>JAFJYI010000282.1:600000-1029922 GCA_019022655.1 Acacia acuminata | reverse complement strand
ATCACTACTACAAAATACCTAAAAGACGACCTAAAAAGACCCAATTAACGTCCTTATTCTACGGGATGTCGGGGAGAGCGAAGTCGTTTGGTGTATATGAGGCGACTTATGAGGCGACTGAAAGAGTTCGAGCCGCCCCATATGAGGCGACCTAAAAGAGTTCAGTCACCCCATATGAGGCGACACGAACTATTTTCGTGTCGCCTCATATGCCATTTTAGGCGACGATTATCTATTCCGGTCGCTCTTTATGATCCAAAGACGCCCGAATTGATTTTCGTGTCGCCTTAAAGTATTTTTTTTAAAAAAAATGTGCTTGTCAAGTTTTTGTTTGGCCAATTTGCTTGCAAATACTTCACAAAATAAGCGCATATAATAGATAATATTAAATGACTGTATGAATTTGTATGTGCATTCCATCAAAAGAAGGTGAAATAACAATGAATACAACAAGGTTCAATAAGTAAATTGTAAAAGTGACTTCAACAAAAGAATTGGCTACACATACAAGAGAAGAACAATATAGATGTTCGATCAGTTCAACAAAATCAATCAAATTCACAACTTAGCTTCCAACATAACCATGAGGATGCAAGAATATCAACAACTCCAAAGAGAAAACTTCAACTCGCAGAGCCTAAGAAGACAAGTTCAGGAAAGTCACCTCGATAATGAATTAAAGTGTAGCAAAAAACTTTCAAAGAAATTCAACAACGAAAAAGAAAGAAGGTATGACCTAGATTTAGGTTACTAAAACTAGACCAAAACAACAAACAAAGCACCACTATGACAACAAATTTTTCTCACATTTGGAGGCAATTAATCTCCAAAATTTCACAACAAATTTCACAATTTAATGCAGCAATTAGATAGCATCAACATTCCCTTCAATTGGCAATAACACCGATATGCGACAAGAGGCAAATATATATAGCAAGAAATGACTTTTAAACACAAAGCTTAACAGAATTTCAAGGTTTCAAAGATACGAGAATTTAGCTCAACTCTAATGCTAAAGTGAATGAGAGCCACCTAGTAATAATCACAAGATACCACACAAGCAAATCAAACACCTCCCAAGCAAGAAGCACACATAAAACTTTCAAAGAAATCAGTTATGATGGTATGATTCAACAAAATTCTCAAGTCTTGGTTATTGGAAAATCAAATGCAGTAAGGTATAATGGCAAAATCAAACCTCATATGACAGTGATCTATTTCCGAATTAAACAAGTGATCTAACCTCATATTCACAAAGAATTAAAGTGGCAAATTCAAGAGCAGCACCAATAATTTACGAAAACCGATGTCAAGACATAGCTTAATAAGTTTCACAATGAAAATCACCCTAACAAGTAATGACTTGCCTATATATTCACATTGAGCCATGTTCAAGAAGATATCTAGCCATCATGTCTCGAATCGAATCGATGTCATCCCGTGAGTACGGATCCTCGATTTAAAAAACGTAAATTGGAAAATAAGGTATAATTAACAACCGAAGTACCACAAAAAAAATATCATCATTTGAGGATCACGGAGCATTACGTACGTTTTGCAAGCCGGTAGTACGTCCGGTGGAAACGATAGATTGCATCCAATTGATAACGTAGTATCCGCACTCGGTGTTCCCCAGGTTGGTGATGGCACTATAAATCAAAAACAAATTGTTAAACGAAAGCTACCGTGTCTCGAAAAAAACTTGAATTGAAACTACTTACCTTCGGATAAAACCATTTCGGTCCACCCCGCTCTCGTGCTCCAAAGAATCTGTCTATATGTCCTAAGACCACTATCATTAAAATGGAAATTAACAGACATGAAAACAATTCATTTAAAAAAAGAATCGATGATTTAGACAAAAATTTACTTACTCGGCAAACATGTTTTTGATATCCTCGGTTGGCACCGCCACCTATGGAATCGAACCAATAACATGCGTTCTTGGCGGGACAAACAACGCACAGGGTCCAATGACCACTACAACATATACATATTAATATTAAACTAAGATAAAAAAGCATTTTTTCCTTAAAAATCTTATATAGACAAAAAAAAAAACGCACCTTTCATGTATTGGCGCTAGATAACAAGACGATTTTATGTCGCCCATTGTTAAACCAACATAAATGGCCCTCCCGGCTAAGATATTGCGAGCCGAAGCCGTGGATCCAGGACATAAGAATCCATACGAATCCAATTGGTCTCCCTTTTTGCATATGTCATGCGTACACTACGATCGAAATAAAATGATAAGTGTTGTTGAATATATTAAACAAAAAAAGAGTATTGACATAATTAAAAGGTAAAAAAAAAAAAAAACTTACAAGATTGCAAGTTGAAGCCACGTATATCTAAACAGTCCATATGCATAAACTCACAAATCTTTCTTGTCAATTGATATCGGATATGTCTTGTCTCGCACCGACAATGCCCGGAGGCATCTGCAAGCCTATAGTGACGATGTCCTGGTAGAGCTATCGTAAATGCGTGATAAGTATGGAAATCGCCCATGCACTTGTTCATGCTATGAAAACATAATAAACAGATTATGAGTGGGTTAGCAATGAAAATCAATCCTAAACCCTACTCATCGTCAATCAGTAATGTATTTCCTACCATTGGAGGTGTCGTCCCCACCTCAATAAGATGATGTGGCCAAAGGATGAACGATGTGGTGGCAGCGTCTAGCGTGGGAACCTCCTCATCAACAATCGGGATGGCTGTCTTTTCTTCCCCCTCTCGCACACTTGTCAAAGTCACCCCACGTTGGTCTTGTGGAATTTGCATATTGTGGTGTGTGGTTTGTTGGGTAAACAAGACCATCTCGCAACAATACGCCGGTGTGGGTCATCCAAATATAGAGTGCGGGTTGTCCCCCCGTGGAGTGTGAGAAGGCTCGCCGGGCTCGTCAATAAGTACATCCGGAGAGTGATGAGAAGGTTCGCCAATAGGTACATCTGGAGCGTGAAAACTTTCCATGCTGCTTGGGAAGGCCGAGGATTCCTGGTTTGAAGGTTGCGTATTTACCTTCCCTTGTATCATCTCCCTCATCTCACCCCGTAGTTGTGCCATAACCTCATCTACGAGGGACGCTCGAATTTTGGCTACAAGCCGAGGACTAGGGTTGTCATCGTCATGCGAACAACTCGAACGCCGTCCAAAGTATTTCGCGACACTAACTCCCCTCGGCTCCCCACGAACAAAGATCAAGGTAATCGGGCTTCCCAATCGCCGTGGACAAAATGTCCATCCGTGTACCCGGCATGAATGAACCTTGGCCGCTTTGCTTTGCTCAAGCACATCCCGTATCATAGGATTTTTCATAAATAGTAACTAATTAATCTCTAAAAATATGAAACAACCGAGGCTATTTAATACTTCTAATTTAACTACTTACAATCTTTGAAGCAACCTCAGCCACATCTTCATTTATGTATTTCTCGCCCTTCATACTCGTAGCTATCCATTTTTTGTGGCGAGGAGGACGTTCAGGGGCCTGGATAATAGTGGAAGGATCGGATTGAGCAGCTTCCTTCATTTTCTGCAACTCTTCTTCCATCAGCCTCCGTTCAAGCTTCTTATAGCCACCCCTAGACATGCAATGTGGATACTTATTTCTCGCTTGCCTCTCTCTATTGGCTTGACTTGTTTTCGTGACACGAAAACAAATAAAACTGAGCCTTCGATGTCAAAAAGATTCAACTAAAAGATAATATATGAAAGAAATTTTACAAAAAATTCGGGATTCGGCGTGACGCCACAAACTCCCTCCACCTCCGGAGAAATGTAATCATAGTCCTGACATGGGTTCTTGTCCCTCTTTGCCCCTCGAATATACTTTCTAGTGAGCTTGTTCTTAAAGTCTTTCCAACGTATACGAACCTCGCCCATCCAATGTTTGTTCATGGCCTTATTGTTAGGCACATCATACGTTTGTTGCAAGGTAAAAGAGAGAAGATATGAAAGAAATCAAGTGATAAAATTAAAGATACAAATGCATAAGATATCAAAAGTGAGATACCAAAAGTTGATCCCGCATCAACTCCTTCGTTTTAGGAGGAACCAACTTCCAATGAGAGAATACAATGCGAACTTTGCTTCGAGCCGATAGCCTACGTAGCTAATGAAATTGTCTTCCTCTGGACCAATTGGATTCATATTGGCATCGAACTCCACATGCAGCCTCTTTTTCTGACCGCCACGACGTGCAATTAACGCACCCATATGTGTGCTACCTCTACCCCTTCTCACTACCGGTACATCATTCCCACCATCACCCGATGACTCGTCAGAGCTAGACATATTCCTGTTCATCAAAGACAAATGAATAATGTTAGATAGGGTTATTATTAAATAATAAACAAATGAATAAAATGAACTAACATGTTAAACCCGTACAAAAATAACATAGGACTTTTTCATAACTTAAGATCTTATTTTATATGGTTTCCCATATTCCTTCGAATGATCCTTCCTTGGAGCATATTCTTCATCATCTACCAATTCTACTTCACGTGTTGTAGGTAGATTTGTTGTGAAAGGGAGTGTATCGTCCGGGTTCAAGGATTCTTCACCATACGTCTGTTTTTTACTTTGAAGTACAATGGACATTTTGTTATTTGCGGTGTAACATAAAACACTTGTTTCGCCCGCTTGCTAGAATGAATGGCTCGTCTCTATGACCAAGTCTTTGAAGATCAACCGAGACAAATCCAAATTTAGGATCTATTACAACAAAGATTATTGTTAACCCACTTACATTTAAATAAAGCAACTTTGAACTTGGTGTAGCTCATCTCCCATATTTCTTCAATAACTCCATAATAGGCCATAGATGCTAACACCGGGTTTTTGTCTTTCGAACTCGAAAAGTGCATGGATTCAGCTTCAACCATCACCCCACTTTTTTTGCACGTAACTTCTATCATCTTGGTCTTTTGTGTAGAAAGAATATCCGTTGATATCATAACCCGTCCAAGTGATGACCTCGATAAGAAGGCCCCCAGCTAACCACTCGATTGTAGCCGACACACCGGTCTCGTGCAATACCTTCTCCCGGAACCACTTTATAAATGTCTTCTTTTACTCATTAGCTATCTCGCATGTCATTCTTCCTTGGATTCATATTCTTCAAACTCTTCGTGTTCATCAATGTATGGTTGAACTTCTTCCGTATTATTCAAGATGTACAAGTGTGCTTGCAACACCTCGACACGAAGCATATTCTTCGTTTGATTCCTCGAGTTCCCTCACTTATCCCCTTATCATGCCGAGATTGTAACGTCGACCCCGATAGATAATCTTTGACGAACTCCATAGCCTCTTCCACTACATATCTCTCAACGATTGAGGCTTCCTGGCCGATAAGGATTTTTAGAATACCCTTTTAAGATCTTCATGTATCGCTCGAAAGGGTACATCCACCTTAGGTAAACCGGACCGCAGAGCCTTACCTCCCTTACCAAGTGCGCTATCGGTGCACCATTATATCGAAAAATGCAGGGAGGAAAATGCATCTCTAGTTGGGACAAAATAATATAACCCTCATTTTCCAATTCATCCAACTTTTCAATGTCAATGACTTTTTTACATATAGCATTAAAGAAAATACACAATTTTGTTATAGTGGTCCGCATTTCATCTTTCATAATGCCCCTAATAGCTACTGGTAATAGTTGTTGCATCAACACATGATAATCATGAGACTTCATTCCCACTAACTTCAAATCGTCCATTGAAACACACCTTCTCAAATTTGAAGAATATCCTTGTGGAACCTTAATGTCATATAGACACCCACACAAACTTTTTTCTCCGCTTTTGATAGTGTATGAGCTGCGGCTCCATGTATGCCCTCTTACCATCTTCCGTTACTTGTGGATGTAACCGTTCTCTTATTCCCATATCAACCAGGTCTAGTCTCGCACTAATTCCATCCTTAGTCTTCCCTGGTATGTGCAAAAGAGTACTTGACAAGGCTATCGCAAACATTTTTTTCCACATGCATCACATCAAGACATGTCTCACATCAAGACTACGCCAATATGGAAGATCAAAGAAAATTGATCTCTTCTTCCATATATTCTTTTCACCCGCAATCCTTTTCTCGCTTACCCAATGTGACATTGATATGCATCACCCGACTATAGACTTCCTCTCCTTAATGCCTTTGGAGCCGTTCTATGCTCCTAAGTAAGCCGTTAAAACGCTTTCTTAACTTACGATATGGGTGGAACCGATCAAGAAACCTCCCGTGACCGAGGTAGACCATTTTTTTCCATGCTTTAATTGCTGGAAGTTTGTGTCGGCTTCACATATTGGACATGCTTTATGCCCCTTCATACTGTACCTGCACAAATTTCCGTATGCGAAAGTCGTTGATCGTGGTAAAAATCATTGCACGCAACTTGAAGGACTCATTCTTATATGCATCAAACACATCTATGCCTTCCTCCCACAACTTCTTCAAATCCTCAACCAAAGGCGCCAAGTACACATCGATATTGTTACCAGTCGTTTTGGTCCGAAAATCATCATAGAAAGCATCACATACTTGCGTTTCATACATAGCCGGGGAGGTAAGTTGTATATTACAAGGAGAACCGGCCATGCACTATGGGTACTGCTAAGAGTTCGATACGGATTGAAGCCATCTGTAGAAAGCCCCACCGAAGGTTTCTTGGCTCAATGCCAAATTGCGGAACATTTCGTCTATTTTCTTCCATTGGAGAGAGTCAGCCGGGTGCCGTAGATATTTTCCATCGGATATTCTCTCATCAGAATGCCATCTCAACTTCTTTGCTTGCTTCACTAGTAAACAGACGCTTAAACCGAGGAATTATGGGAAGATACCACAAGGCCTTCAAAGGTTGCCTTTTTTTGTGTGATCTCCGTAACCACCAACTTTCTTCAATTTGTATCGTGAAGTTTTACACTTCGGACAATTACTAAGGCCTTCATACTCATTTCTGTACAATATGCGATCATTAGGGCAATTGTGTATCTTTTTATACTCCATACCCATCGTAGATAAGATTTTCTTGGCCTCATACATACGATTTGGAAGTACATTATTATCCGGCAACATATCACACAACAATTCAAGCAACGACTTGAAACCGCTATCAGTCCACCCACATGTTGCCTTTAAGTTGACCAAATGTAAGGTCCCAAATCAACCGTGTATACTTAGTACACCCGGGAACAAAGGTGTCTCGCATCACTCCGCACGCTATCATATTCATGCGGTTGTGCAAAGGATTCGACCTCAACATCATGAATCATTCTCTCCATTCCATCATCATCTACCTCAACATCATTTTCGTAGGATGCACTGGGAGTTACCTCCTCACCATGCCATATCCACGTTGTGTATCGAAGGTTGATTCCATCACAAATTAGGTGGTCCCTTATATCAGCAATATCCCGTCGAACCCCATTTAAACAATTAACACATGGACAATAGTACATCCCATTTTTTGTAGCCACATTCCTTCTAGCAAATTCAATAAACTCTTCCACCCCATTTTCATATTCTTCACTAGTTCTCAACGCATTCATCCAACTATGACCCATTTTAATACCACCTACGACATTTCCAACAACAAATCAAGTTCATATTTGACATGCTTTGTTTTTTAAAAATTTGGCATTTCCCCTTAAAAGCACATCCCAAAATTTCAATAACAAGCAATTTCAAAGATAATTCAACAAAACTTATAACTAAAGCAATTCGAACAAGATCAACTATTAAATCCAACAATTTCATCAACTAAGAGAACATTGGAATTATTCCTACTGACATATACTTCAATCAATAATGGTAAACCATGAAGCCATAAGACAAAAGTGTTGTTCTCTCTTAGGAAGAAGGTATCATATAAGGACAATATATGTGTGTGTCAATAAAATAAAAGCAACTGACCTAATTTGGGAGCGCAACCGCTTGCTTCAAACCTTTGACCAAGATTTTTTAGCAGTAGTCAAATAGATAAATATGACTCTCTTTTAATCTCTTCTCGTCTATATCTGCATATCAATATATGGTTGTTCTATTAAGAACCAAGCACAAAACTTATTTGCAAGCGGTAATAGGAAATCTTAATTGGTGAATAAATTAAAACTTTCAAACTTACATTAAAAAATGGTATGAGTAAAGATGCAGCTTACACCACCCTGCTTCATATAGATATGTCACTTACAACCATTTCATTAGAATCAATGAGAGGTGGTTACATCATTAAATGACAAATGACAAGTTTATTGTATATGTGTAACATGTATTTTGTTTGATGGCATTTTAGTCTTTTGGTGCTCATTATTAATTGCAAGAATGAGCCTTCATTCCATTATTCATTAATCGGTGATCGGTCAATACCGGGAATGACCATTTCTTTATGATTCAATTCCCTTATTTTTCATAGCAAAAGAGCGTAAATCGTGCACGCCTTTCTCTAAACAAGATAATAACTAAATCAAGGAAATGAAATACTTCCAAAAGAAAAAGGTATTGCATCTATATGGTACCTTTATCCTCTTCAGATATCAGCTGCAGCTTTGTTTGCAACTCCTTCCACTTCAAAGAACACCATTTACAATGTCCTACCGCTGCATCCATTCATTACAAGTTAATATGTGAAAATGTCAATATCGATGTTTCATTACGATTCATAACAAATATTCTTTCCCGTTAAGCTCGAATCAACATATTGATAAGAGAACGTTACTAGTGGAGAAATTAGCAGTTACATACAATACAGCCTAATAACATTGCATATTTGCATGCAACTTTGATTCCATCTTCTACAAGTACAGTGTACCTTTGTATACATTGGTTGATACAACTTTCGGTATTTAGCTTCAAGAGCTTCTCTCTCCTCAAAAAACTTTGCTTCTAATTCATCATGTTGACTCTGCAGGATGAGATTGTCATAAGATGAAATCATGTCCTTTCGCTAGTTAATAGATTAGATATCACAAATCCATAAAAAACAGAATTAAAAAAATAAAAAAGAAAGGTATTCTTTGCACCATCAACTCTACCGCCACCGACTTCAAATGGAGGTGATAAATCCAGTCTATAATAACTTCTCGCAAATTTCTTAAAACAAATTTTATTCAACAATACACTTAATCAATCAAACCTACTGTTTAAAATCAATTTATTGTTCCACAATATCTACTTTGTACACAACGCAAATTCTACTTATTTATAATAAACACGTACTAAATCACATCTACGAACAACAAAACGGTTTATATCAATCTTCAATCTATTACTCCCAAAAACTCTAAATTGTACCCTTCTCAAGGACCTATTACCTGTAAAGTCATCCACAAGTTACAACTATGTTTGCCCAAGAAACTTACGAGAAAAAAGGGGAAATTCATGAAATCAAATTAGACTTCTTTGAGATTTGTTTTATCCAAGATTCAGATTCATAAACTTGATTAAAATAAATTCATAGATGCTAAACAACAATATCCCATATTTCCGTAAATACCAACGGCAAGAAAAGAAACAAAACAGAGAGGCATAAAAAGGTATTAAGAGGTAAAAGAAATTAATTAAGAAAAAATAAACTAAACACACAAACAAGGTTCCACAACAAGTTCTTCGATCACCGATATTATCATCGAAAAGGAATTCATACGCAATAACATGAAATTCTATTAATATGTAACATATAATACAAATAATTCTTCAATTCACACATAGATTCACCAACTCAGTTTATTTTGTAATCAAGACTTGGAAACCAAAATTTAAAAATTCTTCCATGAATACAAAAGAAACCCTAACTCATGATTTCGATGTTCACGATGCCAACCCGTGTCAATCTAAATCACAATGCATGAATACAAATGAGAACCCTAATAGCATATTAGAAAGCAAAAAAGACCCCCAAAAATAAAAACAAACAAACCTGTTTAAGGTGGTTCTGGATGATCGGAGAAATATTATGGAAGTTCTTGGGAGTATTATAATTCCGACGAGACGAGACGGAGGGAGACGGAGGATCGGCGCAGCGGCGAGACGGAGGAATAGGAGGCTCGGCAAGGCGGAGACGTACGTAGGCGTGACAGAGAGGGAGAGGATTTCTATCGGGTGAGAGGGTGAGAGAAGTAAACGAGCTTTCTATTGGGAGGATATCTATCGGGTGAGAGGAGAAGTGAACGGGCTTTCTATTGGGACTAGTGAGGAATATTAGCGACCTGATTTCTATTCGGTCGCCAATATTCTAATTTGGACGACTTGAAAGCTATTCGTGTCACCTAAAATGTAAAAGTGGCGACCGATTTCTATTCGTCGCCAATATTTTAATTTGGGCGACCTGAAAGCTATTCAGGTCGACTAAAATGTAAAATTGGCGACCTGATTTTCATTCAGGTCGCCAATATTCTAAAAAGTTACTATACCAATAACTTTTAGATCAAAAAAGATCCTATGGCGCCAAAATTTATTCTAATTTGGGCGACCTAAATTAAATTAAGGTCGCTTAAATTCAAAAATAGGCGACTTGCATTTCTTTCAGTCGCTAATATTAAAAAAAAATTTAAAAAAAAAACACACAACGCCAAAGAAATAAATTTTAGACAAAAAAAAAATCCAATTTGGGCGACCTAAATTAAATTCAGTCGCCTAAATTCAAAAATAGGCGACCTTAATTAAATTCAGGTCGCCTATCCCATGGCGCCAAACAAAAAAAAAAAAAAATCCATGGCGCCAAAATAAAAAATTCTCATATGGCTATTAGGCTCCTTGAAACAAAATTTAGGACGAAAAAATCAATTTTATAAGTCCTAAACTATAATTCAGACGTTGAAGACTCATTTTCCTTCGATATATTTACAAGATATCCCCTACCTTCATTTTTTACTTCCTATTTTTAAATAAGGACGTTTTTTAGGGTAGTGATAACCAATATTTGTAGTAGTGGATAGTGCTTTCCTTGCTTGCAAACCAGGTCTTAAGGTGGTAGAGATAAGCCTTAGCAACCTTGGAATCTGCAATGCAGATATCATCACCAAGAATTGCGTACTTAGTAAAGTGCTGCCCAACCAGAAGGACTGGAGCTGTTCGATGTTGCTCAGTGCTGCTATAAATTAACAACCAAAAAGCTCTGCGTCGAACTTCAGCCCCAAGTAGTCATTTTTCCTTAGTGACAAATCAGACTTGTGAGGTCAGTGAACTAGGTGGAAAGTGCCGGTGGGTGCAGGTTGCTGTTGCGTCTATTGCGATGCTTTGGGGCGGTTTCTTATCTAGAGCTGAACTAGCCTGAAGGAAGGGTGTTGATCCCCGCACCGAACTCTAAGCGAGTGGCTCATCGTGAAGAAATCTTTTTTGTCGATAACCTCGGACCAAAAATTCGAGGTATATGGGAAAAAATATAATAAAAATACTGAGTGGCATATAGATATTTTTTATTGTTGGCAAAAAAAAAAACATATAGATTTTTTTTATTAAAATATACATGGAGATATCATCAAATTTAAAAGCTAACGTTCAAATAGTTGAGATGAGATGAGGTTAGAAAAATTGTAGGCAGTGAATATGATCAGGGGGTAATTTTGTAATTGAAAATTTATATTTCAATTTTTGGTCCTTAAAAATAATTACAATTTTTAAGATCATTGTTAATAAATATTTCTCTTCATTAATCCTTCTCCCTAATTCTCCCAACTTCCATTCAATTCAGTCTTCCCTCCCTCCCAAACTGTAGCCTAACAAGAAAACGCAGCTCATCTCCTCCTTGACGGCAAATCTGCCAATCATGAACACGATGATGATGAAAATGCCACCGAACAAGACATGATATGTAGTTACGAAGGAGATGTGGCTACAGGTTGGGGGAGGGGGAGCGAATCAAATGAGGGGTAGTATGGTAATTTATCCAATTTTAATATTCTATTTTATGATATTTCACTTTATTTAGAAGTTGTTAAATTTACTTACCTAATATAAAAAATTCAATTGTCTTTTAAAGGAAGTTCTCCTATTAATTATTAATTTAGATGTACTTTGTAAACTTATTAATCTGTTTATAAATCTAATCTGTATCGCTACTAGGTATTTAATTAATCCATATTATAGGAAGAATTATTAATCCTCTCACGATTGTTTTGAAGGGTCACTGGAGATAACTTTGACTGGAAAAAATCCTTTACCCTTTAACTATTTATAATTTAAATTTAAAATAAAATATTTACAATGAAATTCCTAAGTAATGCATACAATTGATATTTTATAAAAATCTCAACCAAATATCTTTAAATCAGCATTAATAATCAATTAAAAATGGTGATTCATAGGTGGAAATTATTTTTTTTTATTTTTAAAAAAAAACTGTCAGGCTTTCTGGGTTTAAAAACAAATGTTAGTTAGTAATTGCTTACATTAACGAATCATGAACCACATTTTGAGGAGCTACAGTTTTGCCATCTTTTTCACCAGCTCCCATAATTGAAGGGGATTTTCTGAGCAAAAAAAAAGGGGATTTCACCTTAAAAATTCATATTTCTTTTAGGGTGAAAAATAACTCTCCGCAATGAATCTAGGGAATTTTTATGTTTTGATAGCATTTTTTTTAAATAGGTCAACAATATTTATCATTTTGTAAAAGTGTTTTTATTGTTGATGTTGCTGCAAATTTAGTTGTTTGCCTTCTTATATGATTAAATTTTATTGGATGGGGTCTGGTTTGTTTAGTTTTGAATAATAGTTTATTCGTGTCAATTTTTTTCTTTTAAAGGGGGATTAATATAGATTTTAGATGCTGATCTCATTGATGTTATGTGTTAATAATTTTGTCAAGTTCAAGCAAGTGTGACAAACTGTACTTAACTTGCTGGAAATTTTTGTTGCCATATATTAAGCTATTTTATTTTGTGTCTCTAAACTTGTATAAAAGTGTTTTTCCTTTGATCTGATTGGTCCAAACTTTAAAGCAAGCTTCTATTTTCTGTGATCAAATCGTACATAGATTGCTGGAATTTTTGTTTCATTTTTCCAGATCAGCAAGTTTGTTTGGTTGCGATATCATCCAAAGCATATAAATCAAAGTGTGTGATTGATAATATTTTACTTATGACCTTGCACAAAAGTTTAGCACTTTCTTGAAAAAGAAAGGTATCTATGAAGAACATTTCTATCCCATAACTTTGCTACCGTGGCAGAAATATAACCACGACCCCTCTATTTGGTGAATCAAATTGGGGGTATTGGCATTGGTAATAAGGCCTGTGAAATAGGATTCTCACAAGTGTACTAGTAAAGTTTTTCAACAAAGGTAACGTGTTACAGCATCATCAAAGTTGAAATGACTATAATATTTGGAATATTGTTTCTTTCTTGCTTTATGTTGTACCTTTTGCTCTTGAAGTAGGATTCTTGAATTGTTCACTAAGGCACATTATGATGAAAAAACTGAAGAAATTGTGGATCAGAGATCGGCTGAAGAATTTAGCTCTTTAATTATTAGTGTTCATGTTGATTGCTATAAAATTCAATTCAGTGAAGAGAATGTACTGCTAAAGTAAGTCAGATGGTTGACCCATATGGAAATTGGGACCATATAAAACTAAAGAGGTTAGTGTCAGATGAAGGAAGGGATTTAATTCTCGTCGTGCCACCACCTAATGCTGATTTTGGAGATGATGTAATTAAACGGGTTTCAGCTTTACAAGAGAAATATAAATTAGTGGCAGATTTGTATCAGAAGTTGAAAGATGAACAAGGAGAGAAGGATGTAGTGTGGAATGGACTTTGGAAGTGGAGGGGACCTAGAAGAGTCCAACATTACTAGGCACTTTTAAAGTTTGTTTTTAAGACCCTTAAATGACTATTTTCAAGGGATAATATATGTGAGTGTCATTGAAAATTTTAAATTTAAATGATCGTTGTGAATTGCTTTCAACGATTGATTTTAGAAAATGGTCCTTGTAAGCAAGAACATACAATATCAATTTTATGTAAAACCTTGTCATCTTGTAATTAATTTATAACAACACTTATTTTTTAAAAATGGAAAGTCATTGGTAAGCTGACATTTGAAGGAACCGATGTGCTACAATAAAAGTAAGATGGAAATGTAACCTTATTTTGCATGTTTGCTTTCTAAGAAATCCTCAGTCGTTTAACGTCATTAAATACTTTATCCTACAACTCCTCCAAGTAAATTATATTTGGATTGTGACGCTGTTAACTTTAAGAAATATATTAAAGAAAACTGAATCAAAACTTTATAATCCAAGATTTTACTATGGAAAGTAAGTATTAGCAGTATCACATTAAAAAAAAAAAAAATGGTGCATCTCAACGGAGGATTCCAGTTCCGTAACCAACATCCATAACTATAGGCTACAGCACCCTTCAGGAGAGAGGGTTCTTCAGAATAGCTGTCCCATATGCGTCCATTCTCACCTACATGAAGATTGCTATGACTTCAATTTTAATATATATATATATATAGAGAGAGAGAGAGAGAGAGAGCATAGTAGATAGAATCTAATATTCTAAATGAAGCTTCATTCTTTCTGAAATTACACATAAAAAATTATACGATGACCTGGAGACGTTAAACCAACCACAAACAACCAACCCTTCCCCAAATTCTAACCTGTGAGCGTATGTAATTAATGTGAAACAGTCCAAAACCAAGAAGAGATTACACAATCGAAGCAAATGCAAACTTAGCCTTGAAGGAGGCGGAGTGTCCGAGAAAACCAAAAAAAGTGATGAAGGCGAGAGATGAAATAAAGGGTCTGTATATTGAAACTGAGAAAAGAATAATTCGGTACAATGCATCTATACATAGGCCCTGTTTATATACAATAAAATAATGTAACTAAAAAACAACATAGTAAAGTAAAATTACTAAACTATCCTTTTTCATCTTCTTGAATTACACACTCTGTCAGCCCCCCGCAAGCTGGAGCATGGATGTCAATCATGCCCAGCTTGGAAACCAAAATATGAAAAGGTGCAGGACCAAGTGGCTTGGTAAACAGATCCGCCAACTGATCTTGAGAACGAACAGGCAATAAACGAAGAATACCTTCCTGAACCTTGTCCCGAATAAGATGACAATCCAATTTGATATGCTTAGTACAAGGAGCATGAAAAGTGGGGTTGGTAGCAAGTTGAATAGCAGAGGTATTATCACAATATAGTAAGGCAGTTGTAGTAGGAGATACACGAAGATCAGCCAACAAATATAGCAACCATTGAATATCACAAGTTGTCATACGAAGTGCACGATATTCAACCTCACAAGAGGAAAGAGAAACAATATGTTGTTTCTTAGATTTCCAAGAAACAAGAGCATTATCAAGAAATAAACAATAACCAGTAATAGAACGTCGAGAATCAACACAAGCAGCCCAATCACTATCACTAAAGCCTTTCAAAGAAAAATCTGAAATAGAGGGAAACAAAAGACCCTTGGAAGGAATAGATTTTAAGTATCGCAAGACACGATGAGAAGCCTTAAGATGGAGGACAGTGGGGGAAGCCATGAATTGACTTAATTGTTGTACAGCAAAGGAAATGTCAGGCCGAGTAGTGGTCAAATATAACAAGCGGCCAAACAACTGACGATAAGAAGTAATATTGGATAAAGGAGTACCTGAACATGAACTCAACTTAACAAGCTTATCCATAGGAGTAGATGCTGGTTTACAGTCAAGATAACCAGTCTCGGTTAAAAGATCCAATACAAACTTACGTTGGCACAAAGAAATACCAGAACTGGACCTAGCAACTTCAAGCCCAAGGAAATATCGCACAGAACCCAGATCCTTGATCTTGAAGGTACGATCAAGAGCGAGCTTCACAGTGTTGATCTCAACCAAATTATTCCCAGTAAGAAAGGATATCATCCACATAAACCAAAAGGGCTGTAAAGCTAGAACCAGAAACTTTAACAAACAAAGAGTAATCTGCCTTTGATTCAATATAACCATAAGAAATAAGAACAGAGGAAAGCTTATGAAACCACTATCTACTAGCTTGTTTAAGACCATAAAGAGATTTCTGAAGCTTACAAACAAGGGAAGAATCTGAGGAATAAAAACTAGGGGGTAAAACCATATATACCTCCTCATGAAGTTCACCATGAAGAAAAGCATTGTTTACATCAAGTTGCTGCAAATGCCATTGATTAGCCGAAGCAAGAGCAACTAATAAATGAACAGTAGTCATCTTAGCAATAGGAGAAAAGGTGTCAAAATAATATGCAAAAGCTAGTACATAAAAAACATTTAGGAGAGTTAAGGAGTCACAAAGCACCACTGTACCAGAAATAGTGGCAATGAGACAACTATGATTAGGGAGTTTAATAGGAATAGGAGAAATGGTGCGATACTCAGAAAACCAATCAAGTGAATGACAAACATGGTCAGTCGCACCCGTATCAATTATCCATGAACGACGATAAGAAAATGAACAAAATGGAAACGAGTTACCTGGAGTCTGATGAGATGAGGAAATAGAATGAATACTATGAGCAGAGGCAGAATGAGGTCGAACAGGGTCAGTTTGAACTAGAGCTAGAAGCTTCTGATATTGAGCTTGGGTAAATTGAGGAGACGGTGAAGGCGGTATACCAGGGGATGTCGGTTTATGCTCTATTACAGAATCAGAGACAGAATCCTTTGCTTGAAAATGATTAGTCAATGGTGAAGTCTGAGAACGAAACTTGAAACCAAGAGGGAACCCATGCTTGCGGTAGCAAGTTTCAACCGTGTGCCTCGGTTTATTGCAATAGGTACAGAACTTCGTATTAACTGAGCCTGGAGCGTGGAAATTTTTGGAACCAGAGCCAAAAGGAGATGAACCAGAGGGCCTCGGTGGTCCCTTATTAAACAGAATAACTAGCTCCACTTTAGAGTGTAACTAACGCTCTTGTTGCAGTAAAAGGGAAAATACTCGATTCACAGAAGGCAAGGGATCGAGTAGCATAATTTGAGATTTGACAGGTAGAAAATGATCATTTAAGCCCTTCAAAAACCTCAGTGTATAATCATCTTCATAGTACTTAATACAAGGACAATTAAAACCACAGGCACATTGTATGATTGGGCGTAAAACCATGTATTCATCCCAAAAGATCTTCAGTTTGGTAAAGTAGTCACTCACCGATAAATCCCTTGGCGAAATGAATAGATCTCATCTTGAATTTCTGCAACACGAAACACATCGCTTTGAGAAAACCTAGCCTTCAAATCGTTCCAGATTTCATACGCCCTTTCCAGCCACAGAATACTTTGAGCGATGATCGGAGAAAGAGATCGCGTTAACCAAGTGCAAACCATTGTATTACACCGCAACCAGGTAGAACAGTTCGGATCTGTGAGAGATGGCGCTAGAATCGTTCCATCAACGAAGGCGAGTTTATTCTTTGATTGGAGTGCCATTTTCATAGAACGAGACCAACTATGATAATTTGGTCCCGTCAACGCCGGAGTCACCAACACCAGTGCCGGATTTTCATTTGGATGGAGATAATATGGACTTGAGAGATTCTGAGATGGATCCATCGAAGCTCCCGTAGATCCACCGTTAAGATCGGAAGAATTATCAGTCATGGCGCAGGGAAAAGCTCTGATACCATGAAACAGTCCGAAACCAAGAAGAGATTACACAATCGAAGCAAATGCAAACTCAGCCTTGAAGGAGGCGGAGTGTCCGAGAAAACCAAAGAAAAGTGATGAAGGCAGAGACGAAATAAAGGGTTTGTATATTGAAACTGAGAAAAGAATAATTCGGTACAATGCATCTGTACATAGGCCCTATTTATATACAATAAAATAATGTAACTAAAAAACAACACTAAACTATCCTTGTTCATCTTCTTGAATTACACACTCTGTCATAATGAGCTTGAAAGAGCCATAAAAATCCAAGCCAAAATCAAACTAGTGAACTTTGGTGCAGTGCTCAAACAAGGAATCGCACGAACTGTACTTGGAACCGCAGAAGAGACAGATAAAGTCCGATCCTGAACCTCCCTCATCATCATCCCCGTTCCAGTCATCCCAACCTTCGGGCTCTCCATCGCCATATTCTTCTTCTTCTTCAATTTCTTCTTCCACTCGGTAAGCTTCTGGTTCTTGTATAATCCTGGAAGCCATGAGCAGTTAACTTATGAGCGCATAGATGTTAGTTGCTACGTATAGGCTTAAATTGTTAAACCTTAGACCATGGCAAAAAAAAAAAAAAAGTTAGACCCTAAACCCAAAGATCGAGTGACGCTGATGAACATGTTGTGTACTTATTTTATCGTGAATATATCAGCATGATGAATATGAATTCGGAGGAATAAAAAAATTATATCTAGATGATGTATATTTATAAACTAATTTTTTTTTTAATTTGTCATGTCTCCATTTGGCAACAAGTAATGACCAAATTCCTTAATGCTTACCACAAAAGCAAATCCCTAACAGAGGATTGATGAGAGCTTCTCTGCAGGCATCAGAATGAGGTCTTTAATAAATAAGTTTGCGTCTGGGGTATGAGAGGGGGTGAAAGATGTGATTTCCTCCGATAGGGCTCAAAGGAGGTTTATAGATAGAGGAGGGGGAGAGGCGACAGAGATTGAAAAAATATTTTCACTTTCAATGAATGTTTTTGAAAAAATAATCGTTGTAACTCAAAATTCTTCTTTTTTTTTTTTTTTTTTTTTTTTTTTTTTTTTTGGGCTTAACTTTCAACAAATGTTTTTAAAAACAATTGTTGAAAATTTTATTTCAAATTTTAGAAAAAAAAAATCATTTAAACTCACAAATATTTATATTTTTAGAAATTCCGGCTTAACTTTCAACGATTATTTTTTATAATAGTCGTTGAAAGTAACTTTGAACGACTATCTATCTAGAATCCATCATTGAAAGTTAAACCAAAATTTCAAAAATGTCACCCTTTCCTTTTTAAAATGTTTCAAAAAATGGAACTTTTTAATATATTTAAAATATTTGTTAGGGAAAAAAAAAAAATACCGCTTGAACTTTAAAATCCCAATTTTCTCTTAAAATGAGTTGTCAATTACTATTTAAGTGTAGCCAAAATCTATACTCTTTAAGATAAGAAGATTAATTTGAGATTTTAAAGCTCTCGATGTTTAATAAAAGTGCTTGAGAAAAAGATACTTTATTTATTGAAGGATGTATGTTTACATAAATAGGCATCAATCCAAGGATTTCTATTGTTGGGAAGATCAAACAATCAACCAAAGAAATTGGAAAATGCATCTAACAAAATCTATATATAATTTACTTGAAGATCCTCTCTTACTAAAATGCTAAATATTATATAATAAATACTACAAGTTATAATTGGATAGGGCAAAACATAAGGACGCATAAACTGATATAACTTGGAAACAAATTCTACAAAGTCCTCCCTACACTTAAGGCTTTGTTTGAGAGTTTGGAGGGGAAAGGAAGGAAGGGGAGCAAGGGGATGCAAGGAGAATTTCGGAGTTAAAAAAAAAAAAAATAGGAGGGGAGGGGAGGGAAAAAATGGAGGATATTTCCCTAAAAAAATATTTTCTCCCCTTGTTTTGGGAGTTAAAAAAATAGTAAGGAAGGAAGATAGAGTTAATTAATGAGTTATTTTTACTATTTTTGTCATTTTCTTTAAAAATTAATATAATATTATACTTTACAAATAAATTTAAATTTAAATTTTTAAAAAAAATTGTTTATGTAATTTTTATATTCAAAAAATATTTTCCCCTAAAAAAATATTTTCTCTCTCTATATTTTTCTCTCTCTATAATGATTTATATATTTTTTTTTTTTTTAGTTCATAATGATTTAAGTATATAAAACTACAACCTAAAATATAAAATTATACATAATTCCATAACTAGTTGAAATTGAATGTGATTTGTTATTTTAAAATCTTTTGAGATTAAATGATGTTATTCTAAAATCTTTGAGCTAAAAAGTAACACATCCATACATCATTCAAACATTAAGTTCTAAACAGGTTTGCCACATTCCATACTTGACAAGTTAAACCCATTACATCAACAACATTGGTTCAATCATGTGCTTAAAACATAAATTCAAATCAAAAGCAAATATCGTCATAGCGAATGTTCTACTTCTCATTGTAAAAGAGGATTGTCATAACTTGGCTCTCCAATATTGATGGCACTTGATCCCCAAAGCAACCTAGAGTTTGAACGAGCAGTTTCCTTTCTCAAAATAAATTGTCCCTACATATATATATATATAAAACAATAGCAGGTTTAATTCAAGGGAGGCATATTGCAAGTACAAGACCACAGGCAACGACATATATATTCATTGTGATTTCAAGATCACAAAAGGGGAAAAAAATGCTAAAGATGAACACTAGTATCCTCATCATCAAGTGTAGTCTTACAATCAACTAATATTCTCATCAAAGCATGAAAAGGACCATCAACCCTACTATGCAAAAACTCGATCAATACAAAGAAGAATGCAATTGGCGGCGTTGCGATTAATTAACGTGCTATTTGTACTTGTGGATGGAACCTTTTAAGAAGATCTATCTTCAAATTCCCCCAAAAGCTTTAACTATTATGCGGAAAAGAATAATATTCTTGATGCATCTGATTTATCCATTAAGTAACATTATGTTGTGCTGGTTTTAACAAGCAAAACATGCTTAGACAAATCAGGAAAAATAATTAGACCAGCAGAGATGATTATGACCAAATACAGTTTACCATGCAAATACAGTCGCTCTTTCCAAGTTGACTAAACCCCATTTGCATTTCCATAGAATTCAATAACACAGAACAATAACAGTGACAAAGATCCAAAGCATGTAAACAAATATAGTTGAAGATAAAAAACAATGACTGAACACAGAACAGGACAAGTGATAAAAGAAATAATTGAATAATTAAACACGAAACAAGAAACTCGTATGAGAAATGGTACCAGAAACAGTGTGAAAAAGACAACAAAGAATTGTCCTGAAAAAAATTAAAAAAGGGCCAATTTTTAGAAAACTTTATAAATAGACTAACAAGCCACAAGCCTTGTCTGAAAATAGGCCTAGAGCTTCGAAGAGTCCGAGAATAGGTCAAAAATCAAATTATTAACCACTGTTCTTGTAGCTCTCCATTCAAACAAAAATAAGCCAAGAGATAAAGTGATAATATACTTGAGAAAACTCATCATAATCAGCACTGATCTTTCATTCATATTGAAACCAAAAACAAATATATAGGAGATGATGAAATATGTCGGATTAGTATTCAAAAGGTCAAAATTGGAGTGGCAATAGCACAGAATAGACAAATTAATTATGATTCATGAAAATTTTACCTGAGGTTGTCCAAGATGGTTCTGTTTTTCAGCCGCAAATTTTTTATTAATTGTTGATACAACTTCCTGCAGTTCCTTTTCATTCAAACGACAGGTAGCTTGGATGGGAAATATACGATGGCATCAACTGTAGTAAAAGAGGAATTCCTCTGTCAAAACCAAAAAAGATATTAACATCACTAACTTATGGTATTTTCTTGCATATTTGCGGATTAAAACAAGTGTTTCCCAATAAAGGGTTTTTTTACCAGGCTTCGTGTTGAGAGATTGTTATAGTCAGAATGAGAGGCTGACGCGTGAGAAGCCAGCAAGGGTGATCTAGTGCCGAAACCGGTAGAGAAGCTCAAAGACAAGTGGTTATATGCACAGAAATCTAAGGAAAACCCGTAGAGAAGGAGGAGGAGGATTTTGTTTGTACCAACACCGTAGTGGCGGAGCCGGGTTTTCATATTTGTGGGTGCACAATTAATGAAGGGATTTGGCTGCCCCAAAATTTTTTTTTCAATGAAAGTTTTAAATGTATTAAAAATCAAATGAATATAAACAATAAAATAAAAGAAAACTTCAACTTAATATAGAAAAATAATAATCAAGAGTCAACTAAGTTATTACAACGAGAATGATTACAAAAGCATTCTTTGATCTTCGATTCTTCATTCCTTGAAAATATTGCATTATATCTTCATCATCAATCTTAATAAGTTTGTCAAGAGTTCTCTAAGATCATGTAAGGTAAGTTTGAAATGTCTATGATAGGAGAATTAAATTTCTTCTTAGAACTTCAAATCAAGCAAAAGAAGAATGAAATATTTATTTTCCAAACCAAATACTTGTGAGAGCTTCTTAAGAAATATGGAACGGATCACTACAACAAAGCCGATACCCCTATAAGCTCAATATCGACTTTTGTAATATCCTAATTTTTTACTTTTAGGATTTATTTATAATTAAGGATGAAGTTATATATGATTGTCTCATATGATTAATCGTTCTTTCTTTTAATGTTGTTTTGGAATCACATATAAAACTACGATGCTACATGTGTTTTTCATATTGATATTCTATATTTTTTAATAAAAGAATGAAAATTAATTAAGGACCTTAGAGGAAGATGAATGTTGTTAATTGTTATTTTCATTTTTTTTTTTTTTTTTTGCGAATTACGTTGATACAATGAGTGGTTAATTTATCAAATTAATTGGATTGAATGAAAAGTGAGATTTTCTTTTGGGGGGGGGGAAAAGGAGGAAATTTTTAAAGTTAAAGGTCAACAAAGAGTAATAAAGTGGAGAGGAATGAGAAGGGGGAACAAAGAGAATCAATTTAATTTGGTTTATGCATCTTCCTAGAACGTGTTAATAAAGTGGAGAAGAATGAGGAAAGATGCGAAATGAAGAAAAAAATTATAGTTTTCTCGGGGAAAGGAATAAGAAATGAGAAGGGCCCAAATGTTAATATGAACCTATTCATCGAGTGACCTCTTGGACTAAATCAAATCCTCTACCACTGAGCTATGGACCCATTGATGCTAATAAGTTCCAGCTAAATAATATATATATTCTCAAATTTTATGGGTGCACTTGCACCCACATGCCCAAGTGTGGCTCGCCAACGCCAATGGCTCACCATGGCTCGGTGATGAAGAAGAAGAAACAGATGGCGATGTCGAGAGGCAGGGTGGGTAGCGCCAAAACAAGGCTATGAATGACGCAGAGAAGAGAAAGAGACCGAAGATTTCAACAAAATGAGTGATTACCGATTTTGAAGAGGACAGACGTGAGTGCGAGGCGGCGAACTAGGGCTTCTACTGATAGGGCGAGTGTGAGGCTGAAGAATGAGGATGGTAAAAAAGTCATTAATCTATTTTCCCTCTTAAAACCCGGGGAAACTTTATTTTTTAGAAGAAACAAGGTTTTGGTGGATTTATAAAAATCCCTGATTTCTTCCTCTCTTATTTTTAAAACTTACAAACAATGGAAGGAACTACCAAAACCCTCTCTTCCCTTTCCTTTCCCTCCAAAAAGGAACTCCCAGCCAAAGCCTTAGTCAAGCACTTCTGATTCCTTAAAAATCTCAAATATCCCAAAGCCTCCTCCTCAAATGATGATTGATATTCAGTAGTAATGCTTGGGCTTACAAGAACAGTCAAGGCAAAAGCGCACATTGACCTTTTGTGTCCTTTCTGAGCAGCCATACGTATAGTGTCCAAGCCTTTGTTGAAAGGCAACTCGTTGCAAAAGTATAGTTCCATGCCTTCTCTGTATAGAGATTCTAAGTTGCCGCTTGATCTGCAACGACTTAAGAATGAAGCTTGTCGTTGTGGGATTGTTTCTGGGTCTAGCAAGAAAGGGACTTTATCCAGAGAAGCATGCTTGTATACGTAGTCGTCTTCTGTAATGTTCATCATTAGTTTGGAAGTCAGCTTAAGGTGATACAGATCGGCAAGTGATTGAGACGCTACTTTTGCAGTAATCTCAACCATTATATCCGTCGGCAAGCAACATGTTATGCAGTTACAACTGTGTTCAAACTTGGTAGCCATGGTCGTCTAAACAATTGCTTGCTGCATCATGAAGAAAACACACACACACACACACACAAAATTTAATATTAAAGGAAAAATGGAGAAACTAATTGATAGTACTTCCTCCGATAAATAACCAGTTGACTAATTAATTTGGATAGATTGCAACAGTTACGATGTTAGTTATTTGTAATAAACATATGTAGGTTTTCCTAAATTACCATATTTCATCATGACCAAGGTTGTCAAACTCACGGCACTCATAAGAGTTTACTTTTATCATTAAATAGGTATTTATAGTGGCTAATTAAATAATTAAAATATAAAAAATGACAACAATTTGATTTAAATACATTTTAAATGAAAATAAATAAACATTCATGATCATAAACATTCATGATTTATCTTATTGAACAAAGAAATTTATACAAAATGCATATCTAAAGCCATTAATCATTTATCATATTTAATAAAGATCTAATCGAAGAAATTAATACAAAACACGGTTTTATAAGCTAGAAACTTAAAAACGGTAAACTTCGTGTAAACAACTAGTTTACGTGAGTTTATTCAAGTTTACAATTGACGGGAGTTTGACAACAATGTTCATGATTTATCTTATTGAACAAAGAAATGTATACAAAATGCATATCTAAAGCCATTAAGTACGATCTAATCGAAGAAATTAATACAGAAGTGTGTAAACTCGTGAGTTTATTCAAGTTTACAATTGACATGATTTTTTTTAAGGTAGAAATGTAAAAATGGTAAACTCTGAGAGCCATCTTACGAGTTTGACAATAATAGGAATACTTAAAAAAAATTATAAATTTAATAAACAAAATGAATTAGAGTCTTATATTTATATTTAAGGTCAAATCCAATCCTTTGATAAGTCTTATATCAATGAACGAGGTGGGACCACATGATATGAATGAAGATAGATACATAAGGACTTAATCTCTAATCATCACTTTTTTTTTCTTCAAGGGAGAACTTGTAATGCAAATATTTTATGCTATACTTAGTGCAAAGTGGGGATTGAAAGAGAATAAATCAAGGCATTGCTCTTACGGAAGATGATGATTATTGTTATGTGGTAATAATAACAACAATGAAGAAGCTTAATTTAATTTGTTGGAAGCAAATAAATTGGAAAACATTTAGATAAAATATGGTGAAAGAGTACTGAGGATGAAGAACACAGCAGAACTTCATCTCTAATCATGAGGTGACGAGAAAATCATGATACGCACCTGTGACTCTCTGGGTTGGAAGCGTTCTTCTTCTCCAGCGAGAAAAACCTTGTTCTTGAAAAAAGTAATATGAACATCTTTGATATAAATATGTTACGAAGAAGTCATATTCATCAATTAAGTTTGCTTGGGAACTACTCATTACCTATTTCGGAAGACAGAGAAGAGGAAGGTGCCGGAAAACTAGGAATTCAAATCGTAAGAAAAAGAAGATAATTATACCATCTTCTACAGTATCTTATCAAGACACTGCAAATATTAAAATAATAAATTTAATAAATCATCATCTAATTGATAAATATCCTTATTTAATATCTTTGATAGAGAACAATCTCCTAATTAAACCCTAGATATTCTCCGTCCTACACCTCACCAGCATATAGCCTATAGGATCTCTTTTTTATTTCCACGGTAATTAATACTACAAATTGAAGAATTTTCTACTATTTTATATATTACAATTTACAATATACTTCTACTTAATATTGAATATTAATTAGGAAAGATTCCTTTATAAAAATCAGTTAATTACTTAAATTCTCAATTAGGCCATTAAATTTAATAAATTATAGATCAAGTTAGATACTATCATAAAATAGGATTTTAGAATTTGGTACACTTTCTTGGGATCGGAAAAATAGGGAGAAGAATCAACGAAAAGAAATATATATCAATAAGCATATTAAAAATTGTAATTATTTTAAAAGACCAAAAATCAAAATATAAATTTTCAATTACAAAATTAGCCCTAACCATATTCCTTATATTTTCTCTAACTCCATCTTAACTATCTGACGGCTAGTTATCAATTGATGTTTTGTTGTCTCTCACCTTATATATATATATATATATATATATATATCGGAACTCTCTCTTATATTTTTTTTTTCGGTCGAACTCTCTCCTTATATCATTCATTAGTAGTTTCATGTTTTTGGAAATTATTCAATATTAATATATTTGAAATTTATTTATAGGAAATTTAATTTAGTTATAATAGACAAGCTAAAAAATAAATCACAATTCGAAGATACGGTGCAATAATAGAATTTTTTGTGCTTTTTCTAAGTTCTTGAAACATACTAGTAATTAATATCTAGAAAGAAGCTAGGTTTCTATTTATTTTTATATGTTAGATGGTATTTTAATTTGGGTAACTTTTAAAGATAATCCGAGGTATGTTTGAGAGAAAATATAATAAAAATATTGAGTGGCATAATATGTTTTTTATTGTTGGCAAAAAATATAGATGTTTTTTATTTATTTATTAAAATATAGATGAAGATACCATCAAATTTAAAAGCTAACGTTGAAATAACACCCCAAATTTCATACTTCAAAATGTGTCGGTTGACACTTAGTTTTAGAAAATTTAACAGAGTTTGAGGTGCTACCACTCAGAGTAATGCAGAAACGGAGAGCATGTGCTAACGTTTGGACGATGAGTAACTGATACAAAATGCCCAAACATATGCTGATGCCCTGACATATGCTGATATATTAAAAATTTCCTGAAGGAATATTCATCTGACACATTAGAACAGAACTTTGTATAATTACAAGTCTTTATGGTAACTATACAATCTTCAACCAAGCCGTAGCTAGACTTGGGGCAATGAACCTAACTCAGTTAATCAAACAATTTGGCCAAGTCGGTGTCTAGTGGAAGTCTCCCCGAATTCACGGCGACTCACTAACTGAACCACATAGACGAACCCTTTCTAGACACCAAATGGTTTGAAGTAACCTTATTAGATTCATGCCAGAATGTAGGCTCTGTTAAACTTCTTCCGGCATTTTCTTTGACCGGTGCCTCTTCACGGCTCTGTCCATCAGTGTCTCTTCATGGCTCTATCTACCGGTGCCTTCTCTATTCCTTTCCTGAACTTTAGTCAAATCTGAGGTCCAATACCCATCGGACCTCAGGTAACGGTTAACCTCATGCTTAAATATGACAGTATATGTATGACAGATATTCATGGCGTTTCAGCAACAATCAATACATAAGCACATAGCAGATGTAACCCAACCGTACATAAGCACACCCAACAACATAAGCAGATGTATCCCAACAGTACATGAGGTCACAGCAGATGTATCCCATAAGCACACAGTAGATGTAAAGTTATCTATCACATATAAGCATACAATCACTACTGCAAAAATGTGATATTACTTCCCCCAGAGACGTCCTAAATAAGAAATAGGTAGTAACAAATGAGGCCAATGGCAATCTTGTAATTATATACAAGGAAAATGAGCCTTCAACATCCCGAATAATTGTTCAGGACTTCTAAAATTAATTTTTGACATCCTAAATTTTTTTAAGGACGCTTTAATTGCCTTTGGCGCCATGGTATGTACTTTTTTTTTTTGAAAAAAAATCAATTTTGGCGACCTGATAATTTTTCAAGACGCCTGAAATCTGCTAAAAAATTTGGCGCCAGAGGGAAATATGGAAGAATATTTTGTTTGCGCGCCATATGTGTAAAAAGTAGGACAATAGGCGACCTGAAACATGTTTCAGGTCGCCTATATATCTATTACAAAGAAGAAAATTGCCTTAAACCAGAGACGGAGCATTGAAGGGACATAGGGTTTTTTTTATAAAAAAAATTGTTAAAAAATTGTCTAAAATAGGCGACCTGATAATGTTTCAAGACGATCGAAATCTCGCCAAAAAATTTGGCGCCGGAGGGATATTTTGTTTGCGCGCGGAAAATTACCAAGCATTGAAAAAAATAGGCAACCCGAACAATAATCGTCGCCATTTTCCAAAAACAAGCGACGATACAATTTCGGTCGCCTATATATGTGCCAATTAAAAAAAAAAAAATTTGCCATAAACCAAAACCGAGCATTGAAGGGACATGTTGTTTTTTTTTAAAAAAAAAAAATTTAAAAATTGTCAAAAATAGGCGACTGAATGGGCTTCGTGTCGCCTATATTTGAAAACAAAGCGACGATCCATTTTCGGTTCGCTTATTATTGAAAAATAGGCGACTGAAATTGATCAAGTCGCCTATTTTCAAATATAGGCGACACAAGCCCATTCAGTCGCCTATATTGGATAACTAAAACCGAGCATTGAAGGGACATGTTGTTTTTTTTAAAAAAAAAATTTAAAAATTGTGAAAAATAGGCGACCGAATGGGCTTCGGTCGCCTATATTGGAAAATAGCGACTGATCCATTTTCGAATCGCTTATTAGTGAAAAATAGGCGACTGAAATTGGATCAAGTCACCTATTTTCAAATATAGGCGACCAAGCCCATTCGGTCGCCTATATTGGATTTTGGGCGACACGAAGCCCAATCGGTCGCTTAAAATCTCCCATAACCCTATTTTGCCAACCCGCGAAGGTATTCTCTTTTATTTTTTTGAAGTTTCGACTCCTCTACTTCCCTCGTCGCCGTCAAAAACCCAGTTGATATCTAGGCTATTTCCGTCATCTTCCCTCATCGCCGGTGAACCCTATCGACTCAGTCGCCACTGTCCGTCGTTTCCTCCGTCTTCTCTCTTCTCGGCGTCCGTCGGCTGTCGACCTCTGTCTCCGCCGCGTCCAGCCCACCTTCTCACGACGATCTCTACGGTACGCTCGTAATTCTTTTCTTTTCTTTTTTTATTTTTCTGCTGTTGAACATCTAAAACATGGGATAAGGAGGATCACTATGACTATAGCTCTTGGTAAAATTACCAAAGATGAAAATGATTTATGAGATATTATGGATGACCGGTTACGAAGGGACCGTTTCGTTTTGTACGAAGGGACCGCCGACTATCCCTTGGAGTCGACGTGGCTCGGCTTTAGGTAAATATCGTTTGAAAGGTTAGGTAGGAATAGACTGAAAAAAAGCTGTTCTAGAGCCGGAATTCGTTTTTCGACTGGAAGCCGAATCAAAGACAAAATAATAATTTAGATGGACAAACAAAATCGTATTCCTCACTATTTGATATGCTTAGTTAAGTGTTTTGTCGACTTTCGAACTCGGACCTTGCCGGAACCGAAACTAAAATCTAGATCTGGTTGTAGATAGGGAATGCGTGTTTGCGAGAGACTTCCCATGTTTTCGTCTTTCAAGTTTGTGCTTATTTGGAATTAAGTTAAGATCCCCAAAAGTACTTATTCAAGTAAATTGACACTAAACTTATTTCATTTATTCACTTTCTATATCGTAAATCACAATTAAAAAGATACTTTTTTTTGTGAAGTACAGGCAAGCCGAGGCTTGAGAAATAGAGGGAAAAAGACTATGAGAGTCTAGCCCCTAATTACAGAAAGAAAATCAAAAACTAGGAGTTACAGATGAACTGGTTACAGACCATTGGTCATGTAAATACATGTGAAGACAACCACCATCTTTTTTTATGACGTGCATGTGGTGTGTATGATTATTGTAAATTTAAATGTCTATTTGTTATAAGGATTCCAAGTTATAGTGCTTCATGGATGTTTGAAGCCCGTCGTGATCCCATTTGATGAAGTGAATTTGGAATTTTTTTTTTAAATGATATGTGGTGTGTATGATTAATGCATGATAGTCAAACCAATGCCGTTCTTTGGAAGATTTGAATTGTGGCTCTATGTGGTGGATTTCCCTGGACCAAGAGGATTATGTTTTTTGACATGTGTCAAGTGTGTCATTCTCCACAATTTCTTAGAATAA
The DNA here is from genome assembly GCA_019022655.1 of Acacia acuminata. Taxonomy (NCBI): domain Eukaryota; kingdom Viridiplantae; phylum Streptophyta; class Magnoliopsida; order Fabales; family Fabaceae; genus Acacia; species Acacia acuminata. The sequence continues at coordinate 1,000,142 of JAFJYI010000282.1, read as the reverse complement.
AAATCTCACATTGTGATAGTACTTGAAGAGGAAAAAGGACTGAATTCATTCACGAAAAACATGCAATGGTCACATTACAGTATGTATAATTCCATGCCTATGCCACGTCACTACTAATTTCTCTTTCTTCTAGCTAACTCTGAGCAATTCCCTACTATTATTTACTAGAAAGCCCCCTCAGTAGAGATTACATATATCACATGGCGAGAGAAGCTATAGCGAAAGACGGCAAAGAAAAGAGGATTTTGATGGTGCATTCTTGTATTGTTGCAATTACATTAAATCTTCCCTCTTTTTCAAAACACACCAATTTTTCTTAAAAATAAAAAGGGTCTATGAGTCTTGCAAAATTAGGGTAAGTCTACATAGTATTTAGTTTTATTTGTGTTCATGTTGCTTTTAGTTTCAAAACACACCACTTTAATTTGGTAGACTTGTTACTTCAATAATAGACTTGTTACTTCCTCACCATGCCATATCCATGCTTTCTTCTCATGCTTTTGTAATGGTTGTTTTATTGCTAGGAAATGGAACAAATCAGTGTTGGGGGATTTAGTTGATAAATATTGATCTTATACCGACTACTTGTTTGTGACTTGGCCACGACAACAACCCACAAGCGCTTGAGGGGTCCTAGGGTAGGTATTTTTAATCATGTTGCTTTTGTCATACAATTATTCCCTCTCATATGTTATATCCTAAGTTCAATGTTAGTTTGAATAATTCTAATGTTGTCTTTATTGTTGTTGTCTTTAGGTTGACTAGAGCAAATAAATTTCAAGGAGAGGAATTTAAAGTTGAGGTAATTATAGTTAAATATTGTTTTGTTGTTGATGTGCATTGAACTAGGTAATCTTTGTAGTATGGATAATGATGCTTAGATGTCCATAATTTATAGTTTATGACTTAGACAACTTAGATATATTTTAGTTTTTTGTATTGATGAAATTATTGGATTTAATAGCTGATATTTTCTAAATTGCCTTAGTTAGTAAGTTTTGTTGAATTAAGTTGAAATGGTTTGTTGTTGAAATTTTGGGATGTCTCACTTTTTGTTGAGGGGAAATGCTTTTTTTTTTTTTTTACAAGATTGAGAAAAAACCATGTCGTTATTGAAATTGTTATGAACTTGACTTGTTGTTGGAAATGTCTTAGGTGATAAGAAAATGGGTCATAGTTGGATGAATGCTTTGAGAACTAGTGAAGAATATGAGAATGGGGTGGAAGAGTTTATTGAATTTGCTAGAAGGAATGTGGCTACAAAAAATGGGATGTACTATTGTCCATGTGTTAATTGTTTAAATGGGGTTCGAAGGGATATTGCTGATATAAGGGACCACCTAATTTGTGATGGAATAAACCTTCGATACACAACGTGGATATGGCATGGTGAGGAGGTAACTCCCGAAAGTGCATCCTACGAAAATGAAGTTGAGGTAGATGATGATGGAATGGATAGAATGATTCATGATGTTGAGGTCGAATCCTTTGCACAACCGCATGAATATGATAGCGTGCGAGTGATGCGAGACACCTTTGTTCCCTGGGTGTACTAAGTATACACGGTTGATCGGGACCTTACATTTGGTCAACTTAAAGGCAACATGTGGGTGGACCGATAGCGGTTTCACGTCGTTGCTTGAATTGTTGTGTGTATGTTGCCGAGATAATAATGTACTTCCAAATCGTATGTATGAGGCCAAGAAAATCTTATCTACGATGGGTATGGAGTATAAAAAGATACACACGGTTGCCCTAATGACTGCATATTGTACGAGAAATGAGTATGAAGGCCTTAGTAATTGTCCGAAGTGTAAAACTTCACGATACAAAGTGAAGAAAGGTGGTGGTTCGAGATCACACAAAAAAAGGCAACCTTTGAAGGCCTTGTGGTATCTTCCCATAATTCCTCGGTTTAAGCGTCTGTTTACTAGTGAAGAAACATCAAAGAAGTTGAGATGGCATTCGATGAGAGAATATCCGATGGAAAATATCTACGACACCGGTGACTCTCTCCAATGGAAGAAAATAGACGAAATGTTCCCGCAATTTGGCATTGAGCCAAGAAACCTTCGGCTGGGGGCTTTGTACAGATGGCTTCAATCCGTATCGAACTCTTAGCAGTACCCATAGTGCATGGCTGGTTCTCCTTATAATATACAACTTACCTCCCCGGCTATGTATGAAACGCAAGTATGTGATGCTTTCTATGATGATTTACGGACCAAAACAGACCTGGTAACAATATCGATGTGTACTTGGTGCCTTTGGTTGAGGATTTGAAGAAGTTGTGGGAGGAAGGCATAGATGTGTTTGATGCATATAAGAAGGAGTCCTTCAAGTTGCGTGCAATGATTTTTACCACGATCAACGACTTTCCCGCATACGAAAATTTGTCGGTGTGAAGGGGCATAAAGCATGTCCAATATGTGAAGTGACACAAACTTTCAGCAATTAAAGCATGGAAAAAAATGGTCTACCTCGGTCATAGGAGGTTTCTTGATCGGTTCTACCCATATCGTAAGTTAAGAAAGCGTTTTAACGGCTTACCGGAGCATAGAACGGCTCCAAAGGCATTAACCGGAGAGGAAGTCTATAGTCGGGTGATGCATATCAATGTCACATTGGGTAAACGAAAAGGATTGCGGGTGAGAAGAATATATGGAAGAAGAGATCAATTTTCTTTGATCTTCCATATTGGCGTAGTCTTGATGTGAGACACAGTCTTGATGTGATGCATGTGGAAAAAAATGTTTGCGAAAGCCTTGTCAGTACTCTTTTGCACATACCAGGGAAGACTAAGGATGGAATTAGTGCGAGACTAGACCTGGTTGATGTTAGTTCTCTAAGGGTTTTGATGATAACTGACAATTGTAAACAAGATTAAGTGTAGTTGGAATTTGTTATTTTCAATATAAAACACTCGAGCTTTGACAAACTCGAGCCTGCTTTTACAAACCGGAGGTTCGCTTTGGAACAAAGACCAAACTTGGGATATAACACTTCAAACCTTACACCAAACCTCGGGTTTGTCTCGAGAACTCGAGTTCACAAATGTGAACCTCGGGTTTAGGTTGGGCCGATAACATTGTAAGTTTAAAACTTTTTTTAAACTCGAGCCTATTAACTTGAACCTCGGGTTTACCTCTAGCGGGAAGATTTTTTCAAGTACTAAGAGCTTTGGGTACTCTTCCTTTGTTTCATTGGAAGCAAAGTTTTTCAAATTTGAAAAGCTCCTAAAAGTACTTTAGCCAAACGAACTCGAGCTGTCTCTATCAAACCTCGGGTTTGCCTCAGGCTGAGATCTTTTAAAAGCTTTCAACAAAACAAACTCGAGCCTATGCATTTAAACCTCGGGTTCATTTCAAGCCGAGAGCACTCGAGTTTTTCAAGTCAAACAAACTCGAGCTGTGTACTTAAACCTCGGGTTTATTTCGGTAGAGAGCATTTAAGTTTTCAAAGATAATCGAACTCGAGCCTATCATTGTAAACTCGAGTTCACCTCCTACAAAGGGCAATGTGTTTTCAAATTAAGAAGAACTCTAAAGTTCACGGTATGAACCTCGGGTTTGAGCTTGTATACAAAAAGCTGAGATTTTGCTAAACAAGTGTCAAACTTGAGCCTACCCACTAATAGACTCGAGTTCATACTTTTGCTAGAAGTTTCTCAAAAGTCAAAATATCGATTTCCTCTCTGGATGGAGTGAACTCGAGTTCACTATGTGCAAACTCGAGTTCCAAGCAACCCGAGAGCAAAGAAAGCTTTTATGTCTCAAGAACCTCGGGTTCTATTTTGCAAACCTCCGCTTTAGCAATTTTTGAACTTAAACGCCCTTACATTTGAAGCTTCGAACTCGAGCCCGCATGAACGAACTCGAGTTCGTGTCGTTGTTTCGAAATTCAAATCGAGACAATTCAACAAATCACTCTTGTTTGTTCCAATTGCCTTCATGAATCATTCACTTATATTCCCGGATATATTTAACATGTTTATTGAGTGGATTTCGGTTAGCACGAGATAAAGATTAATGAAGATCAAAGCAAAAAGCAAAAAGGTGCTCGACATTTAATGCACTCCTGCAAACCAACCTCCTTTTTGGCTAATCCATCTGAGCACGCATTCTCAACGTTCAAAAATACTTTCTTCATCAAGCAAACTCTTCTCCAACGGACAAATCCTCAGAGCTCCACCTCGAACATATTAGCACTTTTTGGATTAGTTGGAGTTTAGAGAGAAGATGACCGGACTTAATGCTAATCACCCACAACGGTTGGATTCATCATACAACGGTCATTTAATGTTCTCTACCTATAAATAGAGTTCATTAACTTCTTCTCAAGCCGATACAACTACGAGAGCGAAAATTCATTGATTGTCATTTATTGTGTTCGGCTTTCATCTATATTGTATCAATCGATACTTGCACTTCAGATGTTCATTTTATCTCGCTCCGTGAGAGAGTTCTATCTGTAAATCATTTATTGATTGAGATAACCACAAGTCGGGGACTTGGTGGTTGGGTGTATTGATTGCAACTTGTAAGGGGGAGTGAGTTCTAGAGAGAAACTACTCTTGAGTACGAGTTTGTAATCGAGTTTGTGAGTATAGTGGATTGAAAATCCCAAGTGTGGCTTAGGGACTGGATGTAGGTCAAGGATAAGACCGAACCAGGATAATTTCTTCTCGTGCAAGCTTTCCTTCCCTTCCTCCTCTGCTATCATCCGTTTTTACTTGTTCAAAACAGAGCACTTTCAGAAAAGTTTTTAAAATACCCAATTCACCCCCCCTCTTGGGTATATTGCTCCATTTACAGTTGATATGGGAATAAGAGAACGGTTACATCCACGAGTAACGGAAGATGGTAAGAGGGCATACATGGAGCCAGAGCTCATACACTATCAAAAGCGGAGAAAAAAGTTTGTGTGGGTGTCTATATGACATTAAGGTTCCACAAGGATATTCTTCAAATTTGAGAAGGTGTGTTTCAATGGACGATTTGAAGTTAGTGGGAATGAAGTCTCATGATTATCATGTGTTGATGCAACAACTATTACCGTAGCTATTAGGGGCATTATGAAAGATGAAGTGCGGACCACTATAACAAAATTGTGTATTTTCTTTAATGCTATATGTAACAAAGTCATTGACATTGAAAAGTTGGATGAATTGGAAAATGAGGGTTATATTATTTTGTCCCAACTAGAGATGCATTTTCCTCCTGCATTTTTCGATATAATGGTGCACCGATAGCGCACTTGGTAAGGGAGGTAAGGCTCTGCGGTCCGGTTTACCTAAGGTGGATGTACCCTTTCGAGCGATACATGAAGATCTTAAAAGGGTATTCTAAAAATCCTTATCGACCGGAGGAAGCCTCGATCGTTGAGAGATATGTAGTGGAAGAGGCTATGGAGTTACTGTAAAGATTATCTATCGGGGGCGACGTTACAATCTCGGCATGATAAGGGGATAAGTGAGGGAACTCGAGGAATCAAACTGAAGAATATGCTTCGTGCGGAGGTGTTGCAAGCACACTGTACATCTTGAATAATACGGAAAAAGTTCAACCATACATTGATGAACACGAAAAGAGTTTGAAGAATATGAATCCAAGGAAGAATGACATGCAGATAGCTAATGAGCAAAAGAAGACATTTATAAAGTGGTTCCGGAGAAGGTATTGCACGAGACCGGTGTGTCGGCTACAATCGAGTGGTTAGCCAGGGGCCTTCTTATCGTCATCACTTGGACAGGTTATGATATCAACGGATATTCTTTCTACACAAAAGACCAAGATGACGGGAGTTACGTGCAAAAACAAATGGGGTGATGGTTGAAGCCGAATCCATGCACTTTTCGAGTTCGAAAGACAAAAACCCGGTGTTAGCATCTATGGCCTATTATGGAGTTATTGAAGAAATATGGGAGATGAGCTACACCAAGTTCAAAGTTGCTTTATTTAAATGTAAGTGGGTTAACAATAATGCTGTTGTAATAGATCCTAAATTTGGATTTGTCTCGGTTGATCTTCAAAGACTTGGTCATAGAGACAAGCCATTCATTCTAGCAAGCCGGCGAAACAAGTGTTTTATGTTACGAGACCACAAATAACAAAATGTCCATTGTACTTCAAAGTAAAAAACAGACGTATGGTGAAGAATCCTTGAACCTGGACGATACACTCCCTTTCACAACAAATCCACCGACAACACGTGAAGTAGAATTGGTAGATGATGAAGAATATGCTCCAAGGAAGGATCATTCGAAGGAATATGGGAAACCATATAAAGTAAGATCTTAAGTTATGAGAAAGTCCTGTTATTTTTGTACGGGTTTAACATGTTAGTTCATTTTATTCATTCGTTTATTATTTAATAATAACCCTATCTAACATTATTCATTTGTCTTTGATGAACAGGAATATGTCTAGCTCTCGACGAGTCATCGGGTGATGGTGGGAATGATGTCGGTGGTGAGAAGGGGTAGAGGTAGCACACATATGGGTGCGTTAATTGCACGTCATGGCGGTCGAAAAAAGAGGCTGCATGTGGAGTTCGATGCCAATATGAAACCAATTGGTCCGGAGGAAGACAATTTCATTAGCTACGTAGGCTATCGGCTCGAAGCAAAGTTCGCATTGTATTCTCTCATTGGAAGTTGGTTCCTCCTAAAACGAAGGAGTTGATCTGGGCACAACTTTTGGTATCTCACTTTCGATATCTTATGCATTTGTATCTTTAGTTTTATCACTTGATTTCTTTCATATCTTCTCTTTTACCTTGCAGCAAAACGTATGATGTGCCTAACAATAAGGCCATGAACAAGCATTGGATGGGCGAGGTTCGTATACGTTGGAAAGACTTTAAGAACAAGCTCACTAGAAAGTATATTCGAGGGCAAAGAGGGACAAGGACCCATGTCGGGACTATGATTACATTAGTCCGGAGGACTGGAGGGAGTTTGTGGCGTCACGCGAATCCTGAATTTCTTGTAAAATTTCTTTCATATCTTATCTTTTAGTTGAATCTATTTGACATCGAAGTATCGGTTTATTTGTTTTAGTGTCACGGGGAAAAAAGTCAGGCCAATAGAGAGAGGCAAGCGAGAAATAAGTATCCGCATTGCATGTCTAGGGGCGGCTATAAGAAGCTTGAACGAAGGGCGATGGAAGAAGAGTTGCGAGAAAATGAAGGAAGCTGCTCAATCCGATCCTTCCACTGTTATCCGGGCCCTCGAGCGTCCTCCTCGCCACAAAAAATGGATAGTCTGCGAGGATGAAGGGCGAGAAATACATAAATGAAGATGTGGGAGGTTGCTTCAAAGATTGTAAGTAGTTAAATTAGAAGTATTAAATAGCGTCGGTTGTTTCATATTTTTAGAGTTTAATTAGTTAATATTTATGAAAAATCCTATGATACGGGATGTGCTTGAGCACAAAGCGGCCAAGGTTCATTCACGCCGGGTACACGGATGGACATTTTGTCCACGGCGATTAGGAAGCCCGATTACCTTGATCTTTGTTCGTGGGGAGCCGAGGGGAGTTAGTGTCGCGAAATACTTTGGACGGCGTTCGAGTTGTTCGCATGGACGATGACAACCCTAGTCCTCGGCTTGTAGCCAAAATTCGGCGTCCCTCGTAGATGAGGTTATGGCACAACTACGGGGTGAAATGAGGGAGATGATACAAGGGAAGGTAAATACGCAACCTTCAATCCAGGGAATCCCCGGCCTTCCCAAAGCGGCAAGGAAAGTTTTCACGCTCCGGATGTACCTATTGGCGAACCTTCTCATCACTCTCCGGATGTACTTATTGACGAGCTGGCGAGCCTTCTCACACTCCACGGGGGGACAACCACCGCCGCCTATATTTGGATGACCCACACCGGCGTATTGTTGCGAGATGGTCTTGTTTACCCGAGACAAACCACACACCACAATATGCAAATTCCACAAGACCAACGTAGGGTGACTCGACAAGTGTGTGAGAGGGGAAGAAAAGACGACCATCCCGATTGTTGATGAGGAGGTTCCCACGCTAGACGCTGCCACCACATCGTTCATCCTTTGGCCGCATCATCTTATTGAGGTGGGGACGACACCTCCAATGGTAAGAAATACATTCGATTGACGATGAGTAGGGTTTAAGATTGATTTTCATAGCTAACCCACTCATAATTTGTTTATTATGTTTTCATAGCATGAACAAGCTACGGGCAGATTTCCATACTTATCAACGGCTGCGAGAGCTCTACCAGGACATCGTCTCTATCGGCTTACGAGATGCCTCCGGCATTGTCGGTGCGGACAAGACATATCGATATCAATTGACGGAAAGATTTGACGAGTTTATGCATATGGACCTTTAGATATACGGTGGCTTCAACTTGCAATCTTGTAAGTTTTTTTTACCCTTTAATTATGTCAATACTCTTTTTTTGTTTAATATATTCAACAACACTTATCATTTTATTTCGATCGTAGTGTACGCACGACATGCGCAAAAAGGAGACCTATTGGATTCGTATGGATTCTTATGTCCTGGATCCACGACTTCGGCTCGCAATATCTTAGCCGGGAGGGCCATTTATGTTGGTTTAACAATGGGCGACATAAAATCGTCTTGTTATCTAGCGCCAATACATGAAGGGTGCGTATTTTTTTTGTCTATATAAGATTTTTAAGGAAAAAATGCTTTTTTATCTTAGTTTAATATTAATATGTATATGTTGTAGTGCTCATTGGACCACGTGCGTTGTTTGTCCCGCCAAGAACGCATGTTATTGGTTCGATTCCATAGGTGGCGAGCCAATGAGGATATCAAAAACATGTTTGCCGAGTAAGTAAATTTTTGTCTAAATCATCGATTCTTTTTTTAAATGAATTGTTTTCATGTACGGTAATTTCCATTTTAATGATAGTGGTCTTAGGACATATAGGCAGATTCTTTGGAGCACGAGCGGGGTGGACCGAAGTGGTTTTATCCGAAGGTAAGTAGTTTCAATTCAAGTTTTTTACGAGACACGGTAGCTTTACGTTTAACAATTTGTTTTTTATTTATAGTGCCATCACCAACCGGGGAACACCGAGTGCGGATACTACGTTATCAATTGGATGCAATCTATCGTTTCCGCCGGACGTACTACCGGCTTGCAAAACGTACGTAATGCTCCGTGATCCTCAAATGATGATATTTTTTGTTGTGGTACTTCAGGTTGTTAATTATACCTTGTTTTCCAATTTACGGTTTTTAAAATGCGAGGATCCGTACTCACGGGATGACATCGATTCGATTCAAGACATGATGGCTAGATATCTTCTCGAACATGGCTCAATGTGAATATATAGGCAAGTCATTACTTGTTAGGGTGATTGTCATTGTGAAACTTATTAAGTTGTCTTGACATCGGTTTACGTAAATTATTGGTCTTTGCTCTTGAATTTGCCACTTTAATTCTTTGTGAATATGAGGTTAGATCACTTGTTTAATTCTGGAAATAGATCAACATCATATGAGGTTTGATTTTGCCATTATACCTTCACGCATTTGATTTTCCAATAACCAAGACTTGAGAATTTTGTTGAATCATACCATCATAAGCGATTTGCTTGAAAGTTTTATGTGTTTGCTTGGGAGGTGTTTGATTTGCTTGTGTGGTCTTGTGATTATTACTAGGTGGCTCTCATTCACTTTAGCATTAGAGTTGAGCTAAATTCTGTATCTTTGAAACCTTGAAATTCTGTTAAGCTTCGTGTTCAAAAGTCATTCTTTGCTATATATATTTGCCTCTTGTCGCATATCGGTGTTATTTGCCAATTGAAGGGAATTGAATGTTGATGCTATCTAATTCTTTGCATTAAATTGTGAAAATTTGTTGTGAAATTTTGGAGATTAATTGCCTCCAAATGTGAGAAAAATTTGTTGTCATAGTGGTGCTTTGTTTGTTGTTTTGGTCTAGTTTTAGTAACCAAAATCTAGGTCATACATTCTTTCTTTTGTTGTTGAAGTTCTTTGAAAGTTTTATTGCCTTCTTAGGTGACTTTCTGAACTTGCCTTCTTAGGCTCTGCATGTTGAAGTTTTCTCTTTGGAGTTGTTGATATTCTTGCATCCTCATGGTTATGTTGGAAGCTAAGTTGTGAATTTGATTGATTTTGTTGACTGATTAGAACATATATATTGTCATTCTCTTGTAATAAGCATCATAGTTAGTATTACGGAAATATACTACTACACTCTCCCCAACGTCCCTAAGAATAAGGACGTACCTTTTTGTAGTAGTGAATAAGCATTAGAGTTAGATCGCGGAACGTACCTTAGTCGGTGATCGCGGTACGTACGTCGGTCGATATGCGTTCACGGATCGCCTATAATAGTAATATCACATTAATAATCCATAAATAACATCCTAAGATGTATTTTAACCACTAATGACCTTTTTACCCCTAGTGGATTTATGTCTCTATTTATTTCTTAATTTTCGTAGAAAAACGCTGATTTTAGTATTTCGAGCAGATTTTTCGCTTAACTTTGAAAAATCATAATTAATTCTACAAAAATCAAAACGAGGATCCGTAAAATTCCTCAGAATCCTTAGGATGTCTATTTTTAAGTAAAATTAATTTTTTTCCCAGATTCATTGAGTCATTCCCATTTTTAAAGTTTTGAGTTTCTGCCTAGAAGTTTTCCAGAAATTCGTAGCCCAACTTTGAGAATTTTTATCTCACTATACAGAGCTCATTTTAACATGATCTTGGCATATTTGAAAATTCCTATATGTCTAATTTAACCATGAATATTTTCAGAATTTTATCATCTCATCTTCATTATAAAAGTATGATGTTTTTGCTCTTGTTTTCAGAAATTCTAACCGATGAATTTTCGCGAACTTTGCTACTTTGCTTTTTCAACTCCCAAAAATTTTGCTATACTATATGGCTCATCTTATTTTCAAAATATTAACATTTATAACTATAAAAACATGATACTAACATTATTCTAGCATATCTAAGATCAAAGCTACTTCTATCTAAGAAATTAAGAACTAAAACTTAAAGAACTTACTTGCAAATGCTAGACTCCTTCAAGAAGCTCCTCACTCTTCCGACTCAACCTCACTTCTCTCTAATTCCAGATTGCTCTTGCTTGTTTTGGTGTGAAGAATGAATAAATACAAGGTGCCTATTTATAGGAAAAGGCCATGGCACCATGGTAAATTTTCCCAACCTATCTCTCCTCAATTTTCAAATCCACATGAGTGAAAAACTCTTGGCTCCAAGAATGGCATTGGTGGCTTATCCCCCTTCATGCATTCTCAAGCAAGCCTTGGTGACCTCTCCCTCTCCCATGCACTCTTGCTTTATTTTTTCCATGGTCCACAATCATCCACACACAAACCTTTGTTGCCTCTTGAATTTTCACTTAGGTTTAGTCTTTATTTAGCTTAATCTTTGGTCATTAATCCTAAAATGGTGTTTTTGAATTTATTTGATTGGCTACTATATTAATCATGATCATTAGTAATCATCTTTATGCTAATCTTGGCCATTCATTAGCCATTGGTCATTAATTAGGGTCACACATCCCAATTTATGACTTTAAAACATGTTATTAAATTAATTATGGAAGTTCTATAAAATTAATCTAATTTGTAACATCCCATTTTCAAAAGCAATATATATATATTTTTTTTTCATCAGAGTAGAGCATCGGAGCGATTGAGTAACGATATTTATATTCAAAATGCCGTAAGTCCGGCTGATTACGATAGCGGTGCGTTATACCGAGTGTTTTCAAAAGTAAATAACAAAAGAAGAAAGTCTTCAACAGTCCCTATGCGTGCCGCTTGCCTTTCTCCTCGATCCTCGGTCCTCCTGACCCTGACACTATGTTAAGACTGAGGTTCAATGCCCATTGAACCTCAGGTAACGGTTAACCTCATGTTTATATATACACATAGACGGTATATGAGCATACAAACAAGCTTATCCCAACAAAGACACACGCCCCCAGCGATATGTCACACTTAGCATACGTTTCACCTAGCATTTCGCGTTTCAAACACCTAGCATTTACATTGAACATACCACCAGCAAACTACCTATCCCATACACCCACATGTACGCATACAATAAACATCATAGTTAGTGTTACAAGCATAATATCCTATAAGTACATTGAACATACCATTTTGCCCCTAACTCTCCTAATTGGCGGAGCTATCAACTACCTCACATAAACATACCATACACATAGCACATTTATACTGTACGCAACTCCTTGACCTACAATAAACATCATAGTTAGTGTTACACACTCGTACTCAAGAGTAATTCTCTCACTAGAACTTACTCCCCCTTACAAGCCGTAATCAATGAACCCAATCACCAAGTCCCCTTGACTTGTGATTCATTACAATAAATGATCGAGTTGACTCTCTCGCAATTTGTCCGTTGGAATAGCAATTGCTTGTTGTAGTAATTATTCTTTAATGCTTTGGAACCGTGTGCGGGTGGATTAAGCAAAAGTATGCAAGTTTCGGGTTCAAAGATTTAATGTTCGACATCACCTTTTGCTTTTGCTTTTAACCTTCAATAATCATTCTTTAAGCAAATCGAAACTCACTAAACAGATGGTTAAACATAGCGTAATGGTAGAGAATAATCCTTATTATGATCAAAGATTAAGGATTTACAAATTGCCTCGATTTGATTTTCAAACTTAGCGGTGTTCATCAATACTCGAGTGTGTCATAGTGCACTTAAGTCAATACTTGAGTATTCATTCCGATACTTGAGTATTCTTCTTCCGCAGAGGAATCATCGAGTTTTGACTTTGGACCTTATCATTGAAATGATTACAATACTCGAGTTTTGAACTTTTGATATGAAAATAAGTTTAAATTCAAAACCTCAATACTTGAGTATTGACTTCAATACTTGAGTGTTCAAATCATTGACAAAGAGCAAAGCTCTGTATGCCCAATACTCGAGTTTCCAACTCAATACTCGATTCATTTTGAAAAATTTTGTGAAGTCTTTCCCAAGTATCCTATAAGGATAATATCATATTATCAAGAAAAACTTTGTGAAATCTTTGCCCAACATCATAATAGGTAGTCTTTCTCGTCATATTTTAGGTACAAATTACCATTTTGCCCACACGTAACTCTCCTAATTGGCGGAATTTCAAAACCCGTTCCATAAGATGAACAACTTGATATCTCAAAACTTTAACTTTAATCTTCCAAAATTTTGACATATCTCCATCTCCAATATATTTTTGAAATAAATATCATATTTATCCCTAAAACATGATATCTAAACTAACTTGGAAGATTAAAGATTAATCTAGCATTTCTACTATAACTAAAACATGAAGGAACTACCAAAGCTTAAGACTAGGGACCAGAAGAACTTACCGGAACTTGCTATTTTCTCCAGACTCCTTCTTCTCTCTAAAACCTCTCTCTAAGTGGCTCTAGGAATTGTGAAGAATGAAGTGAAAGGGAAGGCCTATTTATAGGCAAAAAGTATGACACTATTCATACTTTTTTAGGTCGGATTTCGGCCGTCGGATCTTGACTTTACACATGGCTTCATCTCCACCATCCAATCCACCTCCTTACCTCATTCTTCAAGACCATGATATCATCACGATGATGTCACTCCCTTACTTTATGCATTTACCCGATAAAATCCCGATCGGTGTTCTAATCGTAATCTTAGAAAATCTCAAAAATCCGGAACACAACCTTGAAGTTCTATTCTTCCTCTTTGGAAATATCTGAGTTAACTAAATTTTTGATCACATTAAGGGTATTCCGTTGTGCATTGAACATTTTTAGACAGACGTCGATTCTGAGAAATTACTTCAGGTAATGCTAATTTTGGGACAAAAATCCACTAATTCATAATATGTCCAGTTGTTTTCTACTTAGTTCAAGGATTTCAAGTTATGATTTATTTTCCATTGGTTCTCACTTTTCTTATCTGCCCTTTGTTTACAAAATATCTTTTCATCTGATCCCTTATTCACCCCACCAGTTACGGAAATGACTTCCGCTAACACCGAGTTCTGGACAAAAATTCACTTGTTTGTAATATGTCCGACCTAAGAAACTTCGTTCATGGTTTTCTAGATAGGATTTAATTTCTATCGGTTTCATTTATCCAACCTGGTTCTTCCACAAATATCTTAATTATATTATTATTTAATTAACAAAATATCATGATATTATTTTTGAAAAACCCACAACCCTTTTCACACTCAAATTTCGGTTTTCTCTTCCCTTTATTATTATTATTATTTTTAATTTATCTAAATTAGCTAGAAGCTTAATTAGAGCCTTAATCCCATGATTAGCAATCTTTTAGGATTTAGGGTTTTCATGTTCTTAATCTCACCAATTTTTCTTAATCTTTTCTAATTGATTAGTAAGCACACTTTGTGCTAATATTAGCCATAAACACTTAATTAAAGGATTTTCCATAATCTACCTTAAATATTCTCTTGTTTCAGGCTTAAACAATTAGCCATTAATTACTTAACTAATCACTTTCTAATTGTTGATAATTTTCTTAATTAGGATTAATCATTTTCTCACAACTATTTCATTGACATTGGTATTTTATGTCCCACATATCATATTAAAAATCATGGGGCAACTTATGCTCCCCAAAATTATATTTAATTTTGCCTCATTATTTTTCAAGGGAAATAATCCCAAAAATTCCTAAAATTAGAGACAACATACTTTCTAATTTTCAATAAATATTTTATTGCCTCTTGGGATTTATCATAATATTTTCGGGCATTTTATGGCCCATAATTGCATTTAGGGATTTTGACACTTTAATCCCTCTAATTTCATTAGAAATTTCCCTAGACAATAGAATAAGTATCCTACAAGGTTTTAAAATCACATATTCACCTATTTCCAAATAGGTATTATTTGCTAAAATATAATATTCCAGATAGATAATTATCCGGGTATTACATAATTAATGTAGATTTAATTATCTACTTATTGTTGGCAATTTTCTTTAATTGGTTTAATTATTTTCTCACAACTTTTTGATTTTCTATAGCCATTTATGCACCATGCATTTATTTAATAATCATAGGGCAACTTATGGTCCCTAAAATAATATTGGATTTTTGCCTCTTTAATTTCCAAGGAAAATAATCAAATAAATTACTAAAATTCGAGACAACATACTTTCCTATTTTAAATAGGTATTAATTTACCAAAATATAATATTCAAGAGAAATATAAATTTTGGGTATTACAGTTGAGATTAGGTTAAAGAAATGGTAGGGAGTATGATCATTTTGTAATTGAAAATTTATATTTTAATTTTTGATCCTTACAAATAATTACAATATTTCAATATCATTCTTAATAAATATTTCTCTTCCTGAATCCTTCTTCCTAATTCTCCCAACTTTCAGTTGATTCAATCTTCCCTCTCTCCCAAACTGTAGCCACTATTAGTGGCAATCTAGCGTAACAAAAATCGCAGCTCAACTCCTTACTGCAAATCTGCCAATCATGGACACGATGATGATGAAAATGCCACTGAACAAGATCATGATATGTAGTTATGAAAGAGATGTGGCTACACTGGTGAAGAGGGGAGAGAATCAAATGGAGAGTAGTATGGTAAATTTATCAAATTTTAATATTCTATTTTATGATATTTGACCTTATTTAGAATTTGTCAAATATACTTACCCAATATAAAAATTGGGTAATCCAGTTGTCTTTTAAATGAAGTTTTCCTATTAATTATTAATTAAGATGTATTTTGTAAACTTATTAATCAATTTATAAAGCTAATTTGTATCGCACGGTAGAATTATTAATCCTCTCACGCTTGTAAATAAATAAATAAATATATATATATATATATATATATATATATATATTTGATATCAACTTTATGACGGGCACTGAACAAGTTTGATATCAACTTGAGGTATAGTCTGAAGAGAACCTTGGGCTGTAGGTCTAGTCTCGTATAGCACCAACCCGAGGCCGAGCTAGACTAGAATGGGTGGTGGACTCCCTGAACTTGTCTAGACAGTCCATGACCTAAATTTAATTGTTAATTTTTGTTTTTTCTTCTTTGGAAGACAAAATTTGAACCTATTAAACATAATTGGAACCATAAAAATACTCATAATAATATAAAACAACGTCACATAAAATTTAAGCATCATAAATATATAAGAATATCCTGTAACATTCAACAACAATAAAAAAAAATGTTGGAAAAAATATTTAAACATAATAAATACAATTAAGATAATAAAAATACCTATATCATATAAAAATCATCATAAAAAATAAAAATTAATTATAAATCCTTAGAAAAACTTGAACAACATTAAATACAAAAAAAGTAAAAAGTAACATCTAAATTACAAAAATATTTTTTAAAAAATTGACCTGGAGCAAATCAAACCATTCCAAGTGGTCTGGTCCCCTGGTCTTAAATTTAGTCTAGTGCGACCAGTCAGTCTAGTCCAGTCAAGTCCGATTTTGTTATGTTATTATTTGGACTGTAACGGATTGAACCAAGCAAGCTCAAGTTGGACTAGATTAGACCAAACTACCAAGTTTTTGCCCACCCCTACCTGGAAGTATTTGTTGAGAAGTAATGTTGCCCCCAAAGATTTTTTAGATTCGATGTCACCCTGAAAGTTTCAAAATATAGCAATCTTGCCCCAATAACGTTAAAAAACAAATGTTGACAATTAACTTTTTAACTGTAAAGAGCAACATTGCTCCATTTTAATACTTCAGGATAAAATTGAACCTAAAATTTTTTTCATAGCAGCATAGCTCCTTAGCAAAAAATTCCACGACGGATTTGCACCTTAGCTCTTAATTTGTTTGACTTATTAATTAGTCAACTGGGTTTATTACGGATAGGAGGTAGTATCTTGGTGTTTGAAAAGAAAAGAAAAAAACGTCAGTTCTTATATAGTTTGAAAATAAAAGCTACTCATTAAATAAATCACTCGCACATGAAAAATTTGGCTCTAAATCTTCAATTTCTAATATTTCAACTCTCAAGTGGTTGATAGACACAAGAACGGTGTTGAAAACTGTAAACAAAATGAATTATAATAATAATAATAATAATAGCGGAAATTATTTTCTTTCTTTTTTCCTTTTATTATTCTTTTAGATAACTTTAACTAAAATTTTTATTTATTAATTTACTTAAATTTAACTATTTATAATTAAAATTTAAAATAAAATATTTACAATGAAATTCCTAAATAATGCAAACGATTTATATTTTATAAAAATCTCAATCAAATCTTTTTAATTCAGCATTAATAATCAATTAAAATGGGGAGTGATAAGTGGCAAAAATCTTTTTTTATGTTAAAAAAAAAAATGTCAAGGTTTCTGGGTTTGAAAACAAATAGTATTAGTTAGTAATGGCTTATATTAACGAATCATGAACCACGTTTTGAGAAGCTACAGTTTTGCCACTTCGTAAAACTGTAGAATTTTTTTAAAATGTGTTTTTATTTTTAATAGGTGAACAATATTTATCACTTTGTAAAAGTGTTTTTATTTTTGATGTTGCTGCAAATTTAGTTGTTTTCCCTCTTATAGGATTAAATTTTTCCAGATCAGCTCCAAAGTTTGTTTAGTTGTGATATCATCTTAAGCATATATAAATCAAAGTGTGTAATTGATAATATTTTACATATGACCTTGCACAAAATTTTATAACCTTTTTGAAAAGGAAAGGTATCTATGAAGAACATTTCTATCCCATAATTTTGCTACCGTGGCAGAAATATAACCATTTCTATCCCATAATTTCTACGTAATTGTATCTTATCATCGTAGGTGCAGAAAGACAGGAAGCACAGATATATATATATATATATATATATATAGAGAGAGAGAGAGAGAACGGTCTAACCAATGTAAACACTATCTTTTACTTGAAAACACTATTTTTGTAAGTATTATCTCAATTAACTGAATATTAAATAGCTTTAAATCAACAACAGCATAAAATTACTAAAACTTTATTTTATTAAATTAAATCACATATGGAATGACAAAAAGCTCATTGAATACAACAAAATTTAACCATATTTAAAATTTGGTCTTCGATGACTATTTTTCAGACGCTTCCTCAACATAACTTGCTGTTGGGATTCTTAAAAATGTTTCAAAAAATTGAACATTTTAATATATTTAAAATATGGGAAATACACTTCTCATATCATAGATACAAAAATATGTGGGTCCCACCATTTCCATGCTTGACCTTTTTTATATATATAAAAAAGAAGTGGGTCCCAACATTTCATGTGTGTTTAGGAATCTTTTTCTTCTCATGCAACATGAGAAGTGTAAACCCCTTAAAATATTTATTAGGAAAAAATACAAAAAAAAAAAAAAATACCACTTGAACTTTAAAATTCCAATTTTCTCCCAAAATGAGTTGCTAATTGCTATTTAAGTGTAGTCAAAACCTATACTCTTTTAGGCAAGAAGATTGATTAGAGATTTTAAAGCTATCGGGTGTTTTATAAAAGTCCTTGAGAAAAAGGTACTTTATTTATTCATTGAAGGATGCATGTTTAAATAAATAGGCATCAATCCAAGGTTTTCTATTGTTAGGAGGATCAAAAAGTCAACCAAAGAAATTGGAAAATGCACCCAATAAAATTTATATATAATCTACTTGAAGATCCTATCTTACTAAAATGCTAAATATTAAATAATAAATTCTATTAAACTCATAAGCTAAAAACTCGGGGTTAGTTTAGGAGAACTGGTTTCGGTGCCTATCCTTTCGTCCCATCTAGATAGTCCAAATCCTATCTCGACGGTCGAGATTTCATTTTTTTAACCTTTTTTATAAAAATTATTTTAATGGGTAGAAAATCTAAATAAAAGATAATCTTTTAACTAATATTTTTTCAAAAAATTATTTTTTATTCAAAAATCACCATCAATTTAAAAAAATGAAATTTGAACCATTCAAAGCCCACCACAGTCCAGATGAGACAAGTGCGGGGCGTCTATCATTTGGATAGGCATTGAAACCGATTCCTACTCTGGGCCTCTAATGGCGTTTGGGCTTGTGGATATAAATGGTAAAGTAAAAGTATAGCAGTTCATAGTCCCACCTACAAGTTTCACACATGTCTTGGACCTTCTCGTCATCATCTTCACTATTGATGCACCAGTCGGCAATCTTGATCGTCCTTGAATCACAACGAAGCTTCCATGGATACGGCGAAACATAAGGATGCATAAACTGACATAATTTGGAAGTAAATTCTACAAAGTCCTTCCTACACTTAATCAAGCACTTCTGATTCCTTAAAAATCTCAAATATCCCACAACCTCCTCCTTAAATGATGATTGATATTCAGTAGTAATATCTGGGCGCACGAGAACAGTCATGGCAAAAGCGTACATTGATCTTTTGTGTCCTTTCTGAGCAGCCGTATGTATCGTGTCCAAGCCTTTGTTGTAAAGCAACTCATTCCTGAAGTACAGTTCCATGCCTTCTCTATATAGAGATTCTAAGTTGCCGCTTGATCTGCAACGACTTAAGAATGAAGCTTGTCGTTGTGGGATTGTTTCTGGGTCTAGCAAGAAAGGGACTTTATCCAAAGAAGCATGCTTGTATACGTAGTCGTCTTCTGTAATGTTCATCATCTCTTTGGAAGTCAGCTTAAGGTGAAAGAGACCAGTGAGTGATTGAGACGATACTTTTGCTGCAATCTCAAGCAATATATCCGTCGGCAAGGAACATTTTATGCTGTTACAACTGTATTCAAACTTAGTAGCCATGGTCGTCAAAACAATGTTGGCTGCATCATGAAGAAAGCACACACACACTATTTAGTAACAAGAAAAATATTAATAGTATACTTACTCCGATAGCCATTTCATATTTCATCATAGGTTATCAAACTGGTGAGACTTGTAAAAGTTTATTTTTATCATTAAATAGGTATTTATAGAGTATAATTAAATAATTAAAATATAAAATATGATAAAATTTGATTTAAATACATTTTAAATCCAAATAATTAAAATTAAATACATAAAATTTCATAATTTATCATACTTAACTAAGAAATTTATATGAAACTCTTATATAAAGCTATTAAGTATGATCTACTCGAAAAAGTTAATACTGAGGGAATCTAATGAGTTTATTCGAGTTTACAACTGCACTAATTTACCAGTGACTCGACACGATTTTGCAACATAGAAACGTAAAATGCTAAACTCGGATAGCTAATTCCTGAGTTTGACAATAATGATCATGACTATCCTTGTGATCAACAGTGACTTTAAAAAATATATTTAAAAAAATTGAGAGACAAGATAAACTAATGTTTATATTTAAAGTTAAATCCAATCCTTCATTAGGTTTTAAATCAATGAACGGAGGTTGTACCACAAGATGTGAGTGAAGATATGCACACAAGATCACTTTATCTCTAATCATCACTTTTTTTTTTCCCGCAAGGGAGAACTTGTAATGAGAATTAATCAAGGCCTTGTTCTTACGGAAGATGATCATTATTGTTATAGATTAATAATAATAACAATGAAGAAGCGTAATTTAATTTGTTGGTAGCAAATAAATTGTAAAAAATGCAGATAAAATATATGGTGAAAGAGTACTGAGGATGAAGAACACACCTTATTACGTACCCTGTGACTGTGGGTTGGAAGCCAGAGCAACCTTGTTCTTGAAAAAAGTAATATGAACTTCTTTGATATAAACATGTTACGAAGAAGTCATTCATTAATTAAGTTAGGAATTCTCTCCTATAGCCTTATTCCTAGAAATAAAAATATTAATCTAAATCAAATCATAAGATAAAGAAGATAATTATAGGATACCATATTCTACAGTAGTTTATTAAGACACTGAAAATATTAAAATAATAAATTTAATAAATCATCATGTAATTGATAAATATCCTTATTCAATATATCGGATAGAAAACGATCTCCTAACTAAACCCTAGATATTCTCCTTCCTATATCTCACCAGCATATAGCTAGACTATAGGATCTCTTTTTTATTTCCACGTTAATTAATACTAAAAATTGAAGAATTTCTACTATTTTATATATTACAATTTACAACATACTTCTACTTAATATTGAATATTAATTCGGAAAGATCCCTTTAAAAAACCAGTTAATTACTTAAATTCTCAATTGGGTCATTAAATTTAATAAATTATAGATCAAGTTAGATACTATCATAAAATAGCATTTTAGAATTTGGTACACTTTCATGAGAAAATTAGGGGAAGGATCAAATAAAATAAATATATATTAATAAGGATCTTTAAAATTGTAATTATTTTAAAATACCAAAAATCAAAATATAAATTTTTAATAGTTTTGTTGTCTCTCTCCTTATGTCATTCATTACTAGTCTCATGTTTTTGGAAATTATTCAATATTAATATATTTGAAATTTATTCATAGTAAGATGCTATTTTAATTCGGGTAACTTTTAAAGATAATCCGAGGTATATGGGAAAAAATATAATAAAAATATTGAGTGGCATATAGATAATTTTTATTGTTGGCAAAAAAATATAGATTTTTTTATTAAAATATACATGGAGAAATCATAAAATTTAAAAGCTAACGTTTAAATAGTTGAGATGAGGTTAGAGAAATTGTAGGGAGTATGATCGGGGTAATTTTGTAATTGAAAATTTATATTTTAATTTTTGGTCCTTACAAATAATCACAATTGTTTACATTAAATATTTTTAAGGCTAAAGTATACTTTTAGTCCTTTAAATTTTACATAAGGCATATTTTTAGTCCCTTAACTTTATAAAGTATACTTTTGGTCCTAAAATTCTAACACCATTAATGTTGCTAACGGAAAATGCTAACATAGTGGACTTAAGTGATGACTAATAACATTTAATTACACAAATTTTATATATTCTTCAATTTACCCATATTTTAAATTCAAGTTTGATAGCATTTAATTACATAGACATCACTTAAATTTACACTATTATCACTTAAGTTTACATTTTCCGTTAGGAAAATTAACAGTGTTAGAATTATAGGACTAAAAATATACTTTATAAGATTAAGGGACCAAAAGTATATCTCATATAAACTTAAAGGACTAAAATTGTACTTTAGTCTATTCTTAATAAATATTTCTCTTCCTTAATCCTTCTCCATAATTCTCTCAAATTTCAATTGATTCAATCTTCCCTCTCTCCCAAACTGTAGCCTAACAAAAAAACGCAGCTCATCTCCTCCGTGACTGCAAATCTGCTAATCATGGACACGATGATGATGAAAATGCCACCGAACAGGATCATGATATGTAGGTATGAAGGACCTGTGACTACAGTTTGGGGGAGAGGGGAGAGAATCAAATGAGGGGTAGTATGATAATTTATCTACTTTTAATATTCTGTTTTATAATATTTATTTAGAATTTGTTAAATTTACTTACCCATGATAAAAATTGGGTAATTTAAGTGTCTTTTAAAAGAAGCTTTCCTATTAATTATTAATTAAGATGTATTTTGTAAAATTATTAATCTATTTATAAAGCTAATATGTATGGCTACTAGGTATTTAATTAATCCATATTACGGAAGAATTATTAATCCTTTCACGCTTGTAAAAAATATATATATAGTTTTTTTACTCAACAAATATAAAAGACTCACACTTGGGATGAGCAAGGACTAGACTAGACCGGGTTTGATATCAACTTGAGGTATAGTTTGAAGAGAACCTTGGGTTGTACAAGGCAACCCGAGGTCTAGTCTCGTGCAGCACCAACCCGAGGTCCAACTCGAGTTTGACCAAACTAGAGCGGACCACCGGGTTCTTGCCGACCACTACCGGAATAATTCGCTGAGAAGTAATGTTTTTCCGAAAGTTTCAAAATATAGCAATCTTACTCCAATAACGTTTTTTTTTTAAAAAAAAAAAAAAAAACTAATGTTGATCATTAACTTTTTAATCATAATGAGTAACATTTTTAATATTTTTGGAACAACATTGAACTAAAAAAACTTTTATGATAACATTGCAACATAACGAAAACTTCCACAGAGAATTTGCACGTTAACCTTTAATTTTTTTTTAACTTATAAATTGATATGTAATATAAAAATATGTAGATTAATTAGTCAACTGGTTTATTACGGATAGAAGGTAGCATGAAAAAAACGTCAGTTCTTATGTAGTTTGAAAATAAAAGTTACTCATTAAAAATAAATCCCTCGCACATGAAAATTTTGGCTCCCAAATTTTTTTCCCCAATTTCAAATATTTCAACTCTCAAGTGGTAATTGTTAAAAAAAAAAAAAAAAAAAAAAAAAAAGAAATCTCAAGTGGTTGATAGACACAAGAACGGTGTTGATAACTGAAAAGAAAGTGAATAATTATAATAGTAAGAGTAGTAGTAATAATAATAATAGCGGAAATTCTTTTCTTTCCTTTTTTCTTTTATTATTCTTTTAGGAAAATTTAACTAATATTATTTATTTATCACTTTACTTAGATTTAACTATTTATAATTTTAATTTAAAATAAAATATGTACAATGAAATTCCTAAATAATGTATACAATTTATATTTTATAAAAATCTCAATCAAATTTCTTTAATTTAGCATTAATAATAAATTAAAAATGGGGAGTCATAGATGGCAAAGCTCTTTTAAAAAAAAAAAAAAAAAAAAAAAAAAAGACTAACTGTCAATCTTTATGGGTTTGAAAACAAATATTAGTCAGTAATTGCTTACATTAACGAATAGTGAACCACATTTTGACAAGCTACAATTTTGCCACCTAGTGCTAGAACCTCATCATCCCCAATCGGATCCAGCACTCAATTGAGCGTTTCCTTCATGGACTCATTTTACATATTTATACTTTTTTTTGTTGAATGAATGATGATATATATGAATCTGATATGTATGGCAACTACAAAGGTATATGAATCTGATATGTATGGACTCATTTTACAGATTTATACACAAGTCAATGACTCCCTTTTGGTTGCAAGCATGGCATACATCATACTCAAGACAATATTCACATCCCCAACCTTGATTAGTTTCTATTCTTAGTTTTCACGTATCACATGTTACAACCGCAGATATCATGTGTTGTTACAACCGTAGGATTAGTTTGTTTACTTTAAGCTCCGATACCATATATGTTTAAAGCCTTTAAACACAGGTGGTATCGGAGCTTAGGCAAGGCTTCCCACTTGTTTGGTATCAGAGCCTGAGGTGTTACACTTCTATAAGACTAACCCTAAACCATAAGTAGAGCTAAAGCGAAAGTATTCCTTTGCTCACGAGTTGAGCATTCTAGCCTATTACCAGAACCTATGCTCTGATACCACTTAGTGTGACACCTTGCTGATTGCCATAAAAGTGTGAAACATTCCTTCAAACCAAATAAAGCTTCAGGCTCTGATACCATTTAGTGTGGTACCTTGCTCTAATACTAACAAAGTGACACCTTGCCTTTACACAAGTCAAATGTGTTGGGTAATTTTCTTCTTGAAAGATTTTCAGAAAGTGTGGTTCTACTGCTACCTTCTTGTTTATAGATGAAATGACCCTTACAACAAGCGACTTCTCAGCCCCAGGCCTGGAAAATCCAAGAGTCAACCTGATAATGTTCCTTCTTTAATTGTACCTTATCTTTTCTAAATTGGCCCAAAAAAAGGTCTTAAATTAAATGTGTGTTTGTGTGAATAAAATCAACAAAGATAGCAGTAACCTTAGATTTACAAACCTGCATCCTGCTTCAAGACACTAGGATGACTCCCTTTTGGTTACAAGTATTGCATACATCATACTTAGGGAAACATTCACATACCCAACCTTACCAGTTTCTATTCTTAGTTTGCTCATATCATAGGTTGTCACAACTGCAGAATCAGTTAGCTTACCTTAAGCTCTGATACCATATATGTTTAAAGCCTTTAAACATGTACGGTATCAAAGCTTAAGGTAAGGCTTCACGCCTATTGGTATCAAAGCCTGAAGTGCTACACTTGTATAAGGCCTTTAAACCCTAAGGGTATGTTTGGTTTGAGGGGAGACCAAAGTTAGGATATCCTCTAACTTTAGTCTCCCCTCCTATCACATCCCATCCCTCAAACCAAACACACCATAAAGCATAAGCAAAACTAAAGCTAAAGTATTCCTTTGCTCACGAGTAGAGCATTCTAGCCTATTGCCATAACTTATGCTTTGATACCACTCAGTGTGACACCCTACTAATATGTCATAATAGTGTGACACTTTCCTTCAATCATGCTCTGATACCATTCATTGTAACACCCTGCTCTGATACTAACAGAGGGACACATTGCCTTTACTTGTCACAAATATGAAAATTCTTGCACTCGGCTACATGCGAGCTATACATGATAAAATTCTACTTTTCTGATCTGATGGTTTTACCAAGCCAGAGAAACATCAAAACCTTTGTAAGAAGAAAAATATAATCTTCACTTATGAATGAATTAAATTTCTTCACACTTAAGCAATGAGAAACTATTAGGTATTCAAATATCTGATCACGTAACAGATTTAAACATAACTTGACCAAAAGAACAATAATGCTGATGAAGAAAAAAAATTACAAATTACTTTAAACATTAGGACTTGATCGTTCAAGGTAGTTTGGAGCTAGGGAATGAAATCCTTCGTAGCCCCTAACCAGTAGTCTCCATCCAAATATGGAAGATATATTTGTCGTTGATTAGGAATTTGGCATTCAAATCCAAATTCTTGCACTTACATGCCAAACAAGCATACTTCAATGCCTTCAATCTTCTGAAACAACAAAATTGCTTGCAAGAAAAACAAAAGGACATCAATACACATAATCATTGGCAAAGAATTCAATCACACTAGAGTAATACCTTCGATGTGTAAGGAAATTCTGATGGGTAATTTTCTTCTTGAAATATTTTTAGAAATTGTGGTTTAACTGCTAGTGTGAGATCTCATATCGGCCAGAAAAGAGAACAAAAGACGTCTTATAAAAGTCTTACCTTTCCCTCTTAACGCTTTTTCAAACCGTGAGCCTGCGAAGCAAATAATATTAATAGCGACGCGTTGGACTATTACATTTGGTATCAGAGTCAGGCTTCGATCATTATGCTAGCGAGGACACTGGGCCTTTAAAGGGTGGATTGTAAGATACTACATTGGCTAGAAAGGGGAACGAAGACGCCTTCCGTCTGGATACCTTTCCCTCTTGGCGTGTTTAAAATCGTGAGCCTGCGAAGCGAACAATATTAAGAACGAGACGCTGGGCTATTACATTTGGTATC
The DNA here is from genome assembly GCA_019022655.1 of Acacia acuminata. Taxonomy (NCBI): domain Eukaryota; kingdom Viridiplantae; phylum Streptophyta; class Magnoliopsida; order Fabales; family Fabaceae; genus Acacia; species Acacia acuminata. The sequence goes on along the minus strand of JAFJYI010000282.1, from coordinate 973,762 downwards.
AGAGCCAGGCTCGCTAATGTTGAGAGTGAGGCGCTTTGCTGTTAGATTTGGTATTAAAGTCAGACTCAGGTCGTTGTGCCAGCTAGGACAATGGGCCCTTAAGGGGTGGATTGTGAGATCCACATCGGCTGGAAAGGGGAACAAAAGACACCTTATAAGTATCTGAATACCTTTATCTCTTGACTACAGCTACCTTCTTGTTTATAGATGAAACGATCCTTACAACTAGTAACTTCTCAGCCCCATGCACTTGAAAAATCCATTGAAATTTTACATATCACCAGAACGTCAAATTGATTTAGTTGTCTACCAAACAACATAATAATTCGAGGATACTCAGTAATATATAAGATCTTCATAACATTTGATTTAGTGTATTCTGCTTGTCACCCATACTTTATTCGATCATTAAATAAAGCATAAATTTGATGGCGCTAAGCTTTACATATATCATATAGAACCCATTAAATGGAAAAAGAAAAAAAATATATATATCAAACATATAAATACATATAAAATGTATTAAAAGGTAGCCAAACAAGTAAGAAATTTTACATTTTGACACAAGTCGATTCCTCAATTTGTCACTTTAGAAAGGGTGGTTGCGCCAACCACAAATCTATAATCTATCTTAAGGAGGCTCAAAACAACATTGAACACAAAAATAACATTTTGTTTCCTCATCCCCTTTAGTATAATATGCAACCATTCATCCAAAGAGGGCAGCATAATTAGGGAACCAAATTGGAGGTAGATTTAAAGTGAGCCTCCCTTCAGTACATATCTAACAAGATATCCTACTCGCTGATTGCTTCTTTGTATGAATCTTCTTTGCCTTTTGTTTACCCTAGATCAATACAAGAGACCAGTATTTATGAAGATGAAACAATATAGTTTCCAAACCTTACAGAAGAATCACAATGAACTATATGTATATAAAGTATGCGGGAAGGGTGTAAGCCTCCGATACCACTCAATGTGACTCCCTAATTTTATCCTAAAACAGAGTGATACTTTAAACCATGTAAAGCCTTAGGCTCTGATACCAAACAAGTATGAAGCCTTACCTTAAGCTGTGGCACCGAATGTGCTATTTAATAACGATTTAAAACCACTAAAAGCCAAGTTTGGTCCTAAGGAGTAAAAACTTTTCATAAAGAGTTAAAAAAAAACTTAACCCAATGACACCTTACTTAAACATATAAAGCCTCAGGCTCTGATACCAAGCAAATGTGAGGCCTTACCTTAAGTTCTGATACCAAATTAGTGTAAGGCCTTACTTTTACATAAGTCAGATATGTTATGTAATAATGATTTCAAACCATTAAGCTAAGTTTGGTCCTAGGGGGAGTAAAAACTTTTCATAAAAAGCTAGAAGCTGACTTAACCGAAACACGAAACTAATACTATAAATCGAATGTGTTTTTCTAAAAATTGAAAACTTTTCAAAACAATTTATCAATTGTTCAAATTCTTCATTAAAAATATCATCATTCCTTAAAACAAGATTGCTAGTATCAGAGTGCTTCACTAACATTAAATTTAATGTTAATATGGGTTTCTATTATTATGAGTTTGTAGTTATCTGTGTGTGTATATATATGTATACTCATATACATATATATATATATATATATAGGTGTGTACACACACATGTATATCCATAAATGAGATATTTAAATGAGATGGATTTTGGTTTTAACAAACCTTTTAGGGTTTTGAACATTCATATGGTATTTAAATGAGATATTTTTTAGAATTTTTCAGTAATTTTTTTATATAAAATATACTCCTTTGGTCTTTAACATAAGGACTATTTAATTAATTTGAGTATATTAAAAAAGTGAGATAAATTTCTTAATTATAACAAATGTGACTTTGATATCCCTAAAATACCATGTATAACGTTATGTTATATATTACTTTATAAGTTAGGTAAATTAGTTCAGAAAAAATGATAAATATTAAAGATAGAATAAATTAAGGTTTTATATTTAAGGGTAAGACCAACATCCTAATAAGCTCCTATATTTAGGACTGGAGTAGTTGTATTGAACAACAAATTTTGGGGGAAAAGGAAATTGAATAGAAAATTATAATGCAAGAATAATAATCTATTGATTATATAAAAGGAGGGTTATTGAGAGTCCTCCTCCTACTATCTAGCACACCCTCCTCCTGCCACATCGAATGTAAAATATCGTAACAACTAATATAATAAAGATAAAAAAAAATGCTTAGAAATAAAGAAAGATAACTAGGAGATAGTTACAAATTAAAAATTATTTTGAAATATTGAGGTATAAAAGAATATTTTTAAAATAAATATATTAAAAATAAAGAGATAATGAAAATAAAATATTTTGAAATATTTTCATGTTGAATTCCTCGATCCCACATTCCCACTACTCTCATGATAAATCATTTATTTTTATATTTTATAACAACTTAGACCTATGATAAATTATTTTTAGAAATTAGAATTCATTTTTATTTTAATCAATAATTTTTTTTTTACCTATTTGTGACGGATCACATCATTGGAACAAAAGATTCCACATTCAAATAAACTTATTATTTGCATGTATATTTTAGTTTTTAAGTGTAAAAATATCTATTATCTATTATATACCACAATGTATCAACTATTAGCTTGCATCCCTTTTAATCCCACTACTCTATGTGATAAAGCATTTTATAAATTAAAAATTACTTTTATAATATTTTTATATATTTAATAAAAACTTGACCCATAAATCATTTTTAGAAATTAGAAGTTATTTTTATTTAATCAATAAGTTTTAATCAATAAAACTTGGCGCATTTGCATTCGAGTCGTCCGTCTTTGGAGTATGCCTCGACATGAGGCTGGTCATGAAGTTGCTTTAATGTAAACGATCATCCGAGATCTAGAGGTATATGCGGCCATATTATTATTATTATTATTATTATTATTATTATTATTATTACTCCTACTACTATTATTATTAATGTAAACGATCATTTAATGTGTAGCACAGTGATCAGGAGATATTCATTGGTGACTTCCTTATAGACATCACTAAGCCGTCTTCTCTTTGGTGTTCCCTTCCTTATAACCCGGAGAGATCATCAGATCCAATATTAACCTAATACTAGCCCACCGTGGTTAGACATCTGTGTTCATCAGACAGAACAGCGAGGAACATGTTAGGGCACGGGCTGCCCGTTCCCGCCCATGTATATTTATATTTTTTATATATTATTTACAATACAACATTGACATTAAGTTATAAAAGTGCCTGGGAAAAAGATATTTTATTCATTGAAGGATGCATGTTTACATAAAGAGGCATCAATCCAAGGTTTTCAATTGTTAGGAGGATCAAACAATCAACCAAAGAAATTGGAAAATGCACCTAATAAAATCTAGGCTAAAGTATACTTTTAGTCCTTTAAGTTTACATGAGATATACTTTTGGCCCCTTAACTTTATAAAGTATATTTTTAGTCCTATAATTCTAGGGATAGGTTATTCTGCCTACTCTTATTTTGCCTACGTTTGCCTACCCCTCTCAATACCATTAGATTATAATCTCATCCAACGGTGAAGATTTGAGGGATATATAAAATAAACCCTTTTATCCTTCTTCTCTCCCACTGCCTCCCACCCGGTCACATTTGCATCACGCATAGCGGAACCACCGGCATTAGAGCCGAGTGATATGAACCATGGATGTGATGGGAACTGTTTAGAAGATAAAGGAAGAAGCAAAATTATCTTAAAATATTTTAATAATAATTAAAACGTAGGAAGAAAAAGTTGAGATCTATGATGTAAAAGGGACCGTAAATCATTGAGACGTCTTGCCCTAAATGAATTTCGTGGCCTATTACACTCGTTGGTTTCAATTTTGTGATGGTGAGTTCGTTTCATTCCTCTTTTGCTCTATTGCCTCCGGTTGTTTTTCCTTCTGAAAATTCCTTATCGAGACCATTCCTTTCCTCCGACCATCCCATCGAGTCTCGTTCCCGTCTCGTTATCCTTCCGTGTTCTACTGTTTGTTATTCTCCGTGATTCTTTTGCTCTTCTTCCGTCGTCGGGTAATTGCAATTTCTTCCCCAATTAGATTAATTCCATCGATCAACCTGTTGCAATTAATCTTTTTGCATAGGAGGGTTAACAATGGACGGGGTTAGGTTTATGTATGTTTAGCTCAGATTGTTTGAATTTTGTTGAAAAAGAGATCGCGGCATATCCATAACGAATGAAAGACGCATGTTTTATTGTTTATCGCTAAGGTGTGGTGTGGATATTTCATTCTCAGTATGTGTTCGTCGCCAGCGTAGGAAAGACAGAAAGAGAAAGGGAGGGAGGTAGTGGGATGGAGGAAGGGCTAATAGGGTTTATTTTATCCTTCAAATCTCCACCGTTGGATGAGATTATAATCTTACGGTAATGAAATGGGTAGGGAAAAGTAGGCAAAATAAGAGTAGGCAGAATAACCTATCCCATAATTCTAACACCGTTAATTTTACTAACATAAAATGCAAACTTAAGTGATAATGGTATAAACTTAAGTGATGATTGTGTAATTAAATACTATTAAACTTAAATTTAAAATATGGGTAAATTGAAGAATATATAAAATTTGTGTAATTAAATACTATTAGTCATCACTTGAGTTCGTTACGTCAGCGTTTTCTGTTAGCAACATTAATGGTGTTAGAATGTTAGGACTAAAGTATACTTTATAAAGTTAAGGGACCAAAAGTATGTCTTATGTAAAACTTAAAGGACTAAAAATATATTTTAGCCTAAAATCTATATATAATCTACTTGAAGATCTTATTAAATACTATTAAACTCATATAAGCTAAAAACTTAGGCGTTAGTCCAAGGGAACTGGTTTCGTTGCGTGCTCGTCCCATCTAGACTGTCCAAATCCTATATAGATGGTCCATTTCATTTTTTTTTAAAAATATATATATTTTTAATGGGTAGAAAATCTAAAATAAAAATAATTTCTTAACTAATATTTTTTTCAAAAAATTATTATTTTTATTCAAAAATCACCAATTTTAGAAAATGAAATTGGAACCATTCAAATCTCATATGAATGATCTAGATGAGACAAGTGTGGGATGCCTATCCTTTTGATAGGTATTGAAACAGGTTCCGAGTCCTAGGCCTATATTGGCGTATGGGCTTGTGTATATAAATGGTAAATTAAAAGTAACGCAGTGGAAACGTTGGGTGGAGGTGGAGACATGTGTATTCTCTGGTCCAGTATGACCTGTGGACTGGGCTCCAAGCGCCCTACCCTTGGACTGTGGGTGAGCCCAACCCCTTTCCTAAAATTTATATATCAACAAAAGGAAAAAAAAAAAAAAGTAACGCAGTTCATAGTCCCACCTACAATTTTCACACATGTCTTGGACATTCTCGTCATCATCTTCACACATGTCTTGGACCTTCTCGTCATCATCACAAAGATCATTATCACAAAGAAGCTTCCATGGAGACGGCAAAACATAAGGACGCATAAACTGACATAATTTGGAAACAAATTCTTCAAAGTCCCCCCTACACTTAATCAAGCACTTCTGATTCCTTAAAAATCTCAAATATCCCAAAGCCTCCTCCTCAAATGATGATTGATATTCAGTAGTAATGTTTGGGCGTGCGAGAACAGTCATGGCAAAAGCGTACATTGATCTTTTGTGTCCTTTCTGAGCAGCCATACGTATCGTGTCCAAGCCTTTGTTGTAAAGCAACTCGTTGCAAAAGTACAGTTCCATGCCTTCTCTGTATAGAGATTCTAAGTTGCCGCTTGATCTGCAACGACTTAAGAATGAAGCTTGTCGTTGTGGGATTGTTTCTGGGTCTAGCAAGAAAGGGACTTTATCCAGAGAAGCATGCTTGTATACGTAGTCATCTTCTGTAATGTTCATCATCTCTTTGGAAGTCAGCTTAAGGACATAGAGATCGGCGAGTGATTGAGACGATACTTTTGCGGCAATCTCAACCAATATATCCGTCGGCAAGGAACATTTTATGCTGTTACAACTGTATTCAAACTTAGTAGCCATGGTCGTCAAAACAATGCTGGCTGCATCATGAAGAAAGCACACACACACTATTTAGTAACAAGAAAAATATTAAAGGAAAAATAGAGAAACTAATTAATAGTATACTTACTCCGATAGCCATTTCATATGTCATCATAGGTTATCAAACTGGTGAGACTCGTAAGAGTTTACTTTTATTATTAAATAGGTATTTATAGAGTATAATTAAAATATAAAAAATGACAACAATTTGATTTAAATACATTTTAAATCCAAATAATTGAAATTAAATACATAAAATTTCATAATTTATCATACTTAACAAAGAAATTTATATAAAACCCTTATATAAAGCCATTAAGTATGATCTAATCGAAAAAGTTAAAGGGAATCTTGTGAGTTTATTCGAGTTTGCAATTGCACTAGTTTACCAGTGCCATGACATGATTTAATAACATAGAAACGTAAAATGCTAAACTTGGAGAGCTAACTCTCATGAGTTTGACAACTATGATCATGACTATCCTTGTGATCAACAATGACTTTAATATATATATATATATATATATATATTTGAGAGACAAAGTAAATTAAGGTTTATATTTAAAGTTAAATCCAATCCTTCATTAATTAGGTTTTAAATCAATGAACGGAGGTTGTACCACATGATGTGAATGAAGATATGCACACAAGATCACTTTATCTCTAATCATCACTTTTTTTGCCGCAAGGGTGAACTTGTAATGTAAATATATTTATGCTATACTTAGTGCAAAGTGGGGATTGGATGAGAATTAATCAAGGCATTGTTCTTACGGAAGATTATCATTATTGTTATAGATTAATAATAACAACAATGAAGAAGCGTAATTTAATTTGTTGGAAGCAAATAAATTCGAAAAAATGCAGATAAAATATGGTGAAAGAGTACTAAGGATGAAGAACACACCAGAACTTCATCTCTAATCATGACGTGACAAGAGAAAATCATGTTACGTACCTCTGACTCTGTGGGTTGGAAGCGTTCTTCTTCTTCAGCAAGAGAAAAACCTTGTTCTTGAAAAAAGTAATATGAACTTCTTTGATATAAACATGTGACGAAGAAGTCATTCATCAATTAATTTTGCTTGGTAACTACTCATTACCTATATCGGAAGAGAGAGAAGAGGAAGGAGGGAAGACAAGAAAAGAGGCGGAAAACTAGGAATTTTTCTCCTATAGCCTTATTCCTAGAAATAATAAAATAATAATAATCTAAATCAAATCATAAGATAAAGAAGATAATTATAGGATACCATATTCTACAGTATTTTATTAAGACAATGAAAATATTAAAATGATAAATTTAATAAATCATAATCTAATTGATAAATATCCTTATTTAATATCTTTGATAGATCTATAGATAACAATCTCCTAACTAAACCCTAGATATTCTCCGTCCTATATATATCTCACTAGCATATAGCTAGCCTATAGGATCAAGGTTGTCAAATTAAATAGACAATGAATTAAATAATTAAAAATGACAACAATTTGATAAACTATATTTTAAATCCAAAATCATATCTTGAACTCAAATCGTAAACTTATAAAAATTTATTTTTATCATTAAATAGGTATTACTAGTGTATAATTAAATAATTAAAATGTAAAAATGACAACAATTTGATTTTAATATATTTTAAATCCAAATAATTGAAATTAAATCTATCAACATTCATCATTTATCATATTTAACAAAGTTTCTATAGAGTTCATATATAAAGCCTGTTTAGGGATGTAATGGGAGTTTTACTCTCAAGAACTATTCTGATTTGGTAATGTAGATGGGCTTTGGCCCCGTTTTTCACCCAAAAAAAAAAAATATATAAAGCCGTTGAGCATGATCAAATAAAAAAAATTCACATGTTTTATAAGCTAAAAACATAAAAACAATGAACTCGATATATAAACTTATAAGTTTGACCGAGTTTACCACGGACTTGACTCATTTTCGTAAGTTAGAAATGTTAAAACAGTAAATTCGAAGAGTCAACTCGTGAGTTTAACAACAATGTATAGGGTCTCTTTTTCATTTCCAGGTTAATTAATACTACAACTTGAAGAATTTTCTACTATTTTATATCTTACAATTTACAACATACGTCTACGTACTTATTGAATATTAATTAGGAAAGATCCCTTTAAAAAACCAGTTAATTACTTAAATTCTCAATTGGGTATAGATCAAGTTAGATACTATCATAAAATAGGATTTTAGAATTTGGTACACTTTCATGAGAAAATTAGGGAGAAAGATCAAAGAAAATAAATAAATATTAATAAGGATCTATAAAATTGTAATTATTTTAAAAGACTAAAAATCAAAATATAATTTTTAATTACAAAATTAGCCCTAAACATATTCCTTATATTTTCTCTAATTCTATCTTTACTATTTGACGACTAGTTATCTATTGATGTTTTGTTGGCTCTCTCCTTATATCATTCATTACTTGTTTCATGTTTTTGGAAATTATTCAATATTAATATATTTGAAATTTATTCATAGTAAGATGCTATTTTAATTTGGTTAACTTTTAAAGATAATCCGAGGTATATGGGAAAAAATATAATCAACATATTGAGTGGCATATAGATAATTTTTATTGTTGGCAAAAAAATATAGATTTTTTTTTATTAAAATATACATGGAGAAATCATAAAATTTAAAAGCTAACGTTCAAATAGTTGAGATAAGGTTAGAAAAATTGTAAGAAGTATGATCAGGGATAATTTTGTAATTGAAAATTTATATTTTAATTTTTGGTCCTTACAAATATTTACAATTTTTAGGATTAAATATTCTTCATAAATATTCGTCTTCCTTAATCCTTCTCCCTAGTTCTCCCAATTTTCATTTGATTCAATCTTCCCCCTCTCCCAAACTGTAGCCTAACAAAAAACGCAGCTCATCTCCTCCGTGACTGCAAATCTGCCAATCATGGACACGATGATGATGAAAATGCCACCGAACATGAGCATGATATGTAGGTATGAAGGAGATGTGACTACAGTTTGGGGGAAGGGGAGAGAATCAAATGAGGGGTAGTACGGTAATTTATCCAATTTTAATATTCTATTTTATGATATCTCACTTTATTTAGAATTTGTTAAATTTCCTTACCTCATATAAAAATTGGGTAATTCAATTGTCTTTTAAAGGAAGTTTTTGGACTTGGCTTCTGTCCTTTTCTTTTACCATTTATGAATGTGGATCATTAGATCTTGATTCATGGTCATAAAGGGGATAAAGGATGGGAGCAGACGGTAAAAGAAAAGGACAGAAGCCAAGTCCGAAGTTTTCCTATTAATTATTAATTAAGATGTATTTTGTAAAATTATTAATCTATTTATAAAGCTAATATGTATCACTATTCGCTACTAGGTATTTAATTAATCCATATTAGGGAAGAATTATTAATCCTCTCAGGGTTGTTAAAAATATATATATAGTTTTTTTATTCAACAAATATAAAAGACTGGCGTTAGGGATGGGCATGGGCTGAACTGGACCAGGTTTGCGATCAACTTAAGGTATAGTCTGAAGAGAACCTTGGGTTGTACAAGTTAGCCCGAGGTTTAGTCTCATACAAAGACACAACCCAAGACCAAGCTGGACCAGAATAGGTGGTGGACTCTCTGGACTTGTCCAGGCAGTCCATCACCTAAATTTAATTTTCTAATTTTTTTATTTATTTGGAAGACAATATTTAAACCTATTAAATACAATTAAGACCATAAAAATACCTATAATATTATAAAACACGTTAGATAAAATTTAAACATCATAAAATATATAAGAATATCCAACATTCAACATTAATTAAAAAAATATGTTGGAAAAAAGATTTAAACATAGTAAATACAATTAAGATAATAAAAATACCTATAATCATATAAAAATCATCATAAAAAATAAAAATAAATTAGAAGTCCTTAGAAAAACTCGAACAACATTAAATAAAAAATAAAATGTAACATCTAAATTACAAATATATGAATCTTGCCCCAATAACCTTAAAATCATTAACTTTTTTAACAGTAATGGGTAATATTATTCCATTTTAATACTTTCAGGACAACATTGCTCCATAGCAAAAACTTCCATAGTGAATTTGCACTTTAACCCTTAATTTATTTGACTTATAAATTGATATGTGATATAAAAGGAAAATACACTTCTCATGTTGTAGGAGAATTGTATCCTCATATCATAGATACAAAAAGATGTGGGTCCTACCATTTCATGAGTGTGTAAAAATTTTCTTGTTCTCATGCAAAATGAGAAGTGTAAACCCCAATATAAAATTTATTACGGATAGGAGGTAGTATTTTGGTGTTTAGGAACAAAAAACGCAGTTCTTATATAGTTTGAAAATAAAAGCTACTCATTAAATAAATCCCTGGCACATGAAAATTTTGGCTCTAATTTTTTTTTCCCAATTTCAAATATTTCAACTCTCAAGTGGTTGATAGACACAAGAACGGTGTTGAAAACTGAAAAGAAAGTGAATAATAGTAGCAATAGTAATAATAATAATAATAGAGGAAATTCTTTACTTTCTTTTTTTTCTTTTATTATTATTTTAGAAAAATTTAACTAAAGACTTTAACTAATATTGTTTATTTATCCCTTTACTTAGATTTAACTATTTATAATTTAAATTTAAAATAAAAGATTTACAATGAAATTCCTAAATAATGCATACAATTTATATTTTACAAAAATCTCAATCAAATCTCTTCGATTCAGCATTAATAGTAAAAATGGGGAGTCATAAGTGGCAAAGCTCTTTTTTTTTTCCCTTAAAAAAAAAAAAAATGTAAAAATAATGTCAAGCTTTCTGGGTTTGAAAACAAATATTAGTTAGTAATTGCTTACATTAACGAATCATGAACCACGTTTTGAGAAGCTACAGTTTTGCCACCTCGTGCTGGAACCTCATCATCCCCATTCGGATCCAGCACTCAATAATTTACAGCATTTCCTTCATGGATTCATTTTACAGATTTATACTTTTTTTTTTTTTTTTTTTTAATGAATGAATGATGATATATATGAATCTAATATGTATGGTGACTACAAAGGTATTACAAAAACATCACCCGCTAAGCTTCTGATCCAATGGAACAAAGGATACATTTATGATGTTTTTATAAATTCATGATGATTCTAACCCCACAAACCAAATCAGCATCTAGTTTTTGGATTCTGTCGTTTTCATTACGCTTTTATCATTGCAGACACACATGGTATGTCGTTTTACCTGAAGAGATCTCCCGTGGCTTGAGAAACAGCCCCCATTGTGTGTCCAAAGTTTGGGTCTTCATCTTTTTCATCAGCTCCCATAATTGAATGGGCTTTCACCTTAAAATTTCATATTTCTTTCAGGCTGAAAAATAACTCTCCGCGATGAATCTAGGGAATTTTTATGTTTTGATAGCATTTTTTTGATAAGTCAACAATATTTATCATTTTGTAAAAGTGTTTTATTGTTGATGTTTCTGCAAATTTAGTTTTTTCCCTCTTATGGGACTATATTTTATAGGATGGGGTCTGGTCTGTTTTGTTTTGAATAATAGTTCATTCGTGTCAAATTTTAGAAAAAAGGGTTAATATAGATTTTAGATGCTGATTTCATTTATGTTATGTGTTAATAATTTTGTCAAGTTCAAGCAATCGTGACAAACTATACTTCACTTGCTGGAGTTTTAGTTGCCATATATTAAGCTGTTTTATTTTGTGTCCCTAAACTTGTATAAAAGTGTTTTTCTTTTGATCTGATTGGTCTAAACTTTAAAGCAAGCTTCTATTTTCTGTGATCAAATTGTGCATAGATTGCTGGAATTTTTGTTTCAGTTTTCCAGATGATCAGCACCAAAGTTTGTTTAGTTGTGATATCATCTTAAGCATATAAATCAAAGTGTGTGATTGATAATATTTTACTTATGACCTTGCACAAAATTTTATCACTTTTTTGAAAAAGAAAGGTATCTGTGAAGAACATTTCTATCCCATAATTTTGCTACCGTGGCAGAAATATAACCATGACCCCTTTATTTGGTGAATCAAATTGGGGGTATTGGCATTGGTAAGGCCTGTGAAATAGGATTCTCACAAGTGTACTAGGTAGTAGAGTTTTTCAACAGAGGTAACGTGTTACAGCATCATCAAAGTTTAAATGACTATAAGATTTGGAATATTGTTTCTTTCTTGCTTTATGTTGTACCTTTTGCTCTTGAAATAGGATTCTTGAATTGTTCACTGAGGCACATTATGATGAAAAAACTGAAGAATTTAGGTCTTTAATTATTAGAGTTCATGTTGTACTGCTAAAGTAAGTCAGATGGTTGACCCATATGGAAATTGGGACCATATAAAACTAAAGAGGTTAGTGTCAGATGAAGGAAGGGATTTAATTCTCGTCGTTCCACCACCTAATGCTGATTTTGGAAATGATGTAATTAAACGGGTTTCAGATTTACAAGACAAATATATAGTGGCAGATTTGTCGTATCAGAAGTTGAAAGATGAACAAGGAGAGAAGGATGTAGTGTGGATGGACTTTGGAAGTGGAGGGGACCTAGAAGAGTCCAACACTACTTGGCACTCTTAAAGTTCGTTTCTAAGACCCTTAAATGATTGTTTTTAAAGGATAATGTATGTGATTGTCGTTGAAAATTTTAAAATAAAAGTCTGTTTTTAAACGATAGTTGTGTGTTACTTTCAACAACCATAGTAAATAAGAACATACAATGTTAATTTTAAATAAAACCATATCATTGTTGTAATTAATTTATAACAACACTTATTTTTAAAAAATGGAAAGTCATTGGTAAGCTGACATTTGAAGGAACCGATGTGCTACAATAAAAGTAAGATGGAAATGTAACCTTATTTTGCATGTTTGCTTTCTCGAGACATCCTCAGTCATTTAACATCATTAAATACTTTATCCCACAACTCCTTCTCCAAGTAAATTATATTTGGATTGTGACGCAGTTAAAAACGAATCAAAACTGAGGATTCCAGTTCCGTAACCAACATCCATAACTACAGCACCCTTTAGGAGAGAGGGGTTCTTCAAAATAGCTGTCCCATATGCGTCCATTCTCAACTGTACGAAGATTGCTATGACTTCAATTTTAATATATACATAGAGAGAGAGCATAGTAGGTAGAATTTAATATTCTAAATGAAGCTTCATTCTTTCTGAAATTACACATAAAAAATTATGCGATAACCTGGAGACGTTAAACCAACCACAAACAACCACCCCTTCCCCAAATTCTAACCTGTGAGTGTATGTAATTAATGAGCTTGAAAGAGCCATAAAAATCCAAGCCAAGAGCTTTCCTGATGATGCGATGAAAATCAAACTAGTGAACTTTGGCGCAGTGCTCAAACAAGGAATTGCACGAACTGTACTTGGAATCGCAGAAGAAGAGACAGATAAAGTCCGATCCTGAACCTCCCTCATCATCATCCCCGTTCCAGTCATCCCAACCTTCGGGCTCTCCATCGCCATATTCTTCTTCTTATTCAATTTCTTCTTCCACTCGATAAGCTTCTGGTTCTTGTATAATCCTGGAAGCCATGAGCAGTTAACTTATGAGCGCATAGCTGTTAGTTGCTACGTATAGGCTTAAATTATTAAACCTTAGACCATGGCAAAAAAAAAAAAAAAAAGTTAAACCCTAAACCCAAAGATCGAGTGACGCTGATGAACATGTTGTGTACTTATTTTATCGTGAATATATCAGCATGATGAATATGAATTCGGAGGAATAAAAAAATTCTATGTAGATGATGTATATTTATAAACTATATTTTGTTTTTTTAATTTGTCATGTCTCCATTTGGCAACAAGTAATGACAAAATTCCCTAATGCTTACCACAAAAGCAAATCCCTAGCAGAGGATTGATGAGAGCTTCGCCGCAGGCACCATAATGAGGTCTTTAATAAGTAAGTTTGCGTCTGGGGTATGAGAGGGGGAGGAAGATGTGATTTCCTTTGACTAGGGCTCAAAGGAGGTTTAGAGACAGAGAGAGGAGGGGCAGAGGCCACGACATTGAAAAAATATTTTCGACGTTTTTGAAAAAATCGTCATTGCAACTCAAAATTCTTTTTTTTTTTCCTTTTTTTTTTTGGGCTTAACTTTCAACAAATGTTTGTAAAAACAATTGTTCAAAATTTTATTTCAACGCCTATTTTTAAAAAAAAAAAATCATTTAAACTCACAAATATTTATATTTTTAGAAATTCCGGCTTAACTTTCAACGATTATTTTTTATAATAGTTGTTGAAAGTAACTTTGAACGACTATCTATCCAGAATCCGTCATTGAAACTTAAACCAAAATTTCAAAAATGTTACCCTCTCCTCTTTAAAATGTTTCAAAAAATGGAACTTTTTATTATATTTAAAATATTTTTTAGGAAAAAATACTAGAAAATACCACTTGAACTTTAAAATCCCAATTTTCTCTTAAAATGAGTTGTCAATTTCTATTCAAGTGTAGCCAAAATCTATACTCTTTAAGGTAAGAAGATTAATTTGAGATTTTAAAGCTCTCGGTGTTTAATAAAAGTGCTTGAGAAAAAGATACTTTATTTATTGAAGGATGCATGTTTACATAAATAGGCATCAATCCAAGGATTTCTATTGTTAGGAAGATCAGAAAATCAACCAAAGAAATTGGAAAATGCATCTAACGAAATCTATATATAATTTACTTGAAGATCCTCTCTTACTAAAATGCTAAATATTATATAATAAATACTACACGTTATAATTGGGTAGGGCAAAACATAAGGACGCATAAACTGACATAATTTGGAAACAAATTCTACAAAGTCCTCCCTACAGTTAGGGTAAGTTTGGTTTGAGGGGAGGGGACCTGGGGGGGGGGAGAAAAAAAATGAGGGGAGGAGAAAATTGGACCAAAATTTAGTGTAGTGGGGCCCACAAAGTTTTCCTCTCCATCACATTTTTTCCCTCCCCTCCCCTCAAACCAAACTTACCCTTAGGTCCCGTTTGGTTTACGGAATTCACGCCAGTTCCAGGGAACATAATACAATTCCCACCCCCAAAACCATTTGGTGTCACAGGTTCCGGTGAGACTGAGTTCTAGCCTTGCCCAATCTTCCCACAAACGTGGGAAATTGAGATCCCTTAAAAAAATGGCGGGAATCTTGAAAATGATGTTCTTGGGAAACTGAATTGTGGGACAAAAAAGCCCCTCTGAAATTATAAACCACATGCTTCTCACCTTCTTTCCCAGATTCAGCGTCACCATTCTTCTTTTCTTCCTTTGGCCACCACAATCGACACTATCTTGTAGGCATGAGGGATCGAGCAGTTCTTTGTGTTTCCTCTTCCTTCTAGTCGCATCTATGTGCGTGATTGTGGCATGGGTTTTGGCTAGTTTTGTCTTTCTTCTTCATCATTTCTGCTAGATGTTGTGGGTATATGTGGAGCTGCGTTTTCCTTCCCCTATTTCGCTGCTGTGTGTGATTCATGAGCATTTTTCGTTTACTTTTGCTCCTCAGCTCAATATATGTGGGTGGGTGTGGTGGTAGATGGCTTTTCAATGTAACTTGCTGTCGGCGCTTTGAGACTCTGCAACAGGGGAGACTCATGGAGCAAGGTTCTTGCAGAAATATGAGAGATCGTGTACATGTTTATTTTTCACTTACCTCCTTAATTTTACTGTACTGGTTGACATTTTGTGTTGTGAGTTCGAACTTGACTGTTTGGTTCAAACTTGAATGTGTTATTTTGCAACTTTAGTGTGTAATTGGTTTTGTAAATTATTTGTGGGCTATTTTCGTATATCTTATGTCTGTTTTATGGTCTAGATCCCTTCGACGTCTCCAACAATTTTCTTTCTCCACCAAGACACGATTTGGTTTGCCTTTTTTGCCTTTGTTTCTATACAATTCACAAAACAAAACAAAAAATGTATGTTTTTTGCCTTTTGGAGGGGCAATGTGGGAATTTTACCTAATCTTCCCACTTAACCAACACCCAATTCTTCTTACCAAACAGTTTATCTTCCCTCAACTTACTTAAATTCCCATGTCTACCAAACAGCTCAACTTTTTAAAGTTCCCTCTTAATCTTCCCTTCACTTCCTTTTCCTTCTTTAAGTTCATTTCCCTCCTTAAATGTTCTTCGTACCAAACAGGCCCTTAGGGTAAGTTTGGTTTGAGGGAAGGAGAGGGGAGGGGAGAAAAAAAATGAGGGGAGGAGAAAATTGTACCAAAATTTAGTGTAGTGGGGCCCACAAAGTTTTCCTCTCTATCACATTTTTTCCCTCCTCCCCCCCCCCCTTCTCTCAAACCAAACTTATCCTTAGGCTTTATTTGAGAGTTTGGAGGGGAGGGGAAGGAAGGGGAGGGGAAAGAAGGGAAATGGAGGATATTTCCTCCCCTTATTTGGGAGTTAAAAAAATAGTAAGGGAGGAAGATGAAGGATTAATGAGTTATTTTTACCATTTTATCATTTTCTTTAAAAAGTAATATAATCATTATACTTTCAAATAAATTTAAATTTAAATTTTCTAAAAAAATTATTTATGTAATTTTTATATTCAAAAAATATTTTCCCCTAAAAAATATTTTTCTCTATAATAGTTATTTTTCTCTCTCTATAAGATTTATATATTTTTTTTAGTACATAATGATTTAAGTATATAAAACTACAACCTAAAATATAAAATTATACATAATTCCATAACTAGTTGAAAGTTGAAATTGAATGTGATTTGTTATTTTAAAATCTATTGAGATTAAATGATGTTATTCTAAAATCTTTGTGCTAAAAAGTAACACATCCATAAATCTTTCTTTAAAAAAAAAAAAAAAAAAAAAAAAGAAAAAAAGAGAATTTTGACTAGTTCTAAAAAAGAAAATCTAGTTCATTCAAACATTAAGTTCTAAATAGTTTGCCACATTCCAAACAAAGTTAAACCCATTACATCAACAATATTGGTTAAATCATGTGTTTAAAACATAAATTCAAATCAAAAGCGAATATTTTCATAGCGAATGTTCTACTTCTCATTGTAAAAGAGAATTGTCGTAACTTGGCTCTCCAATATTGATGGCACTTGATCCCCAAAGCAACCCAAAATTTGAATGAGCAGTTTCCTTTCTCAAAAGAAATTGTCCCTACATAATATAACAAAAACAATAGCAGGTTTAATTCAAGGGAGGCATATTGCAATTACAAGACCATCAACCCTATGCTACTATGCCAAAACTCGATCAATACAGTGGCAGCGTTGCTGATTAATTAACGTGCTATTTGTACTGTGACTGGAACCTTTTAAGAAGATCTATCTTCAAATACCCCCAAAAGCTTTAACTATTATGCAGGAAAAGAATAATATTATTGATGCATCTGATTTATCCATTAAGTAACATTATGTTGTGTTGGTCTTAACAAGAAAAACATGCTTGTCGTTGGACAAATCAGGAAAAATAATCAGACCAGTAGAAAAGATTATGACCAAATATAGTGTACCATACAAATACAGTCGCTCTTTTCAAGTTGACTAAACCCCATTTGCATTTCCATAGAATTCAATAACACAGAACAATAACAGTAACAAAGATCCAAAGCATGTAAACAAATCTAGTTGAAGACAAAAAAAACAATGACTGAACACAGATCAAACAATGATTGAACACAGAACAGGACAAGTGATAAAAGAAATAATTGAATAATTAAACACGAAACGTGAAACTCCTAGGAGAAATGGTATCAGAAATAGTGTGAAAAAGACAACAAAGAACTGTCCTGAAAACAATTAAAAAAGGGCCAATTTTTAGAAAACTTTATAAATAGACTAACAAGCCACAAGCCTTATCTGAAAATCGGCCTAGAGCTTCAAAGAGTCCGAGAATAGGTCAAAAATCAAATTATATAACCACTGTTCTTGCAGCTCTCATTCAAACAAAAATAAGCCAAGAGATAAAGTGATAATATACTTGAGAAAACTCATCATAATCAGCACTGATCTTTCATTCATATTGAAACCAAAAACAAATATATAGGAGATGATGAAATTTGTCGGATTAGTATTCAAAAGATCAAAATTAGAGTGGCAACAGCACAGAATAGACAAATTAATTATGATTCATGAAAATTTTACCTGAGGTTCTCCAAGATGGTTCTGTTTGTCAGCCGCAAATTTTTTATTAATTGTTGATACAACTTCCTACAGTTCCTTTTCATTCAAACGACAGGTAGCTTGGATGGGAAATATACGATGGCATCAACTGTAGTAAAAGAGGAATTCCTATGTCAAAACCAAAAAAGAAATGTATTAACATCACTAACTTATGGTATTTTCTTGCATATTTGCGGATTAAAACAAGTGTTTCTCAATAAAGGGTTTTTTACCAGGCTTCGTGTTGAGAGATTGTTATAGTCAGAATGAGAGGCTGACGAGTGAGAAGCCAGCAAGGGTGATCTAGTGCCGAAACCCGTAGAGAAGCTCAAAGACAAGTGGTTATATGCACAGAAATCTAAGGAAAACCCGTAGAGAAGGAGGAGGAGGATTTTGTTCGTACCAACAGGATGGCTCCACTGATGAAGAAGAAGAAACAGATGGCGACGTCGAGAGGCAGGGTGGGAAGCGCCGAAACAAGGCTGTGAATGACGCAGAGAAGAGAAAGAGACCGAGGATTTCAACAGAATGAGTGATTACCGCTTTTGAAGGGGATGGAGGTGAGTGTGAGGCGGCGAACTAGGGCTTCTATTGGTGGGGCGAGTGCAGGGCTGAAGGATGAGGGTAAAAAAGTAATTAAGCTATTTTCCCTCTTAAAACCTCTATATTGGGGGAACTTTATTTTTCTTAGAAGAAAGAGGGTTGTAGTGGATTTGTAAAAATCCCTGATTTCCTCCATTTTTATTTTTAAAACTTGCAAACAAGGGAAGGAACTACCAAAACCCTCTCTTCCCTTTCCTTTCCCTCCAAAATGGAACTCTTAAACGAAGCCTTAGTCAAGCACTTCTGATTCCTTAAAAATCTCAAATATTCCAAAGCCTCCT
Source organism: Acacia acuminata (assembly GCA_019022655.1). Classification (NCBI taxonomy): domain Eukaryota; kingdom Viridiplantae; phylum Streptophyta; class Magnoliopsida; order Fabales; family Fabaceae; genus Acacia; species Acacia acuminata. The sequence goes on along the minus strand of JAFJYI010000282.1, from coordinate 954,601 downwards.
CCTCAAATGATGATTGATATTCAGTAGTAATGCTTGGGCTTACAAGAACAGTCATGGCAAAAGTCCACATTGATCTTTTGTGTCCTTTCTGAGCAGCCATACGTATCGTGTCCAAGCCTTTGTTGAAAAGCAACTCGTTGCAAAAGTATAGTTCCATACCTTCTCTGTATAGAGATTCTAAGTTGCCACTTGATCTGCAACGACTTAAGAATGAAGCTTGTCGCTGTGGGATTGTTTTTGGGTCTAGCAAGAAAGGGACTTTATCCAAAGAAGCATGCTTGTATACGTAGTCGTCTTCTGTAATGTTCATCATCCGTTTGGAAGTCAGCTTAAGGTGATAGAGATCGGCAAGTGATTGAGATGCTACTTTTGCAGTAATCTCAACCATTATATCCGTCGGCAAGCAACATGTTATGCAGCTTACTCCTATTTTTAAAAAATATGCGTGTTTCAAACTTAGTAGCCATGGTCGTCTAAACAATGCTTGCTGCATCATGAAGAACACACACACACACACAATTTAGTATTAAAGGAAAAATGGAGAAACTAATTGATATTACTTCCTCCGATAAATAACCGGAGAAACTTGACTAATTAATTTAGATAAATAACCGGTTGACTAATTAATTTAGATAGATTGCAACAATTACTATGTTAGTTATTTGTAATAAACATATGTAGGTTTTCCTAAATTACCATATTTCATCATGATCAAGGTTGTCAAACTCACGGCACTCATAAAAGTTTACTTTTATCATTAAATAGGTATTTATAGTGGCCAATTAAATAATTAAAATATAAAAAATGACAACAATTTGATTTAAATACATTTTAAATGAAAATAATTGAAATTAAATACTTAAACAACATTCATGATTTATCTTATTGAACAAAGAAAATTATATGAAATGCATATCTAAAGCCATTAAGTATGATCTAATCGAAAAAATTAATATAGAGGTGAGTAGGTGAGTTTACCCGTGAGTTTATTAGTGACACGATTTTGTAAGGTAGAAACGTAAAAATGGTAAACTTTGGTAGCCATCTTACGAGTTTGACAATAATAGGGATACTTTAAAAAAAATTATAAATTTGATAGACAAAATGAATTAGAGTCTTATATTTATATTTAGGGTTAAGGTGCAAAAATACACATGTGCTTTTCTCCGAGAAGTGTCCAGTAGCAAGTGCTTTTTTTAGGTGCAAAAGTGACTATGTGATTACAAATTAGGTGCAAAAATACCATTTGACCATTAAGTTTGACTTTGACCGTTAAGTTTGACTTTTTTTGCTGACTGGACGATGACGTGGCATTTCAAAGGTACAAAAATACACATGTGGTTTGTCAACAAGAGCGTCGAACACCAAATTCTCATTTCCCGGTGCTTGCCTAGAATGACTTGCAAAATTGTACGAATAAAGCATAAGTTTATTTTCTGACGCATTTTCTTCCTCCCAATTTTCACTTGACTGTTTTCAGCTTAACCAAACACAACTCAGAACCAAGTCCAGGAAAGATTAAGTAATTCAGAACCTAAGAATGCAAGAAAGATTGTGATTATGGTGGCCAGGGAAAATGTTCTCCGGATGCTCAATCAGTAGTGATAACTAACTGAAAGATTAAAAAAGAACGTGACGTACCATTTTGGCTGGGAGCTGGTGGAGATCTTGCAGAGGCAGGTCCCAATCCCACATTGAAGCATAGGAAGGCAGGAAAAAAGTGCGTGTTGGAGAAGGAAACGCTTCCAATGATAGGGCCGTCTTCACAAGAGAGCAAGATTGGATGGTGGACGGAGTACTCAGAGGAGATCGATTGATGAGTGAGAGGTCAGAGAATTATGGACGGTGCCGAAGGATAAAGAAGCTAAGGTCCTACTCAGAAGCCTGCGTCAATGAAGTCCGATGATGATATCAGAGCCACGGAGGAAAGAAAAGAAGAAGAGGAAGAAGAGAGATACACTGAATACTGATTTCGTAACTGCTCAAGCGTGGTGGACTTGATCAAGTGATGATTGCATATATACTTTGTTGCATGCATAAGATGCTTCATTACTTATCAAGTTCTGTTGGTTCTAGTGCGAGGGTTGCGTCTATGTACGTTTATATTTCAAGTGCTCAAATTTCACCGATTCAGATATCGGATTTCAAATTCTGATAACATTGCTTTAGGAAGAATTTGAAAATATGATCCCCTAAATCCAAACAAAAACTTTCTAGTTAATGAAGCTAAAATTAATTACTATTAACTTTAAACTGCCTTGTCTGACTGCAAACTGAGGATATTAATTCCTAAAATATTTGTGTTAAATTTAGTGGGAATATTAGCGTGTTCATCCTCCAATCACATTACAGATAATTTGAATTAATTTGTCACATTAAATTTCCTTTTTCTTCTTTATGTGTATAAAATTAATAGGGAAAGTCCCATTCAGATCCAAGGACCAAAAAAATATAAAAAAAGTCTCACGGTAGATTCCTCTATCAAAAAAGTATCTAGTTATCTTATTTATATAGATGGTTTGTCAATAGTCATTATATGACTTGTCAATATTGTAACATATACTTGCCAAACAATTTTTTTTAAGTTAACATAAATGAGTTTGTCAATGACTACTCTATGATTTGTATATATAGTGACAAATAGGCACTTATCAACCAATATAAAATGAGTGACCCCATGTCCTAGTAGCCTCTTGAGTCATTCTTTTATTTGAAAACACTATTTGTTAAGTATTATCTCAATTAAGTGAATATTAAATAGCTTTAAATCAACAACAGCATAAAATTACTTAAAATTTATTTTATTAAATTAAATCACATATGTAATGACAAAAAGCTTATTCAATACAACAAAATTTATCCATATTTAAAATTTGGTCTTTTTCAGACGCTTCCTCAGCATAACTTGCTGTTGGGATTCTTAAAAATGTTTTAAAAGATGGAACTTTTCAATATATTTAAAATATTTGTTAGGAAAAAATATAAGAAAATACCACTTGAACTTTAAAATCTAAAATGTTTTTTTTAAAATGAGTTGCCAATTGCTATTTAAGTATAGTCAAAACCTATACAACTATACTCTTTTAGGTAAGAAGATTGACTCTCTCTGTGTTTAACAAAAATGCCCGAGAAAAAGATATTTTATTCATTGAAGGATGCATGTTTACATAAATAGGTATCAATCCAAGGTTTTCTATTGTTAGGAGGATCAAACAATCAACCAAAGAAATTGGAAACCTATTTGGTCCCTGGAAAAAAACACGGACCCCTTTTTCGTTCCAAGGGACTAAAATAGAACATTTTTATGGATTAAAAAAGGGTTTTTGGAAATTTTCGAGGGACCAAAATGGGGTCCGGACTAAAAAGGGGTTTTCGTTGTTTGAGGGACCAAAATGGGGTCCGTGTTTTTTTTCAAGGACCAAATAGGGTATTTACTCTAATAAATACTATTAAACTCAACCTAAAAACTCAGGCGTTATTCTGGGCCTATATCCGCGTCCCCTTGTGCTTGAGTATATAAATGGTAAGGTAAAAGTAACCCAGCTCATGGTCCCACCTACAATTTTCACACATGTCTTGGACCTTCTCGTCATCATCTTCACTATTGATGCCCCAGCTTGCAATCTTGAGCTTCCATGAATGATCACAAAGATCATTATCACAAAGAAACTTCCTTGGATACAGCAAAACAAAAGGACGCATAAACTGACGTAATTTGGAAACAAATTCTACAAAGTCCTTCCTACACTTAATCAAGCACTTCTGATTCCTTAAAAATCTCAAATATCCCAAAGCCTCCTCCTCAAATGATGATTGATATTCAGTAGTAGTAATGTTTGGGCGTTCGAGAACAGTCACGGCAAAAGCGTACATTGATCTTTTGTGTCCTTTCTGAGCAGCCATACGTATCGTGTCCAAGCCTTTGTTACAAAGAAACTCATCGCAGAAGTACAGTTCCATGCCTTTTCTATATAGAGATTCTAAGTTGCCGCTTGCTTCGCAACGACTTAAGAATGAAGCTTGTCGTTGTGGGATTTTTTCGGAGTCTAGCAACAAAGGGACTTTATCCAGAGAAGCATGCTTGTATACGTGGTCGTCTTCTGTAATGTTCATCATCTCTTTGGAAGTCAGCTTAAGGTGATAGAGATCGGTGAGTGATTGAGACGATACTTTTGCGGCAATCTCAACCAATATATCCGTCGGCAAGGAACATGTTATGCTATTACAACTGTATTCAAACTTAGTAGCCATGATCGTCAAAACAATGCTTGACGCATCGTGAAGAGAGCACACACACACTATTTAATATTAGAGGAATTGAAAAATAGAGAAACTCATTAATAGTACCTACTCGATACAAGTGAATGGCACTCAAGTTGCAAAATTCATAACAGTTTACTTTTATTATTAAATAATTAAAATATACAAAATGATAAAAATTTAATTTAAATATATTTTAAATCCAAATACTTAAAATTAAATACATAAACATGTATTTATCATACTTAACAAAGAAATTTATATAAATTCTTCTATAAAGCCATTAAGTATGATCTAATTGGAAAAATTAATATGTAGGTATATAACCTCATGAGTTTATAAGAGTTTACAACTATACTAGTATACTAGTTTACCGACTCGACACGATTTTGTAAGGTAGAAACACTTATAAGTTTGACAACAGTAATCACGACTATCCTTGTATATGCTTTCAATCAGGATACTTTTTTAAAAAAAAAAAAAAAAGAATTTGAGAAACAAAATAAATTAGGGTCAGTGTTATATTTAATGTCAAATCCAATCCTTCGTTAAGTTTTATGTCAATGAACGGAGGCGGTACCACATGATGGGAATGAAGATATGCAAAGTGGGGATTGATCATGAGAATCAGTCAACGATGGAGAGGCGTAATTTAATTTGTTGGAAGCAAATAAAAGAGTTAGGATGAAGAGCACACCAGAACTTCATCTCTAATCATGACGTGACAAGAGAAAATCATGTTACGTACCTGTGACTCTTTGGGTTGGCAGCTTTCTTCTTCTTCAGCAAGAAAAACCTCCTTCTTGAAAAAAGTACCATGAACTTCTTTGATATATGATATATCGGAAGAGAGAGAAGAGGAAGGAGGGAAGTGGAGAAAAGAGCCGGCTTTATTCCTAGATATAATAAAATAATAATAATAATCTAAATCAAATCATAAGATAGATAATTATATGATACTCTACTCTACAGTATTTTATTAAGACACTGCAAATATTAAAATAATAAATTCAATAAACCATAATCTAATTGATAAATGTCTTTATTTAATATCTCTGATAGATAACGATCTCCTAACAAAATCTTAGATATTTTCGGTCCTATATCTCACCAGCATATAGCCTGTAGGATCTCTTTTTTTATTTCCACGGTAATTAATACTACAAATTGAAGAATTTTCTACTATTTTATATATTACAATTTACAATATAATTCTACTTAATATTGAATATTAATTAGGAAATATCCCTTTAAAAGACCACTTAATTATTTAAATTCTCAGTTAGGTACTTAGGTCATTAAATTTAATAAATTATAGAACAAGTTAGATACTATCATGAAATAGGATTTTAGAATTTGGTACACTTTCACGGGAAAATTAGGGAGAAGGATTAAAGAAAATAGATATATATTAATAAAGATCTTAAAAATTATAATTATTTTAAAAGACCAAAAATCAAAATATAAATTTTCAATTACAAAATTAGCCATATTCCTTATATTTTCTCTAACTCCATCTTAACTATTTGACGATAGTTATCAATTTATGTTTTGTTGTCTCTGTCCTTATATCATTCATTACTAGTTTCAAGTTTTTGGAAATTATTCAATATTAATATATTTGAAATTTATTCATAGGAAATTTAATTTAGTAATAGTAGACAAGCTCAAAATAAATCACAATTCGAAGATAAGGTGCAATAATAGAAATTTTGTGTGCTTTTTCCAAGTTCTTAAAACATACTAGTAATTAATATCTGGAAAGATGTTGCTAGGTTTCTATTTATTTTTATATTTTAGATGCTATTTTAATTTGGGTAACTTCTAAATATAAGCCAAGGTATATGCGAGAAAATAAAATAAAAATATTGAGTGGCATATAGATGTTTTTTATTGTTGGCAAAAAAACACAGATGTTTTTTTTATTAAAATATATATGGAGATATCATCAAATTTAAAAGCTAACGTTCAAATAGTTGAGATAAGGTTTGAGAAATTGTAAGGTGTATGATCAGGGATAATTTTGTAATTGAAAATTTATATTTTAATTTTTTGTCCTTACAAATATTTACAATTTTTAAGATTAAATATTCTTGATAAATATTTGTCTTCCTTAATCCTTCTCCCTAGTTTTCCCAATTTTCATTCGATTCAATCTTCCCTCTCTCCAAAACTGTAGGCTAACTAAAAAACGCAGCTCATCTCCTCCGTGACTGCAAATCTGCCAATCATGGACACGACGATGATGAAAATGCCACCTAAACATGAGCAGGATATGTAGTTATGAAGGGGAGGTGGCTACAGTTTGGGGAAGAGGGGAGAGAATCAAATGAGGGGTAGTATGGTAATTTAACTAATTCTAATATTCTATTTTATGAATTTGTTAAATTTACTTACCCAATATAAAAATTGGGTAGTTCAATTGTCTTTTAAGGGAAGCTTTCCTATTAATGATTAATTAAGATGTATTTTGTAAACTTATTAATCTATTTATAAAGCTAATCTGTACGGCTACTAGGTATTAGTTAGTAATTGCTTACAGTAATGGATAATGAGCCATGTTTTGAGAAGCTACAGTTTTGCCACCTCGTGCTAGAACCTCATCATCCCCAATCGGATCCAGCACGCAATTTACAGCAATTCCTTCATGGACTCATTTTACAGATTTATACTCTTTTTTTTTTTTTGAATGAATGATGATATATATGAATCTGATATGTATGGTGACTACAAAGGTATTACATTTATGATGTTTTTATAAATTCATGATGATTCTGTTGTTTTCATTACACTCTTATCATTGCAGACACATGGTATGTCGTTTTACCTGAAGAGATCTCCCGTGGCTTGAGAAACAGCCCCCATTGTGAGTCCAAAGATTGGGTCTTCATCTTTTTTACCAGCTCCCTTAACTGAATGGGCTTTCACCTTAAAAATTCATATTTCTTTTAGGGTGAAAAATAACTCTCCGCGATGAATCTAGGGAATTTTTATGTTTTGATAGCATTTTTTTAATAGGTCAACAATATTTATCATTTTGTAAAAGTGCTTTTTTTGTTGATGTTGCTGCAAATTTAGTTGTTTGCCCTCTTAATTATGGGATTAAATTTTATAGGTTGGGGTCTGGTTTGTTTAGTTCTGAATAATAGTTTATTCGTGTCAAATTGAAAAAAAATGGGTTAATATAGATTTTAGCTGCTGATTTCATTTATGTTATGTGTTAATAATTTTGTCAAGTTCAAGCAATTGTGACAAACTGTCAAACTATACTTAATTGCTGGAAATTTTTGTTGCCATATATTAAGCTGTTCTATTTTGTGTCTCTAAACTTGTATAAAAGTGTTTTTCCTTTGATCTGATTGGTCTGTACTTTAAAGCAAGCTTCTATTTCTATGATCAAATTGAACTTAGATTGCTGGAATTTTTGTTTCATTTTTCCAGATCAGCAAGTTTGTTTGGTTGCGATATCATCAGAAGCATATAAATCATAGTGTGTGATTGATAATATGTTACTTATTACCTTGCACAAAAGTTTAGCACTTTTTAGAAAAAGAAAGGTATCTATGAAGAACATTTCTATCCCATAATTTTGCTACCGTGGCAGAAATGTAGCCATGACCCCTTTATTTGGTGAAACAAATTGGGGGATTGGCATTGGTAAGGCCTGTGAAATAGGATTCTCACAAGTCTACTAGTAGAGTTTTTCAACAAAGGTAACGTGTTACAGCATCATCAAAGTTGAAATGACTATAATATTTGGAATATTGTTTCTTTCTTGCTTTATGTTGTACCTTTTGCTCTTGAAATAGGATTCTTGAATTGTTCACTAAGGCACATTATGATGAAAAAACTGAAGAAATTGTGGATCAGAGATGGGATGAAGAATTTAGCTCTTTAATTATTAGTGTTCATGTTGATTGCTAAAGTAAGTCAAATGGTTGACCCATATGGAAATTGGGACCATATAAAACTAAAGAGGTTAGTGTCAGATGAAGGAAGGGATTTAATTCTCGTCGTGCCAACACCTAATGCTGATTTTGGAAATGATGTAATTAAACGGGTTTCAGCTTTACAAGACAAATATAAACTGGCAGATTTGTATCAGAAGTTGAAAGATGAACAAGGAGAGAATGGACTTTCGAAGTGGAGGGGACCTAGAAGAGTCCAACACTACTAGGCACTTTTAACGTTCGTTTTTAAAACCCTTAAACGACTATTTTCAAGGAATAATATATGTGAGTGTCATTAAAAGTTTTAAAATAGACGTATGTTTTTAAATGATCGTTGTGAGTTACTGTCAACGACTGATTTTAGAAAACTGGCATTGTAAGGAAGAACCTACAATGTCGATTTTATGTAAAACCATATCATCGTTGTAATTAATTTATAACAACACTTATTTTTAAAAAATGGAAAGTCATTGGTAAGCTGACATTCGAAGGAACCGATGTGCTACAATAAAAGTAAGATGGAAATGTAACCTTATTTTGCATGTTTGCTTTCTGAGACATCCTCAGTCATTTAACATCATTAAATACTTTATCCCACAACTCCTTCTCCAAGTAAATTATATTTGGATTGTGACGCTGTTAGCTTTAAGAAATATATTAAAGAAAACTGAATCAAAACTTTATAATCCAAGATGTTGCTATGGAAAGTAAGTATTAGCAGTATCACGTTAAAAAAAAAAAAAAAAATGTGCATCTCATCTGAGGATTCCAGTTCCGTAACCAACATGCATAACTACAGCACCCTTTAGGAGAGAGGGGTTCTTCAAAATAGCCGTCCCATATGCGTCCATTCTCAACTACATGAAGATTGCTACGACTTCAAATTTGTTTTTTATATATATATATATATATATAGTGGCGGAACTTGGAGGAAAAGTTTAGGGGGGCCAAATAGTGGTTGGGGGATTCGGGGCTTGCCCCTAAAATTTTTTTTAAAGAAAGTTTTAAATGCATTAAAAATAAAAAATAAAAAAAATATTCATGAAATCAAGTCAATTAACTTCATCTACAAATCTAGTGTAGAATGGGTAAAAGCATAGTAAGGGATACACCACAAAAATAAATTTCACCGATACGCTAAAAATTTCGGTAATTAAAATGAAATATAAAAAAGAATGACAAGATTAATATAAATCAAACGAGACCCCATGAATTATAAGCCCAAAGATATAAAAAAGAGGGAAAATGTAAAAAGAAAAAAAAAAGAAGTTGGGGGCCAAAATTTAATTTTACATTATATTAATTTTCTTAAAAAAAATTCTAAATAATTTTTTTTTTTTTTTTTTGGAGTAAGAATTGGATAATTATCTCGACGTATATTCAATGAAGAAGAAGACATATGAGGGAAAAAATGAAGAAGAAGACGAAATGTTTACCATAAAATAAGGAGAAATTGACAAATGATGGAGACCGAAAGCAAAACAGTCTTCACAAATTGTTAAGTTATATTCACTACTTTGAGGGGCCAAAGTTATATTATTACACTAAAAAAGAAAAAAAGAAGAAAAAGTTCCATTAAAAAATTTTAAACAATTTTTTTTGGGGGCCACTTGTTATTGATAAATTCCGCCCCGTGTATATATATATAGGGAGAGAGAGAGCATAGTAGATAGAATTTAATATTCTAAATGAAGCTTCATTCTTTCTGAAATTACACATAAAAAATTATAGGAGACGATTAAACCAACCACAAACAACCACCCCTTCCCCAAATTCTAACCTGTGAGCGTATGTAATTAATGAGCTTGAAAGAGCCATAAAAATCCAAGCCAAGAGCTTTCCTGATGCAATGAAAATCAAGCTAGTGAACTTTGGCGCAGTGCTCAAACAAGGAATCGCACGAACTATACTTGGAATCGCAGAAGAGACAGTTAAAGTCCGATCCTGAACCTCCCTCATGATCATCCCCGTTCCAGTCATCCCAACCTTCGGGCTCTCCATGGCCATATTCTTCTTCTTCTTCAATTTTCTTCCTCAACTCTGTAAGCTTCCTGGTTCTTGTATAATCCTGGAAGTCATGAGCGGTTAACTTATGAGCGCATAGCTGTTAGTTGCTACGTATAGGCTTGAATTGCTAAACCTTAGACCATGGCCAAAAAAAAAAAAAAAAAGTTAGACCCTAAATCCAAAGATCGAGTGACGCTGATGAACATCTTGTGTACTTATTTTATCGTGAATATATCAGCATGATGAATATAAATTCTGTAACACCCCAAATTCCATATTTTAAAATGTGGCGGTTGATACTTAGTTTTAAGGAAATCGACAGCGTTTGAGGTGCTACAGCTTAGCGTAATGCGGAAACGGAGAGCATGCGCTAATTATATTTGGACAATGAGTGACGATATAAAATGCCCAGACATATGTTGATATCCCGACATGAGCTGATATATTAAAAATTTCCCGAAGGAATATTCGTGTGATACAACAATACAGAGCTTGTATAATTACAATTCTTACATGGTAACTATACAACCTTAAACCAAGCCTTAACAAGACTTGAGGCAATGAACCTAACTCAGTTAATCAAACGATTTGGTCAGGTCGGTGTCTAGTGGAAGTCTCCCCGAATTTACGGCGACTGATTGACTGAACCACATAGACGAACCATTTCTAGACACCAAATAGTTTCAAGTAACCTTATTAGATTCATGCCAGAAGGTAGGTTTTGTTAAACTTCTTCCGACATTTGCTTTGATAGGTGCCTCTTCACGGCTCCTCCCTTCGGTGCCTTTTCACGGCTCCATCTACCGGTGCCTTCTCTAATCCTGGTTCCTTTCCTAAACCTTTAATCAAGGCTGAGATTCAATCGAATTGAATCTCAGGTAACAGTTAACCTCATATGAAAAATATAAAAGTATATATATGACAGATATTCATGACATTACAACATTAATCAACACATAAGCACACAACAGATGTAAGATTAATATATCAACAGTATACATCACATGTAAAGTTATCTATGTTAACAGTACACATCACATGTAAAGTTATCTATGTCTGCACCTCACCGTGCCACGATGGCCTATCGTGTTCTCAGCGCTAGGAAAACTGCAACGGTATTATCAAAACTATAACCAGTATATAAAGCTGAATGTATATGTAGTGATCTAAGCCCCCATAAACTTAGTCACAGTGCCTGGCCCAAGACCTAGTCTTGTCCATCACTTCATGAATTATTTTGTCACATACATGCATACAAGACACATCAGAGTTAAGGTTACAGTACGCGAACGTACCTTTCACCGTGAAATGGCCAAACGTCCGGCCTTTTGATCCGATTCCGGACTTCCCGGATATCCTATACATTATCGTCAGATTATTATATGATATTTGATAAATATCATATTGCTTAGAATAGTATACTAAGGGTTTAATTTACCTTTCTACCATTGGTGGATTTATTATTACAACTTTGCCCTAACATTTTCTATAAAAAAACGCTATGCTGAATTTCTGGGCAGAATTTTCGGTTAACTTCGCAAAATCATAATTAAATCTAAAAAAATCGAAACGAGGATCCGTAAAATTATTTGGAATCCTTAGGATGTATATTTTCAAGAAAAATACTTGTATATACCCAGAATTTATGAACAATTCCCAGTTTTCATTTTTCACAACGTTGCCCAGAATTTCGTCCGGAAAAATAGCCTAACTTCAACCGGTTGTATCTCTTTGTACAGGAATCAAAACGCTACATATTATATATATTCGGAAAGCCCTACATATCTAATTTATTTCTGGAAATTTTTGTGATTTATGGGCTTCATTTTCAACATAAAATACTAGCATTTCTATCGCTGTTTGCCCAGAATTTTCACCGAAAATTTTGCCAGAATTTCGCTACTTTGATCTTCAACTTCCAAGAATTTTTCTCTATCATATTCTCTATTATATTTTCGAAATGGAGACATTTTTACTTATAAAAGCATGAAATCAAAACTTCTTAGAAGATTTAAAGATCAAACATAAACTTGGAAGATTTAAAGATCAAACAAACTAACTATGAATTTAAAACAAGAACTCAAGAACAAGAAAACTTATCTTTGAAGAACCTCCTCCTCCTTCTTGCTTCCCACCATGATTCTCTCTATTCTTGCTTCTCTAAAAATCACCTATTTTGGTTGAGTTTGGTGTGAAGAATGAAGAGACCAAGCCTCTTATTTATACTAAAACTTCAAGGCTCTTGACCATTGGATTGCTTTTCTTAATCAAGGGTTCATATGGCTTTGGTCTTTTTGAAGACACAAAATATAAAGAAGAATGCTCTCATTGGCTTATTTCATTTACATAGGATTTAGCCATTTTTCTTTGATTTTTCTCATTGGTGGATTTCAAATTAAGATTGATTTAAACTTAATTATTTCTCCTACACACACACACACAAACCGTCCCCTTCATCTCCTCTCTCTCCTTCATAAATTTTGCATTTAAGAGCCCATGTGATTCCTTTAATTGCTTCTTCCATTTTGTCCCCTTGATTAAATGCTTCCATATACTTAATTACCATGTGTATGTAGGTTTATTATTAAACAATTCTCCTACTTCTATTTATTTTTATATTTTAGATGCTATTTTAATTAGGATAACTTTTAAAGATAATCCGAGCTGAGGTGTATGAGAGAAAATATAATAAAAATATTGAGTGGCGTATGGATGTTTTTTATTGTTGGCAAAAAATAGGGATGTTTTTTATTAAAATATACATGGAGATACCATCAAATTTAAAAGCTAACGTTCAAATAGTTGAGATGAGGTTAAAGAAATTGTAGGGAGTATGATCATTTTGTAACTGAAAATTTATATTTTAATTTTTTATCCTTACAAATAATTACAATTTTTAGGATCATTCTTAATAAATATTTCTCTTCCTTAATCCTACCCCTAATTCTCCCAACTTTCATGTGATTCAATCTTCCCTCTCTCCCAAACTCAGTAGCCTAACAAAAATCGCAGCTCAACCGATCCTCCGTGATCAGAATCTGCCAATCATGGACACGATGATGATGAAAATGCCACCGAACAAGAAGTTATGAAGGAGATGTGCCTACACTGGGAGGGGGGAGAGAATCAAATGAGGAGTAGTATGGTAAATTTATCAAATTTTAATATTCTATTTTATGATATTTGACCTTATTTAAAATTTGTTAAATTTACTTACCCAATATAAAAATTGAGTAATTCAATTGTCTTTTAAATGAAGTTTTCCTATTAATTATTAATTAAGATGTATTTTGTAAACATATTAATCTATTTATAAAGCTAATTTGTATCGAGTCGCTACGTAGGGGTGAGCGAAACACCCTCAACCTACGGATCCGCTCGTGCCCTATAGCTTTTTCTCCGTTTAAGCCTGCCCAGATTGGACCGGGCTTTTCCAAAGAATTACTACAGCTTTCCCACTCCCTTTGATTATCATATACAAAAAAGTCTCTTCCACTTTCCTACCAAATCTCTCTTTATTCTGGCACATAAATGAAGGGATCGAAGAGATTATGGCAGATTATGTTCACTGACCCGAAATTGGATTCAGGTCTATTATAGCCTCGCCTGTACTCATATATGTTAAATGGGGCGGGAAATATGTTAGGCACTGGCTGCCTGTTCTCGCCCATGTATATTTATATTCTTTATATATTATTTATAATATAATATATTAAGTTATAAACATATACTACAACATCGGCATTAAGTTATAAAAGTGCGGAAAAAGATACTTTATTCATTGAAGAATGCATGTTTATAAAAGTCAATCCAAGGTTTTCTATTGTTAGAGGATCAAACAATCAACCAAAGAAATTGAAAAATGCACCTAATAAAATCTAGATTAAAGTATACTTTAGCCCTTTAAGTTTATATGAGATATAATTTTAGTTCCTTAACTTTATAAAGTATATTTTTAGTCCTATAATGCTAAAAAGAAAATGCAAACTTAAGTGATAATGGTGTAAACTTAAGTGATGATTGTGTAATTAAATACTAGGGTTAAGGTGCAAAAATGCACATGAGCTTTTATGCAAGGTGCACCCAGTGACATATACTTTTCGGAGGTGTAAAAATACACATAAGCTTGTAATACCAGGACAAAAGTCCCATATCCATTAATCTTTGTTAGTTTGTAAGGGCAAACCATATTAAAAAATAAAAAAATATTAAGATCTTTTTTATTTCCCACCGCGCCCTTTTTCGCCCATCGGGCCACTTCTTTCTCCTTCCCTTTGTTTGCTCGAGATTCCTCCTTCCCTTCATCCACCACTTCCTTCTCGACATATGCGGATCAACACGGCAAACTCGTGATGCAGTCTTCTTCATTACACGAGCTACCTTGCAGAAATACCGGCTTCACTTGTAGCATCTGTTTCTCTCTGCTTCGATTTCTTCCTCTCGCGATCTCTGAAACTTTCTCTCCTCTACACTAATTATACAAAATTTTAGGATGCTTCTTTTAGGTTCCTCTTTCTTAAGCTTATCTTTACTTGCTTTCTACTTTGTCTCTTCGGCCAATGCAAAATATCTTCATCATCTTTACTAACTTTCTAATTCTAATTTTTCTTGAAACTTTCATTCTCCTTCAAGAACCTGAATAATAGAAACAAATGTAGCAGCGAGCTTCAAATTATCTATTATTTATTAAAAGGAAAAAGACTGAAATGAAAATGATAGATTATAGGAAAGGCAAACGTACCTCTCGTAAACCAACAATTTAGATTGGTAAAAATTGAGATCACAAGGGAACAACCAATAACCTCCTAAGACATTGCCATTATTTAATAAATCTCCATGTTAGAAATATAGGCGATCTTATCATGAACAACCGAGTCTCAATGCGGAAAAATGAAGTAGAGATCACAAATACCTCCCGCCATTGATTTGTCTCCGGCAAACGGTGGACGAACTCCGAGTCTCCAAACCGAATCCAAGCCCTTCGAACTCCGAGTCCGTCCTTCGATCCTTCTCTCCGAATCGCAGATGGTGTGCTTTCCTCAAGGTCGAGCGGGTTCGGGGACCGCATTGTAATTATACCGTGTGTTTCCCCTCCCGCCATCACAGAGCTTAAAAAAGGAAACACATTCAATACGCAATAAGTGCGTATTAATTGGGCACGTTACGATATTAATGGCGCATTCAATACGCACTTATTGCGTATTAATTGAGCCGTTACGCATTAATGGCGCATTCAATATGCACTTATTGCGTATTAATTGGGCCATTACGTTAATGGACGGTTACAAAACCAGCAATAATGTGGGCCATAAATAGAAATAACGGAATATTGATTACTAAATTAAATATTCCAACATTCTCCCACTTGGCCCACATACTTCAAGATATACCTTTGAAAAACAAAATGCATGGATCATAGCGATAGGTCCTCTTAAAGTGAGTAATATCTTCCATGTATCACAAAGGCATCGTGTTTCCCAAGCCCAAGTAACTTAATGAATAAACCCTACGTTTATTCTAGGTCCAAACTTTAGTGATATTTCTCAAAATGAATATGTGCGCAATACTGAATGAGAAAATATCACAAATAGAGTTTCATAAATAACATCGTTCTTACAACGAAAATCACATAAGGGAACCAAGTCCCATTCTTTTTGCATGATCCTGAAATTTTAATGTAGGCATGCCTTTAGTTAAAGGATCAGAATGATCAATTCAGGTGCTCATGTGTTCAACAACCACTTGTTTTATTTTTAACACGCATTTTTATGGCTAAACACTCAATGTCGATATACTTAATTCGACTACCACCTTTATTGTTCTTAGCCATAAAAACAACAAACGAATTGTCACAATTTAACCTCAATGGCCTAGAAATTGGATCCACAATTCTAAGCCAAGAATAAAACTCTTCATTCATACACCATGTGACGTAGCCTCAAAAACAATATACAAACTCAACTTACATAGTGGAAGTAGCAATTAAAGATTGCTTTTTACTACTCCATGATACAGCTTTATCGGCTAGGATGAATATATATCCTGGAGTGGATTTCCTTAAGTCCATGCAACAAGATAATCAATCATAGTAATCAATCACTTCCAAATTGTCGATTCATTTGTACTTAAGCATGTATTCTTTAGTCTCTTAAGGTATCTCAATACTTTCTTTGTAGCTCTCCAGTGGTTTATACCGGATTACTCGATATTTCTTTAGCATTCCAATAGCAAATGCAATGTCGGGTCTTGTGCGGGCTCCGAGTATACATAAGGCTTCTTACTATTAAAGCACAAGGATTTTTTCATTTGTTCCTACTCAAAGTCATTCTTTGGGCATTGGTTCAAATTGAACTTATCACCTTTCACAATAGGAGCTATACTTGGTGAACAATTCCTCATCAGAAATCTTTCCAAAGCTTTGTTGATATAGGTTTCTTGAGACAAACCTAGAATACTTGATGTTTGTCTCTATGTATCTTGATGCTAGTGACATAAGATGCATCTCCTATAGCCCTCAAGTCAAAGTTTTTCAAAAAGAAATCGTTTCACCTCATATAGTAAACCATTACCATTGGTTGCAATTGAATATCATCCACATATAGAATAAGGAAACAAGTCTTGCTCCCACTAACCTTCTCGGTATATACATTCATCCACAATGTTCTCTACATAACCAAATGAAGAGATAACATCATGAAAATTTAAATACCATTGATGGGAAGCTTGTTTCAATCCATATACAGATTTCTTGAGTTTGCACACCAAATGATCACCATTATTAGAGGAAAATCCTGATGGTTTGTTTCATGTAAAACTCTTCCTCTAGATCTCCATTGAGAAAGGTCATTTTCACATCCATTTGTTGCAACTTTAATTCAAAATGTGCAATCAATGCTAGAATGATACGAAGAGAATCTTTCTTAGATACAGGAGCAAAGGTCTCCTTGTATTCGATTCCTTCCTTTTGAGTGAACCCTTTAGCAATGAGTCTTGCTTTATGTCTCTTAATGTTGCCCAATGAGTCTATCTTTGTTTTAAAGACCCATTTTAAATCAATGGCTTTTACACCAATGGGCAACTTAACAAGATCCCATACTGCTTAGATGCCTTAATATTCATCTCAGCCTTCATAGCATCACACCATGAGTTTGATTCTCTACGCTCATGGCTTGTAAAAATGTTCCAGATCATTTTCAGCTCGTACATTATAGTCGATTCTCAGATACACAATATATTCACTAGGTATCGCTGATCTTATTGCTCTAGTAGATCTACTTAATGTTGTTTCATTATCTTCTTGAGGAACTTGTTGTTCAACCGTTATTCAACAATTTCTTATTATTCCTCATCAACAACTTGATCTACTGGATCAATATCGCCAGCAATGAGTTGTAAATCTTGAATGATTGATTGTACAATATTCGGTTGAACCGAAGGAATATTGTTAACATCCAATCTTAAACTCAAGTGGAAAGTTGACTATCTAAATGATCATTTTCAAAACAAGTTTTTGAATTGATCGCTCCCACTAATCAAGTCATATTTAAGAAATTCTCCCATTTGCATTTTCAACCTTCCTCCTCTCCTGAACACACATGGTCAAAAGTTTATTGATTGACCATTTCTCCTCATGTGTGTTGCAGGATATCCTAAAGGGTCTATAGGGCTACGGAAGAGTGTTCAAAACATAGTGTACAAGGAAAGAATCAAACAAGTCAACCTCAAGTGACTTCAATTGAGCTGCAATGTCCCTCATCTGTATTATGTGCTTACACACATCATTTACTATAATAAGTCTTGGGGATGAAAACTTCATAATTAGGGTGTCCAAAATGCTTTATATGAAGTAACAAATTGTTCATCAATTGCCTTCGGAAGTGGCCTAATCTTGTTATGCCGTTCGACAGACCACGAATGCCAGCAGAGATTGAGGTCTTTACGAACACAATTGACAGGCGATTAGATCGCTCCCATTTGCATACATATCAATCTCATCTGGAGTGCTGGTCTCAGTAATAGAAGGTGGTTCGTCTTTCCTAATAGCATAACTAATATCTATCCACCCCAAATGTATGATACTTTATAGTTATCACCCCTCAAATCGGGAATGTTACATTTCATATCAAAGAAATTCGCAGGTTGTATGACTACATAGTATTGAACATACATGCTTATAACTAAAATTTAAGACTAATAAATCATATCATGATTTACCAATGTAAATCATGCTTAAAAACATGAATCTACTGACATATAACTTGCCCGTGGGCTAAAGTTATAATTCAATTAGATCCATATATACCTTTATCATAAAACTATCAAATTATTTCCTTATTCTTAATTCTTGCGGGTAAATTAAGAATATAATTTGATGTTCTATTCTAATTAATCATACATTATAAATTCGTATCACTAAAGTCTACCCGTGGGCAAAGACATTAGCATAGCATGAATTTATCTTGAATTGATGAAACTAGAATGCAATTATATCCCCTAATACCTATGGGCTACTTAGAAAATATAATGTCATTCCATTCCACCCTAATTAAAACTATGATTATAATTATCTGCCTGTGGGCAAAGATTAATTACAACCACACATTTAATTACAATTGATGTCTTTAAAACCCTTTGTGGGATGTATTTTGTTCGCTAGAACAAAAAAGAGTGTATGTGTCTAGTGAGGTTGTTTTGGCTACTCCTCGATTCTACATACTCATCACAAAGACATCACACCATTGTGTATACTAATTGTACATATGATCATAATTTTGATATGGTATAACCTTATATGACTAAATATGCATACAACATGTGCATACGGATATTGTAGCTATTCCTTAAGCAAAATATGTATGCTAATCACTAATATCAAATTTGTACAATCTAAATACTGTACACACAATGTCAATAGGAATCTTAATTTGATCAACTAAATCATTAATGCGAATAAAAATATTTACTCACCTTTATTAATAATGTGCACTTAAAATTTTATATATGCATAGCTTCATGGAGGACTTAACCAATTAATTTAATCAACATAAGTGACTAAATACAATCCTCCCACTTTGATTAAATTAATATCACCAAAAAATCTTGTCAATTTAGATTCCAAAATATGCACAAATCTTTAATGAGAATTTAGTTGATTAATTTAATCAACATAAGTGACTAAATAATCATCTTAGACAAATTCTCCCACTATTTTGTGCATTGAAAATAAATCTAATATATGTACATCTAAATGGAGTGATTAATTGATTAATTTAATCAAAATAAATGACTAAAAAATCAAATTAAAAGAAAAATCCTCCCACTGTTTTATGTATCCAAATATTGTTTAAAGAATTAATTTTGGCATAATTCAACCCAAATTTGGCTTCAACAATTTGAAAAGATATATAATTGTCTAAAGTTAATTTTTCCAGATATTTAGACAATTAAATAACTCATAAATCATAGTAATGATTTTTCAAAATTTTCTAAAATGTGAAAGTTGCCAAAATTAACTTTTCTCAATTTAAACAATTCAACTTGATGTAAGAAAATAAATTTCACACAAAACAGTTGCCAAGAAAATAAACAAGTATGGCCCAGGTGATTAAAAATGCAATAGGATCCATAAAGAAATTTTCTAGAAGCACAATAAAAGATTTAAAGGCCCGAATAAATGTTCAACACATTCAAACAATTGGCCCAATGGTCCAAGGTAGCCAATTAAGATTTTCTAATAATATTGCAATAAACCATAAGCAATATCAACATAAAGTTCGATATTCATGTTGGCATATTATTTAACTTTATATTGCATGTATAATTAAATAATAATTAATGCATGCAAACAACAAAATATACATTTTAGATAATAATCACATGAATCCCAATCTTAAATAAAATTTAAGATTTATATTTAAATCCCAAAAGGTCATTATATCTAAATATAAAATCTTTCAAAATGACACAAATGTCATCTCAATTGGGTGGTTTAGAAAGCCCCACTTTAAAAATTTTATTTTCGCTCATTGGGAAAATATTTAAATTTAATAAACGCTCACCATATGGCACATTGGAGCCCGTGGCTCACCGGCAGCGAGCCGACCATTAGCGCCCGAGTGGGTCAGGGTTCGAATCCATATTTGACAATTTTTGAAAATTTAATTTAAAAAAAAAAAAAATCATTTAATTTCAATAAATGCTAACAACTCCACACAAAGGACCGCGTGGCTCGGCGACCGCGCGCCGCCCTTAAGGTGCTCACGCGCCAACGCGTCATGGGTTCGAATCCCGCCGAACCCCTTTTTCGCGTTTTAAAACCCTTTGATTTTTTTTTTTTTTCAAAACCAAAAAGCGCTTGGCCCAAGAAATGCGCTCGGCCCAACGCGTCGGCCCATCTTCTTTATTAATGAAACACAAGCATTTCATTAAAGGCCGAACGACGCCGTTTTAGGTCTTCTCCTTCACCCGGATCTGAAGTCCTACCCGACCTGAGACCCGGATAAAAACCCAGAACCAGTTGCCGCGACCCACGATTCCTTAGCAACATTTTCAGGCGATCGGAGGGCTCAAAATCCGATGATTTTGACGGCGTTAATGTCGGAAAAATAGTTATGAGCCATATTTAGACAGATGAACATGAAAAACCAAAGCTAAAACATGATTTTGAAATGAAAATCAAATCCAGGTTTTTCTCTGATGGTTTTTACAGATGAAAGCTCTACGGCAACGATGTAACTCGGTGTTAATGAAAAAACCATCCTTTATGATTCATTAATTAATTGCAAAAGCACATCAAACCATCATGAAATCCATACAATTTCAACGGAAACAAAGTCTAAACTTAAACGAACAAAATCTCCGGCTCCCAACGTCGATAACGAGAGCGTTAGCAAATGAAATCCATATTGAAAGCACAATTCATGAATTGATTCAATAATCACAAATCGAAACAAGGATTGAAACTTCAAGCAAAAAAAAATGTAACCTTCAAAATAGGATGAAATTGGAAAGGAATTTCATCAAGGGATGTATTATTTTCCTTCGGTTTTCTCTCCCGACATAAAGGACAAAAAAAGGCAATGAATCAAACGTTGAAATTTCAAATGAAAACCCATATTTTAATTGCAATCGTAATTTCATGCCTTAATCAATTAAAATCAAAATGCTCCTTCAAACAAGAGAAAACTCATATTGAAACCATCTCTTTTTCAAACCCAATCGGAAAAAATCAAGACAGAGGTATATGAACAAATCGATACCAAATGTTAGAAATATAGGCGATCTTATCATGTCAACAACTAAATAGCATAAGATCAATGCGGAAAAATGAAGTAGAGATCACAAATACCTCCCGCCATTGATTTGTCTCCCGAAGCAAGCGAGGACGAACTCCGAGTCTCCAAACAAAGGAACGAATCCAAGCCGGCAAGCGAGAACGAACTCCGAGTCTCGTCCTTCCGATCCTTCTCTCCGAATCTGCAGATGGTGTGCTTTCCTCAAGGTCGAGCGGGTTCGGGGACCGCATGGCAATTACACCGTGTGTTTCCCCTCCGTCCATCACGTAGCTTAAAAAAGGAAACACATTCAATACGCAATAAGTGCGTATTAATTGGGCCGTTACGGTATTAATGGCGCATTCAATACGCACTTATTGCGTATTAATTGGGCATTACAAGTATTAATGGCGCATTCAATACGCACTTATTGCGTATTAATTGGGCCGTTACAGTATTAATGGACGGTTACAAAACCAGCAATAATGTGGGCCATAAATAGAAATAACGGAATATTGATTACTAAATTAAATATTCCAACGGGGCAACCCAGATTAAAATAGTGTGAAGGAAACTGGAAATACCCATTAAACATTAGTGTGAAGAAAACTGGAAATACCCATTAAACATCAATATTTCGAAGATTGAACATAAAATTAGTTCACGATAGAGGAATTAGAGAAATGGGAACAGGTGAAGCTGAAGTAGGAAAAAATGACATAGGAAACCAAAGACAGGAGAGGAACTCACGAAGTTTGCCGGGCAGCATTGAGGGTTAGCATTTTCCAGTCGACGAGGTCTCTGGGAGAGAGGATATCTTTATGCCTCAGCTTCCATCCGATTAAGGGGGTGCCCACCACGATTTTTGCTGGAGACTTGGCGTGCTACCAAAAATTTTCATTTCTTTTTGGAAGAATTTCCATAAATCCACCACGATTTTGCTGCCGCCACCGCCTTCCGTAGAGTTTGCCGCCGCTGCCTTTTGCATCTGAGAAGGAAATGGTGGAGGTTAAGGGAAGGAGGAATCTCGACCAAAAAAGCGGAAGGAGGAAGATGTGACTGATGAGCATAGGGGCAGGGTGGGAAATAAAAAAGATCTTAACATTTTTTATTTTTTTTAATATGGTGGGCCCCACCACAAACTAACAAAGATTAACTCAACATGGGACTTTTGTTCTGGTTTTATAAGTTCATGTATATTTTTGCACTTTCGAAAAGCATATGTCACTGGGTGCACTTTGGGTAAAAGCTCATGTGTATTTTTGCACCTTAACGCTAAATACGATTAAACTTAAATTTAAAATATGGGTAAATTGAAGAATATATAAAATTTGTGTAATTAAATGCTATTAGTCGTCACTTGAATTCGTTACGGCAGCGTTTTCTGTTAGCAACATTAACGGTGTTAAAATATTAGGACCAAAAGTATACTTTATAAAGTTAAGGGATCAAAAGTATGTTTTATGTTAAACTTAAAGGACTAAAAGTATATTTTAGCCTAAAATCTATGTATAATCTACTTGAAGATCTTATTAAATACTATTAAACTCATATAAGCTAAAAACTCGGGCGTTGGTCACTTCGATGCCTATCCAAAGGATAGGCACCACGTGCTCGTCCCATTTAGATCGTCTAAATCCTATATATATATATATAGGGATAATCATATATCCTGTCACAGGATATATGGTTGTGTCCAGTGAGCTCCTTACGACATCGTTATCCTCTCTTTGTCCGTAAAATACGAGCGGTGCAACCACAAAAAAGCTGTGTAATAATGAGTAAAAAAAAAAAGTAGCAAAAGCAATGAGTCAAAAAAAGTGAACCTCTTTTTGAATATGCTTTGCTTCTGCAACGATGCTTATTCGGAAACAAAATTTGGCTTTGGTTTCATGCTTGTTAACTTGAGGATTTTTTTTTTTTTTTTCCCGTGGTGCAGGTAATTGAATCTCTTTTCCATTAAGACGAAGGCAAGGGAGCTCGTTGCAGAACTTATGTAAAAATGTTCTTGATGGCAAAAGACAGGTTACTACAAAAACAAAAGCTTCATAGTCAGTGACATTGTAAAAAATAGATGATATATTTAAAAATAATAAATAAATAAATCACTGCTTACCAAAATGAAACCATGAAAATATAAACAATAATTTCTACTCCTTTTGCTTGTCTCTTGCAATATCCATCTGCAAATAAGAACATTTTTGATGAAAAGTTTGTAAGTTTTATTTGAACAATAATTTTTACTCCTTTTGCTTGTCTCTTGCAATATCTACTTTTTAGTCCTTTGATGAAAAATGTTCTTATTTAATTTGCAGATGGATATTGCAAGAGACAAGCAAAAGGAGTAGAAATTATTGTTCAAATAAAACTTACAAACTTTTCATCAAAAATGTTCTTATTTGCAGATGGATATTGCAAGAGACAAGCAAAAGGAGTAGAAATTATTGTTCATATTTTCATGATTTCATTTTGGTAAGCAGTGATTTATTTATTTATTATTTTTAAATATATCATCTATTTTTTACAATGTCACTGATCAATGAAGCTTTTGTTCTTGAAGTAACCTGTCTTTTGCCAACAAGAACATTTTTACATAAGTTCTGCAACGAGCTCCCTTGCCTTCGTCTTAATGGAAAAGAGATTCAATTACCTGCACCACGGAAAAAAAAAATCCTCAAGTTAACAAGCATGAAACAAAAGCCAAATTTTTTTTCCGAATAAGCATCGTTGCAGGAGCAAAGCATATTCAA
Source organism: Acacia acuminata (assembly GCA_019022655.1). Lineage (NCBI taxonomy): Eukaryota > Viridiplantae > Streptophyta > Magnoliopsida > Fabales > Fabaceae > Acacia > Acacia acuminata. The sequence continues at coordinate 930,361 of JAFJYI010000282.1, read as the reverse complement.
AAAGAGGTTCACTTTTTTTGACTCATTATTGCAAAGCTTTTGACTCATTGCTTTTGCTACTTTTTTTTTTTTTAGTCATTATTACACAGCTTTTTTGTGGTTGCACCGCTCGTGTTTTACGGACAAAGAGAGGATAACGATGTCGTAAGGAGCTCACTGGACACAACCATATATCCTGTTACAGGATATATGATTATCCCATATATATATATATATATATTATTTTAATGAGTAGAATATCTAAAATAAAAATAATTTCTTAACTAATATTTTTTTCAAAAAATTATTATTTTTATTCAAAAATCACCAGTTTAAAAAAATAAAATTGGAACCGTTCAAATCTCATATGAACGATTTAGATGAGACAAGTGCGGGAGGATAGGCACCGAAACAGGTTCCTATGCCTGCCCCTTGGGCCTATATGAGCGTATGGGCTTGTGTATATAAATGGTAAAGAAAGTCATCCAGTTCATAGTCCCACCTACAATTTTCACACGTCTTGAACCTTCTCGTCATCATCTTCACACATGTCTTGGACCTTCTCGTCATCATCACAAAGATCATTATCACAAAGAAGCTTCCATGGAGATGGCAAAACATAAGGACGCATAAACTGACATAATTTGAAAACAAATTCTTCAAAGTCCCCCCTACACTTAATCAAGCACTTCTGTTTCCTTAAAAATCTCAAATATCCCAAAGCCTCCTCCTCAAATGATGATTGATATTCAGTAGTAGTGTTTGGGCGTACGAGAACAAATCATGGCAAAAGCGTACATTGATCTTTTGTGTCCCTTCGAGCGACCATACGTAATGTGTCCAAGCCTTTGTTGCAAAGAAACTCGTCACATAAGTATAGTTCCATGCCTTCTCTGTATAGATATTCTAAGTTGCCGCTTGATCTGCAACGACTTAAGAATGAAGCTTGTCGTTGTGGGATTGTTTCTGGGTCTAGCACTAAAGGGACTTTATCCAGAGAAGCATGCTTGTATACCTAGTCGTCTTCTGTAATGTCCATCATCTCTTTGGAAGTCAGCTTAAGGTGATGGAGATCGGCGAGTGATTGAGACGCTACTTTTGCAGCAATCTCAACCAATATACCCGTCGGCAAGCAACATATTATGCAGTTACAACTTTGTTCAAACTTAGTAGCCATGGTCGTCAAAACAATGCTGGCTGCGTCATGAAGAAAACACACACACTATTAAATATAATGAAAAAATTGATAAACGTATTAATATTACCTACTCGGATAGCCGGTTGACTAATTTAGATAGATTAGACCAGTTACTCTATTAACAAATATAGGTAGGTTTTCCAAAAATATCATATTTATCATGACTAAGACTCGTAAGAGTTTACTTTTATCATTAAATAGGTATTTATAGTGTAAAGTTAAATTCTTAAAATAGAAAACATGACAAAAGTTTGATTTAAATACATTTTAAATCAAAATAATTGAAATTAAATACATTGACATTCATAGTTTATCATACTTAACAAAGAAATTTATATCAAATTCGTATATAAAGCTGTTAAGTAGATTTTATCGAAAAAGTTAATATGGAGGTGCGTAAACTCGTGAGTTTATTCAAGTTTACAACGGCACGAGATTACCACCTACTCGACACGATTTTGTACAGTAGAAACGTAAACTCGAAGAGTCAACTCATGAGTTTAACCATAATGATAATGACTAGCCTTAGATGTGTGACCAACAGCGATACTTTAAGAAAAGTTATAAATTTGAGAGATAAAATAGGGTCTTATATTTAAATTCAAATCCAATCCATCGTTATGTTTTATATCATTGAACGGAGGTGCTACCACATGATGTGAATGAAGATATGTACACTAGATCACTTTATCTCTAAACATCGCCTTTTTTTTTTTTTTTTTTTGGTCCGCAAAGGGAGAAGTTGTAATGCAAATATATTTATGCTATACGTAGTGCAAAGTCAGAATTGAATGAGAATTAATCAAGGCATTTTTCTTACTGAAGATGATAATTAGTGTTATAGATCAATAGTAACAACAATGAAGAGGCGGAATTTTTGTCAATATAAAAAAGACGTATTTTGGTAAATATATTAATTAAGTATGAACTTTTCTATATTTTTCACACACATATATATAGGTTTTTTTTTTTTTTTTTTGGAAATTTTTATGTTGATGTAAACCATTTTATGAAATTTTAAGTGCATTTTACATTCTTTTCTGAAATATCCATAGAAATATATGAAATTCAAACGTCGCTTTTAAAAAAGGGGTGAAGGAGAAAAAATACCCATGGGCTTTATCTGGAGGAGCGCCCACCACCATATGCTTTTAAGTGGTGCAAAAATACCCACGAACTTGCAAAATGAGAGTAAAAATACCAATTCTGTTTAATTGTGTTAACAGACGTTAGATATACTATGAAAATACTGAAGTTCCCTTCACCTCAAAAAAATCCTCTGGCTTCCAACATCAGAGTACTTGTGATGACCACCCGAAATAATACTCACCAATCACTGTCATACAGGATGACAACATTAGCAAGATTAATGCCAAGGCCTCCAGCCCAAGTTGATAACAAGAAGACAAATTTCTCGCTTCCTGGTTTGTTAAAAATATCAATGGAACTATGGAAGCATCATGATCTTCTCCACCGGTATTACGATCAATGCGACAATACTGATATCCACGATACATCAGATAATCTTCAAGTATGTCTAGCAGTCTAGTCATCGGGAAAAATTACAAGTCACAAAGTTTAGCAATAACATCTTAAGAAACAGAGCCATTCGCATCAAAAAAGAATCATACAATGCCCTCAAAAAGAATAAAGCTTTGAACAAGAAGTCTGTTCTCTGTTCTAACATCTTAGGAAACAGAGCCATTCGCATCAGAAAAACCACAAAGCCAAAACTCCAACAATTTCAGGTTTTAAATGATACCCAATGGGAAACCTTTCACCGCGCCACAGGATTCTTTCGCGAAGCGTGCTCTCTGACTTTTCCACTCCTGCCTCCACAAGCAAAGAGGTTTCGAAGATACTAGGCGACCAAGTGAAAGTGAACAGCCCCGAGCAAATCTTCTAGAGAGCGTACCTGTTGTAGCCAAACAACAACAAAAAGAAAGAATATGAACGTTTTGGACAGTAAAAAGTTCTTCGAAGCGGCAGAAGAACCTGAAAAACATAAGAGTGTTGGTCCTGCAAGAAGAAAGGTCATTTGAGTTTTGAGTGCCCATAAAAGAAAGGAAAAGGGAAAAAGCCATGATGATCAGGAAAAGGTAGTGTTGGTGTTGGAAGACTCAATCTGAATAAGTGTGTCCCAGTATTCACACGACAGCGAGAAAAATATACTTCACATTCATGAATAATCAGTCTTTACACCACTGACTCAACAATACCTGTGTAGGCCTATTTATATACAACTGTTGATGCACCTTAGATATTAGATAAAACTATCTAACCACAATAACTAATTACACTTGTACTTGTTTATTTACAATTTATATTTATATTTCTAACACTCCCCCTCAAGTTTGGGGGGAAAACATATTAACAATCTCTAACTTGCTCAACACTGTGCGCTGAACATCCTCGGAGACTGGTTTTGTTAACAGATCAACTTCTTGTTCATGGGACCTGACATGTTGAAGATCTATCACTTTCTCTCGCCATTTTTCACGAACAAAATGACAGTCGACCTCAATATGTTTGGTTCTTTCATGGAACACTAGATTTGCAGCTATATGTATCGCTGCAATACTGTCGCAGTACACAGGGACTAGTTGTTCTTGTGAAATCTGTAGGTCTTGAAGAAGACTAAGTGCCCAAACAATCTCTGAAGTTGCCATACTGAGAGATCGATATTCTGCCTCTGCAGATGACTTGGAGACCGTGCTTTGTTTCTTCGTTTTCCACATCACAAGAGATCCTCCAAACTTCAGCAAGTATCCAGACACCGACTGTCTTGTAATCCCGCAAGATGCCCAATCTGAGTCAAAAACATTCCAAGTAAGGATTCCCTTTAGAACTCAAATTAATACCAAGACCAACAGTCCCTTTCAGATATCTGATGACATTTCTAGCTGCTGCCATGTGCCCCTTTGTTGGCTTATTCATGAATTGGCTCAACGTCTGCACGCAAAAACAGATATCAGGCCTAGTCATAGTTAAATAAATCAACTTACCAACCAACCTACGATATCCTTTTGGATTTTTATACAAATCCTGAACTTTGTCATTTCCTTCCTGAAAGGGCATCAATTTCAGATTTTGAGCCATTGGAATACTTAGTGGTTTACATCCACTCATTCCTGTTTCAGCCAACAAAGCTAGCACAAATTTACGCTGAGATAAAATCACACCACTTTCAGATTTAGCCACTTCTATACCAAGAAAATATTTCATATGTCCTAAATCCTTAATTTTAAAATTATCATGCAGCAAAGCTTTAGTGTATCTAATTCCATTTTCAGAACTACCAGTGATTAACAAATCATCAACATACACTAACACATACACTACACCATCATGCCAATCAATTGTAAACAATGAATAATCACTTTTACTTTGTCTAAAACCACCTGTAATGAGGGCTTGGGATAATTTCTGGTTCCATTGTCGGGAAGCTTGTTTAAGTCCATAAAGGGACTTGTTTAGCTTACAAACCATATGCTCCCCCTTACCTTCAAAACCTTGAGGTAATTTCATGTATACCTCCTCTTGGAGGTCACCCTGCAGAAAAGCATTATATACATCCATCTGATAAAGATTCCATGAATACATAGCAGCTAGCTTCAATACTAATCTAACTGTAAACATTTTTACTACAGGGGAAAATGTTTCGTGATAATCAATTCCTTCTCTTTGGCTATATCCTTTCGCTACTAACCGAGCCTTATATTTGTCTATATTACCATCAGAATCATATTTAACTTTGTATACCATCAGAATCATATTACAACCAATTGGTCGCTTATCTTTGGGCAATTTCACAATCTCCCAAGTCTGGTTGTCCCTTAATGCCTGCATTTCTGCATTCATTGCCTTAACCCACTCAGGATTGGTAATTTCTTCCTTGTAAGTAGTAGGCTCAGGCACTGTATCAATACAAGACAAAAATGCCAAATGATCAGCAGAAATAGAATCATATGAAACAAACTGATTAATAGGATATGAACATTTATTTTTCTGTTTTGATTCTATTTCAGAAACGAGAAATGAGCAAACATAATCATTGGACCAAATTGGTGGTTTCCTATTTCTTAAGGGTCGTTGCTGATCAGAATTAGTAGGACAAGCAGCTGTTTTATCAGACTCATTCTGATAGAATTGCTGATCATCCTTTTGTTGTGAATTACCATACTTAACCTTTAAAGAATCAGTTTGTGTGAAGGAAGGTTCTATTTCGAACCAAAACATTTCCTTTAAATTGGGATGCACCCCTTTTTGCTGCTGTGGAGGGGTATCTCTGAAAGGAAAAACATGCTCTACAAAACTAACATGTCGACTTACAAATATCACGTCAGTTTTCAAATTCAATAACAAATACCCCTTTTGACTTTCAGGATAACCTAAGAATATACAAGGAATGGCACGAGATTGAAGCTTGTCATGGATCTTCAAGTCTATTGCATAAGCAAGAGACCCAAACACTCTTATGTGTTTAAGATCCGCTTGCTGCCCATACACCCTTTCAAATGGTGTTTGGAAATCAAGAACCTTAGAAGGCAATCTATTGACCAAATATGCTGCAGATTTTACACATTCACCCTAATATTGAACTGGAACGTTAGATTGCAGCATTAAACTCCTAGTCACTTGCATAATAGTCCTATGTTTACGTTCTACAACTCCATTTTGTTGAGGAGTATAGGACAAGTAGTTTCATGTACAATGCCCTTTTCTTGAATAAGAGCTTTAAAACAATGACTCGTGAATTCACTTCCATTATCACTTCGCATTCTCTTGATTTTAACATTAAATTGTGTGAAGACATATACAATAAAATTACGAATGTAAGCAAGTGAATCAGATTTATGTCTCATCAAAAATATCCATGTAGCTCTTGAATAGTCATCTACTATAGTGAGAAAATATTGAAATCCTTGATGAGTGGGTGTCCTATATGGTCCCCATATATCTAAATGTATAAGGTCAAAACACTGTTTAGTCTTAATGCAAGAAGATGAAAATGGAAATTTGGTCTGCTTGGATTGAACACATATGTCACATTTATCATTCATTAATTCTGCATCATCAAATTCGAAATTTAAACGTTTGAGTACAGAAAGGGGGCATGGCCTAATCTCTTATGCTACAAACATACATCAGATGATTTTAGGGTCCTATTGTGTGTCTGTGTTGTATCACTATGTTTTTGTGTGATGTTCAATACATGTGAGGTTTTGGGAACTCTAAGAATGTATAATCCATCTAGCATTCTACCAGTCAGCCTCGTCCTTCCACCCTGAAGGTCCTGTATAACACAGAAATCAGGAAAAAAACAAACCATACAATCTAACTCTTTAGTGACCTTAGAGATTGCTATCAGAGTGAATTTCAATTTGGGAGAATACAATACATTATTTAATCTGATGCGAGGCGCTATATTGATGGAACCTATGTGTGTAACAGGCACTCTTTGCCCATCTGGAATTTTAATAGATTTAACAGGCCCATTATATTCAATATGGTGATCTAACAACGAAAGATCTCCTAATGTGAGTAGTGGCTCCTGAGTCTAAAATCCAGCAACAATCAATTAAACTAACAGGAGGTGAAATAGCCAAACCTGTACCGGTTAAAGCATGAACGGTGGATTCTGCATCCTTCTGTAAAATATGAAGAATGCGTTCATATTGATCCTGAGTAAAGGACAGAGCTACTGTGCTGGTAGTGTTCATGTGGTGGTCTGGTTCCGATATGGACTCCATCCCCAATTGGCCAGATTCTTTCGTCTGCCTTGGTTTGGTAGGTCCCTTAAATGTTGGTAGATACCCAACTAGTTGAAAACAGTTCTCTCGCAGATGACCCTTCTTTAAGCAGTGTGTGCATTCTATAGATCCGACTAGTTGAAAACAATTCTCTCGCAGATGACCCTTCTTTAAGCAGTTTGTGCATTCTATAGAGGAATTACTACGGTTCCTTCCCCTTCCACGACCACGAGTCCTTGTAACCATGGCTATCCCTTATGTTGGATGACTATGGTCAGAGATGGATCGTTGAGTCTCATCCTGAATCACCATAGAATAGGCCTCATTCACTATGGCAACGGATTCATGAGGAGAATTTGCCCTCTGGCTTGATGATAGGATTCATTTAATCCAATAAGGAATTGCAGAAGTTTCTATTCTTGCATCAAATTTGAGTATGCTTTGGATGCATTGCAAGTGCACGATGGAAGCTGAACGAGAGCAGACTGCTCTTCCCATAGTTCTTTAAGTTTCAAAAAATACACAGAGACAGAGGCAGAACCTTGATGATGAGATGTCAGCTCACGATGCAAAGAAAAGACTGGCTCCATTTTTCTTGTCAAATCATTCTTTGAGATCAGTCCAGATGAGGTGTGCGTTCTGAAAGAAAATCATACCATTAGCCAAGTCCTTGGAAAGCGAATTGAGAAGCCAGGATAGCACAACAGCGTTGCATCTTTCCCACTGAGCATGGAGTACCAGGTCTTGATCCTCTTTCCGGCAAGTGCCATCAACTAGACCAAGTTTATGCTTTCCCGGAGCGATGCGCATAGATCTACTCCATACAAAAGATAGTTTTCAGTTTCGGTGAGAGTTTGTGCCACAATAGAGATCCCTTGAGTGTCGGACGGATGCAGAAATAAAGGATGAGAAAAGGAAATAGAATCTGAGCAGATCGACTTGTCCTTTGTTTGGGAAGAGGTCTTATCGGAATCCTTGTCTACCATGGGAAGTATCTAGGGCTCAGGTGAGCAAGACGACGGCGGAAGCAACGGCAGAGATCGGAAGCGGCGGCGGAAGCAATACTTCAAAAGAGAGAGAGAAAAGCTTCGGTAAAAGGAGAAGGTAAAATCTTGCAAGAATGCCGTGAGAGCTAGGGTTCAAGAACCTTCAAGAATCCCTTTGGGAAGACGCTCGTATCACAACAATTGAGAAAAAAAGGTGGATCGGGTGGAGCAGGAGCAATCGGTGCTCCACTGTACTCGCTTTTGGATAAAGAAAAAAAGAAGAACCCGATCTTGGGTGAGAAAAACAATGGGCTCCACGGAACTTGCTTCTTGGATACAAAAAGAAAGCCAATCTTGGGCCAAATCTTGACTTGTAGGCCGTAGATGACTTAGGAAGCAAAGGAAATCATGGAGAGGTTGAGTGGCTCTGGTACCATGTTGGAAGACTCAATCTGAATAAGTGTGTCCCAGTATTCACACGACAAAGAGAAAAATATACTTCACATTCATGAATAATCAGTCTTCACTCAACAATACCTGTGTAGGCCTATTTATATACAATTGCTGATGCACCTTAGATATCAGATAAAACTATCTAACCACAATAACTAACCACAGTAACTAATTACACTTGCTTGTTTATTTACAATTTATATTTATATTTCTAACAGTTGGTCACTACTATGGCCCTGTTTGCCAACATTTCAGATAGTTGGTGGATCGGGTCCTCGCATCATATTTTCTTCCGAAAAGAAGAATTTGGTGCAGATATGATTGAAGAACTAGGTTCTTCATATATGGATCGTCACATCAATATCGCGCCGTGGCACAGAGAAAGAAAGCATGAAAGCACTAATAGATCAATTAATTATAACAACACATGAAAATATCAGAACCACATATATAGGCTTGCAAAAGTCAAAACACCAATTATTCTTTCTGTAACTCGATTTGCTGGTTTTTATACTATAAGGCTGGCTCCTAGGCTTTCCTGCTGCCTTTCTTTTTCAATGCCTCTCCCACTGCTTTCATCGCTGGTGCCTCCACCTCTGCTAGTGGTTTTGTGGATTCACCCACTTATGCCTGGGGCTCGTCCTTGGTGGAGGTCGCCGGTGCCGCTACCAACATCTAAGAAGAAACTGGAGAGATCAAAGGGCGTAAGGGTTGTCCTCTGGGTGAATAGGGAAGGGCAGTAAAGGAATTTCAAAAAGATGGAGACATTTTTATTTTTAAAATAGTATGGCCCACTAACAGAGTTAGTCAATTTTAACAGAAATGTTACTTTTGCTCCAATTTTATAAACTCATGGGTATTTTTGCACCACTTAAAAGCATATGGTGGTGGGTGCTCCTCCGGAGAAAGCTCATGGGTATTTTTGCTCCTTCACCCTTTAAAAAAAAGATAAATAATATTACTGATTTATATTAAAGAATTAAAAATTTGAAATTGAAATATTAACTAAATTACTATCTAAAAACTCACATTTATGAGTTAAGGAAATTATTCTGGTTTAGGTTAATATTGGTAAAAATGACTTTTATTTCAATTCAATTTTGCAAAGGGTGAAGTTGGCATGTGATATGCTTTTTTTTTTCCTCACCCGATAAAAATAACAACTTTCTTTTAAACAAAAAAAAAACCTCACGTTTATTTGTTTAATTGACTTTTAATTAAAATATATTTAATTGATATCAATGATATATAGCATGGCATACTTGAATTATTCTTGATTATCTTTTTATATAAAGTCATAAAGCAATAATACTCCTTTAAGAGGGGAGAGAAGAAAGGCTGGCAGAAAAGAGAGAGGACGGGCATTAAAGTTATTTTACACAGATTTTGAAATCCTAAATTGGGTTGATGACATTTACCAACCCGATTTAGAATTTTTCTATTTTAAGTAGCTTTATATGAGATTTTCCCTTATATAAATATGTTAGGAAGAAAAGAGGCGGCCTTATTCCTTGAAATAGTAAAATCATAATAATCTAATTAAATCAAATCATAAGACATATAATTATAGGATACTATATTGGGAAAATTATAATAAAGGATTTAAGAAAAATAATATTTATTAAGAAGTATCTTAAAAATGGTAATTATTTTGAAAGACCAAAAATTAAAATATTAAAATAGAAAGACTAAATTGCCCTTAACCAGATTTCATATATTCTCTCTAATTAAATCAGAATCTAGAATGATTGAATGGATAAAGAAACAAACTCATAAACCTACCCAGCACAATCAGAAAAGGATGGGATAACCACAAATTTCTTGGAAGGTTATATTTGAAGGACAAAATTCTTAATTGTTAGGAAGAAAATTCAGGAGGATCAAGGGGCGAAGTTCGATGAATACATCTGGTTAAATGACAAAGTAGTGGAGGAAACATGGGTATAAATATAGAGCACAAAAATAAAATAAAATGGAGAAAATAAGATATTAAACCATGAAACAAAATCAAAACAAAAATAGAGAAAGTACCAACATTAGGAAACTGGACAATACACAGACACTTCGGTTGCCTCATCGCAAGCGCATCCTTCCAATATATTTGTGCCTAAAAAACTTCACAGTAACCGTGGCTTCGAAGAGTAGAAGGAAGCGTGAGGGTAGGAAATCTGTATATTTGGTGACTTAGCATATTCTTATTTGATCTGGATTTATCATTATCTATCAATCACTCAAGATTTAGATTTAATTAGAGAGAATATAGGAAACCTAGATAAGAACAGTATAGTCTTTCTATTTTAATGTTTTAATTTATGGTCCTTCAAAATAATTACCATTTTTATGATCCTTTTAATAAATATTATTTTTCTTAGGTCCTTTATTATAATTTTCCCTACTATATTCTACAGTAATTTATTAAGACATTGCAAATATTAAAATAATAAATTTAATAAATCATAATCTAATTTATAAATATCCTTATTTAATACCTCTTATAGATAACGATCTCGTAACTAAACCCTATATATTCTCTGTTCTATATCTCACCAGCATATAGCCTAGAGGATCTCTTTTTTATTTCCACGGTAATTAATACTACAAATTGAAGAGTACTCTACCATTTTATATATTTACAATTTACGATATACTTCTATTTAATATTGAATATTAAAAACTTAGGAAAACCAGTTTAATTTCTTAAATTCTCAACTAGGTCATAATGTTTAATAAAGTACAAGATACCCAAACATAATGACCTAGTTGAGAATTTAAAAATTAAACTGGTTTTTTAAAGGGAGTTTTCATATTCAATATAAAATTATCGGTTGTAAATATATAAAATCGTAGAGTACTCCAATTTGTAGTACTAAATAAAAAAGAGCTGGCTATATGCTGGTGAGATATAGGACGGAGAATATCTAGGGTTTAGTTACGAGATCGTTATCTATAAGAGATATTAAATAAGGATATTTATAAATTAGATTATGATTTATTAAATTTATTATTTTAATATTTGCAGTGTCTTAGTAAAATACTGTAGAATATTGTATCCTATAATTATATGTCTTATGATTTGATTTGATTTGATTATTTTGATTTTACTATTTCAAGGAATAAGGCCGCCTCTTTCCTTCCCAACATATTTATATAAAGAAGTTCATGTTAGTTTTTCCAAGAACAAGGTTTTTCTTGCTGAAGAAGAAGAACGCTTCCAACCCATAGAGTCACGAGTACGTAACATTATTTTCTCTTCTCACGTCATGATTAGAGATGAAGTTCTGGTGTGTTCTTCATCCTCACCCTTTCACCATATTTTATCTTTGTTTTTTCAAATTTATTTGATCCCAACAAATTAAATTCCGCCTCTTCATTGTTGTTACTATTGATCTATAACACTAATTATCATCTTCAGTAAGAAAAATGCCTTGATTAATTCTCATTCAATCCTGACTTTGCACTACGTATAGCATAAATATATTTGCATTACAACTTCTCCCTTTGCGGACAAAAAGAAAAAAAGGCGATGTTTAGAGATAAAGTGATCTAGTGTACATATCTTCATTCACATCATGTGGTAGCACCTCCGTTCAATGATATAAAACATAACGATGGATTGGATTTGAACTTAAATATAAGACCCTATTTTGTCTCTCAAATTTATAATTTTTCTTAAAGTATCCCGGTTGGTCACACATCTAAGGCTAGTCATTATCATTATGGTCAAACTCACGAGTTGACCCTTCGAGTTTACATTTCTCCCTTACAAAATCGTGTCAAGTAGGTGGTAATCTCGTGCGTTTAAACTTGAATAAACTCACGAGTTTACACACATCCATATTAACTTTTTCGATAAAATCAAACTTAACGGCTTTATATACGAATTTGATATAAATTTCTTTGTTAAGTATGATAAACTATAAATATCAATGTATTTAATTTCAATTATTTTGATTTAAAATGTATTTAAATCAAACTTTTGTCATGTTTTCTATTTTAAGCATTTAAATGTACACTATAAATACCTATTTAATGATAAAAGTAAACTCTTACGAGTCTTGGTCATGATAAATATGATATTTTTGGAAAACCTACCTATATTTGTTAATAGAGTAACTGGTTTAATGTATCTAAATTAGTCAACCGGATATCGGAATAGGTAATATTAATGCGTTTATCAATTTTTCTGGAATAGGTAATATTAATGCGTTTATCAATTTTTCCATTATATTTAATAGTGTGTGTGTTTTCTTCATGACGCAGCCAGCATTGTTTTGACGACCATGGCTACTACGTTTGAACGAAGTTGTAACTGCATAATATGTTGCTTGCCGAAGGCTATATTGGTTGAGATTGCTGCAAAAGTAGCGTCTCAATCACTCGCCGATCTCCATCACCTTAAGCTGACTTCCAAAGAGATGATGAACATTATAGAAGACGACTACGTATACAAGCATGCTTCTCTGGATAAAGTCCCTTTAGTGCTATACCTAGAAACAATCCCACAACGACAAGCTTCATTCTTAAGTCGTTGCAGATCAAGCGGCAACTTAGAATCTCTATACAGAGAAGGCATGGAACGGTACTTATGTGACGAGTTTCTTTGCAACAAAGGCTTGGACACATTACGTATGGCTGCTCAGAAGGGACACAAAAGATCAATGTACGCTTTTGCCATGATCGTTCTCGTACGCCCAAACACTACTACTGAATATCAATCATCATTTGAGGAGGAGGCTTTGGGATATTTGATATTTTTAAGGAATCGAAGTGCTTGATTAAGTGTAGGGAGGACTTCCTAGAATTTGTTTCCAAATTTCGTCGGTTTATGCGTCCTTATGTTTTGCAGTATCCAAGGAAGCTTCTTTGTGATAATGATCTTTGTGATGATTCATGGACACTCAAGATTACAAGCTCGAGAATCAATAGTGAAGATCCAAAGGTCCAAGACATGTGTGAAAATTGTAGGTGGGACTATGAACTGGGTGAGTTTTACTATATCATTTCTTATCTCAGGCACTGTTATAGGCACTACCCCAACGCCTGAGTTTTTAGGTTATGAGTATGACAGCATTTATTATTTAATATTTAGCATTTTAGCAAGATAAGATCTTCAAGTAGATTATATATAGATTTTATTAGATGCATTTTCCAATTTCTTTGGTTGATTGTTTGATCCTCCTAACAATAGGAAACCTAGTACTGATGTCTATTTATGTAAACATCCTTCAATGAATAAAAGTATGTTTTTCTCGGCCACTTTTATTAAACACCGAGAGCTTTGAAATATCAAATCAATCCTCTTACCTAAAAGAGTATAGGTTTTGACTAGTGAGTACGCATGAATAGCAATTGACAACTCACTTTAGGAGAAAATTGACATTTTAAAGTTCAAGAGGTATTTTTATGGTTATTTTTGCTACAGTAGCAAAATTATGGGATAGAAATGTTCCTCATGGATACCTTTCCTTTTCAAAGAAGTGTTAAAATTTTGTGCAAGGTCATAAGCAAAAATATTATCAATGCGCACACACTTTGATTTATATGCTCAAGATGATATCACGACTAGACAAACTTCGGTGCTGACCTGGAAAACTGAAACAAAAATTCCAGCAATCTAAGTAGAATTTGATCACAGAAATAGAAGCTTGCTTTAATGTATAGACCAATCAGATCAAAGGAAAAAACACTTTTAAACAAGTTCAGAGACACAAAATAGAACAACTTAATATATGGCGAAGAAAATAGTGTAATGAAAACAACATAATACAAAAACTAGATGCTGATTTGGTTTGGTTTTTGGAGTTAGAATCATCATGAATTTGTAAAAACATCATGAATATATTCTTAGTTCCATTGGACCAGAAGCTTAGCGAGTAATGTTTTTGTATACCTTTGTAGTCGCTATACATATTAGATTAATATATATCATCATTCATTCGAAAAACAAAATGTATAAACACGTAAAGGTCACTATTTCAAGTTCTGCAAAAAGGGGTGGAGCTGTTCTTAAAACAATTCCATGAACGAAATGCTGTATAATGAGTGCTGGATCCGATTGGCCAGTTGGGGATCATGAGGTTCCAGCATGAGGTGGCAAAACGTACTGTAGCTTCTCAAAACGTGGTTCTTTCTTCGTAAATGTAAGCACTTACTTACTAATATATTTTTTTCAAACATAGAAGGCTTGACAGTTTTTTTCTTTTTGTTTTTTTACAAAAAAAAAAAAAAAAAAAAAACAGAGATTTACCACTTATTTCTCCCCATTTATAAAAGATTATTAATGCTTAATTAAAGAGATTTCATCGAGATTTTGCTAAAAAATTCAGTTGTATGGATTATTTAGGAATTTCATTGTAAAAATTTTATTTTTAATTTAAATAACAAATAGTTAAATCTAAGTAAAGTGGTAAATAAATAATATTCATTAAAATATTCTAAAAGAATAATAAAAGAAAGAGAAGAGTTTCCGCTATTTTTATTAGGGTCAAGGTGCGATTTGTCAACCAACTATTACCCGAGGGCATTTTGCACAAATAATTATTGAGAGGACCAAAATTGTCAATCAACAATTAAAAAGTGAAAAAAAAAAAACACAATTTGGAGCAGATTCGCCAACAACTATTACCCCGTCACCGTCTTGGTGTCTCCGTCTTCCATTGACCGTCACAAGGTGTCGGCGACGTCAGCATTTCCAAAGCTTCTATTGTTGCTGGGTGTTCCACTCACCCTCTTAAACACATCCAGTAGTCCACAGCGTTCGACTAGCACGCACCTTGTACCCTAGTTCCATCCCTCCGATGCCACAAGCAGCAACTGTTGCTGCCACAATGCCTGCTCCTATGGGTCCCATCTCCGTTGGTGTTTTCCTTTTCCAACAAGAAGGCTTAACCGCTCTTTTCTCCAGCGTTCCGCCACCGTCCTACACCAAGTGCCTCATATTTTAACTTAATTGTGATAGTTGTTTTTTTAATAGTTATTTGGTGTTTTTTTTTTCAACTTTTAATAGTTATTTGGTGTTTTTTTTTTTCATTTTTTAATTGTTTATTGACAATTTTGGTCCCCTCAATAGTTATTTATCCAGACGCTCCTCGGGTAACGCTTGGTTGGCAAATCTGCAACTTCATCCTTTTTATTATAACCATTACTATTATTATTATTCGCTTTCTTTTCAATTCTCAACACTGTTATTGTGTCTATCAACCACTTGAGAGTTGAAATATTTGAATTTGGGAAATAAATTTGAGCCAAAATTTTTGTCTCATCCAATCCGAGCTGGTCTGATTCGGTCTAGTCCAGTTCAAACAAGCAACATAATGAAATTAGAGCATACTAGACTAGACTGACCGTCCCGTGAATGGGTTTCGGACAAGAGAACCGGACCAAATGGACTGACCTTGGTCAATTTTTTTAACAATATTTCTGTAATTTGGATGTTACATTTTATTTCTTATTTAATGTTGTTGGAGTTTTTTTTTTTTTTTTTAGGATTTATAGTTAGATTTTATGTTTTAAGATGATTTTTATATGATTATAGGTATTTTTATCATGTTTAAATCTTTTTTCCAACATATTTTTATTGTTCTTGAATGTTACTTGGATATTCTTATATATTTATGATGTTTTAATTTTATGTGACGTGTTTTATATTATTATAGGAATTTTTAGGGTCCTAAACTCGTAATTGTGTTTAATAGTTGTTAGTTATGATTAGTTTTGATGATGTCTTATATAGATGTCATTATTAAAAGTAAAAAGATTGTATAATATACATTGACTAATTCTTGTATTTAATGTAGAATCAAAGATGTGAAGTTTATTTATGAAGAATGATCAAGAAGAAGAACAATAAAGAAGTATTGAATTAGAGAAAGAAATTGAATCAAAGAAGATAAGAAGTCAGATGATAAAGAATGATCAAGATAGGAGATGGAAGAAGGAAGAACTTGCTGAATGGAATGAGAATATCATTATTCAAGTTCCTAGATTGATACTAGAAGTCTCCATGATCAAATGGAAGTTGGAATGGTTCAATTCGGAGTTAAAATAAGCTATAGTTGCATTCTTGAAGTCATTCTTGAGTATGACAATGTAATTCTCGAGAATGGTACTGTTCATGCAAAAATTACAAGTCATTCTCGAGTACAAAACATTAATTCTCGAGAATCATCATGTCTCAGCTACTCTGTTCAGCTCTGTTTCATGTTTCACTCGGGTGAGGTCTAGTAATTCGATTATATCTCTTCAACCATAAGTCCGATTGAGGTGAAACCAATTTTGTATGAAACTAGACTCCTAATATGTCATTGTGACATAAAATTCAAGTCCAAAGGAGTCTAGATGAGAGAGCTATGAGTTTTTCAAGTTTCCACAAAAATCAACGTCATAATCCAGACCCACCTTCGGTATTTTGAGTATATCTCACAAACGACAAATCCAAATAAGTTGAAACCAGTGCCATTTGAAACTAGACTCACATATCTTTCCAAAAACATCAAGATCATGAAAAACGAAGATCAATGGAAGGCAATATGATATTTTGAAGTTGACAATCAATTCAGGATGCTGCAAAAAATGCTGGTCAAGAACAACCTCCATCCATATGATGATAACGGACGAAATACAACGAGTTTGGAGTAGATTTTTTTTGAAATGGAAAGAAGACTTGAAGAGCTTTTTGAGTATGGGTGGTTTGACAAATTTTCTATCGCAGATGCAACTTCTGATATGACTCTCGAGAATGATACCATGATTCTCGAGAATGAGCGTGAATGTTTCAATATCAATTCTCGATCAAAGTAATTCTCAAGAATGCTAGATGATTCTCGAGAATGAGCTCCATTATCTTGTTTCTATAACCATTCCTGATCAGAGCAATTCTCGAGAATGACTGAATCAATTCTCGAGAATGAATTCTTCTCAGTTCTGTGATTTTCCAGTGTCGCTAATTGATTTCATAAAATCAATGGGTCATTATGTATTATCTATTAATCATATCTGAACTTATTTATATCATGTTTAATCATCTTTTTGATTGAGTTTCAGTTGATTAATCATGTTAATCTGAGTGTTTGAACGAAAGGCAATCCGACGTGGCAGACGCATTAAATGCTCGTTCAGAAAAGCAGAGCTACAATCGTAATAAGATTTTCATTGCAGTTGAAGACATTCTTTCGAGGAATACTTATTCCAGCTATTACTCTGAATCACTCTCTGCACAAGTACATTCGACGGCGAAGCATTTATGAAGTAACGGTCGATTAACTTCAATGGAAATCATTTATGCCTAACAGAAATATGAAGAGACACAATGGCTAGTTTACAAAGCTTCTCAATGGTCATTAAGGATGATCAACTATAAAAGGAGAAGGATTCAAAATGGACAGAGACATACAAGCTTGCACTGTCAAAATGCTGATATTCTGAATCCAACACTTATCTCATATACTCTCTGTTTCACAATGTTGATAAAGTTTTCAATAGAGAGTGTGATAATCGATTATGTACCTCAGTGATTATTATTCATCTCTTTATGAGAGAGTCTAAACACTTATTTGATTATCTGTTTAGTGAACAAATCTCAAGGTTGTGGAACCTTTCGGTGTGGGTTTACAATTACAACTTGTAAAGGGAGTGAGTCCTAGTATGAAAGGATCATCCTGAGAACAGAGTGTGTAATTGTTTCCTTACGATGTGTAAGGGGAGTATCTCGGTAAGAGATTGTAAAGGCTGCACAAGTGCCCGACTAAACTTGTGAGATTGTAAAGGCTTTTCTCTTGTGCCCGGTTAAACAATGAGATAGTGGATTGAAAATCTCAAGTGGAGCTTGGGGACTAGACGTAGGTCAAGGATTGGGCCGAACCAGTATAAATCTCTGTTTGCATACTCTCTTCCCTAAACTCTTTTATTTCCACCATATATATTTGAATGACTGACTATTACTTTATAAATTATTACTTGTCATACGAACCGCTTTCGATAAGTTGCGAAAAGATTTTCAAAGTTCCTAAAGTTTTATCAAACACCCAATTCACCCCCTCTTGGGTGATAGCCGAGTCTAACAATAGTTTCAAATTTTGTCTTCCAAAAAAAAAAAAAAAAAAAACAAGTAGGGGGAGTCCATAAAACCCAGTCTAGTTCACTCCGGTCTCAGGTTGGTACAGGATGAGATTAGACCTCGGGCTAGCTTGTACAACCCAAATTCCTATCCAAACTAGACCTTGAGCTGATGTCAAACCCGGTCCGGACCAGTGTTTGCTCATCCCTAATAAATATGTTAGGAATAAAAGAGGCGGCCTTATTCCTTGAAATAATATAAAATCATAATAATCTAATTAAATCAAATCAAAAGACATATGATTATACGATACTATATTCTACGGTATTTTATTAAGACACTGCAAATATTAAAATAATAAATTTAATAAATCATAATCTAATTTATAAATATCCTTATTTAATATCTCTTATAGATAACGATGTCGTAACTAAACCCTAGATATTCTCCGTCCTCTATCTCACCAGCATAGCCTAGAGGATCTCTTTTTTATTTCCACGGTAATTAATACTACAAATTGAAGAGTACTCTACTATTTTATATAATTACTACAATTTACGATATACTTCTATTTAATATGGGATATCAATTAGGAAAAATCCCTTTAAAAACGAGTTTAATTTCTTAAATTCTCAACTAGGTCATTATGTTTAATAAAGTACAGATCAAGTTAGATACTATCATAAAATCGGATTTTAGAATGGGAGAATCCCATTTAAATCCATTTGGAATAACTAAATCTTTCTTATTTAGGCCCGCACTCTTAACAAATCCCTAGTTAGGTCGAGCGGCCTTATTGGAGATTTGTGAATATTTTAAAAGACCATAATCCTCTCTAATTAAAATGATGACTGTATCTCTATATTTCTATATTCCACATAGCACATGATTAGTACCAAAAAAGTACAGAAAAAGCAATGAATTGGCCGTACAAATTTTTGTGACAGCCTCAATAAGGGAATCAAACTAGAATAGGGACTTTTTTAACAAAATCGATAAAAATGGAAAACTCAATAATTAAAAAAAAAAAAGAATAAAATGGAAATCTGGCACCAACCTTGCGATCTACCATAGAAAAACAGATAGTTATTTTTTGCACATTGTGTTGGTAGATTTGAGAAGTCATAGAAGAGAGAGATTGTGGAATATAATAGCGAAATGATGATGGATATGCGAATTGAAAGGCGAAGAAGGACCCCGACCACCAGGGTTTCTCAGCTGTCTTTTCTTTTCTTCTTCTTAAATCAGATGGTCAACTGGATAAATCTGAAGATGGGTAGATGGGTAGAGGAGAGGCGAGGAATGAGAAGATCGAGAATTGAGACAGAGGTTTGCAGAAAGAGAAGACATAGAGAAAATAGCAGAAGGACATATAGGTAAAATTAACAAATTCAGAAATCCCTAATGAGGCTTCTTGGCCGGATTCGGGATTTGATGGAAATGTCATCCTGAATATGAATTTAGGCATTTCAAATTGATTTAAATAGGAGTTTCCCTTTTAGAATTTGGTAAACTTTCATGGGAAAATAGGGAGAAGGATCAAGGAAAAGAAATATATATTAAAAGGATCTTAGAAGTAACCCAAGTGGGTTATAGGTTGTATGAGCATGTTGCTTTTTTATGAGATTAATACAAGATTATTTATCTTCTTCATATTGTTTCTCTAGTTACATATGTTTAACAAACTCCATTAGTGTGTATGTAGTTGCACATGGGAGTATGTAAACATAATTCATAGAAAAATGGAGAGTGGATGATTGTTTCTACGTACATAGACTCCATTTCATCTCCTTGTTTTACTATTTAAGATATAAAGTACGATTGTGAACCAAACATCACAGATCAACTAAGAACTCGATTTTTTTTTTTTTTTTTTTTTAACAAAAGACTCTAAGAACCAGAATGAAGATTCGCTTATCATTTTACTTCCCCTACTCTTCACTTTACTAACAATTTTTATAGTAAAAACAAAAGAATTATCTTGACCATTCCAATGTTGTAATCTAAATGATGAATTAATTTCCTGGATTTTGAGTACAAACTACCTTCAAGCCAGGATTATACCTGAGCTGAGTGAAGTGTCTGAGGAATTGTTTTCAACAGCTGTACCCAGATGATAGTGTTCATATATTCAGGAAGATGAATCAACTGCAGATGCTGATTCTAAATCCTGCAAGCCAACAAAACGGGCCTACTATTCACTTTTCTGTCAAAACCATTGCCAGTTCTGGATTCAAAATATGGACAACCCAACACCATATTCGGCTGTTGACTTAAAAAGTTAAGTCGATGATTACACTGAATGAGCTCCTCAAATGATAGTATATGAGTATGAATTATCCAAATAAAAAAACTGTGGCAGCAACGATAGTAGGGCTGAAATTAAATCAGTTGCCTCTGGAAAAAGTTTTGATACATGAGCTATGAGAAAGGTGATGTTTAGGTGTAAGTTCTTGAATCTTCTCTATAGAACCCAGAACTTCAGTAGAGAAATTTCAGTTGAAACTTATACTAACACGGTTATTTAGAACCAATGTAAATTGAGTTTTGACATTAAATATGATTTCTTAGTATTATTATCGGTTCACCACTCGTTTTGCTTCCGCAGTAACGGCCTTCTACCATGGCTAAGGCTTTTTTCTTGACGGTGAGAAATTTTTGCTCGATCAGAGGAGATGATTGTGGTCTGAGATCGAGCGAATCGTGCGTCGTTTTCTCTCAGGCCGTGAAATTGTGCGAATCAAAGAAAAAAAATTAGGGTGCGTCGGTTTGTGCACGTCGTTAGGGTTTGGTGGTTCAAGAAGGAAGGGGAGGGAAACGCTTTATATGGATAATTTTACCTTTATTTTATTCAAGTTGCTTTCTTTAATCTTTATAATTATAAATGACATTAAATAATAATTTTGCAATTATTAAAATTAAAGAAATATAAATATAATACACAATTAACAACAAATATATACACAATAATATATATTTGATAATTATAATTACATTTTTACCATATATTAAAAATATTATATTATATAATTTTATCAAATTTGAAAATTAAATCTTATTATATCTGAACTTATTTAGGATTCGTTAAATTTACTGACCAATTATAAAAATCGGGTAATTCAATTGTCTATTAAAGGAAATTTTCCTATTAATTATTAATTAATATGTATATTGTAAACTTATTAATCTATTTATAAATCTAATCTGTAACTCGAAAAGGTATTTAATTAATCCATATTACCGAAGAATAATTAATCCTCGTAGGTACTTGCTTGTCAAAAAAAAATATATATATATATATATATATATATATAGAGAGAGAGAGAGAGAGAGAGTGTGTGTGTGTGTGTGTGTTTTTTTTTTTTTTTTAATTCAACAAATATAAAAGACAGGTGCTAGGGATGAGCATAGATGGGATTTGGATCGGGTTTGACATCAACTCGAAATCTAGTTTAGATAGAAACTTGGGTTGTACAAGCTAGCCCGAGGTCTAACTCATCCCGCACCAACCCGAGACCGGAGTGAACCAGGGTTTGGTGGACACCCTCTACTGGTAATATTTTTTTTTTTCGAAGACAAAAGTGGAAACTATTAAACACAATTACGAGTTTAGGACCCTAAAAATTCTTATAATGATATAAAACACATCACATAAAATTAAAACATCATAAATATATAAGAATACCCCATAACATTCAACAACCATAAAAATATGTTGGAAAAAAGATTTAAACATAATAAAAATACCTATAATCATATAAAAATCATCTTAAGAAATAAAATCTAACTATAAATCTTTAAAAAAAAAAAAAAAAAAAAAAAAAAACTCCAACAACATTAACTAAGAAATAAAAAAGTAACGTTCAAATTACAAAAATATTGTTGAAAAAAATGACCTAGATTAGTCCATTTGGTCTAGTCGTCTAGTCCAAAACCTATCCCGACCGACCGATCAGTCTAGTGCAGTGCCGGTCCGATTTCATTAGACTAAACCGGACCAGCTTTCAGATTGGATGAGACAAAAATTTTGGCTCTAAAATTTGTTTCCCAAATTCAAATATTTCAACTCTCAAGTGGTTGATAGACACAATAACGGTGTTGAGAATTGAAAATAAAATGAATAATAATAATAGTAATGGTTATCATAAAAATAGCGGAAACTCTTTTCTTTCTTTTATTATTCTTTTAGGAAATTTTAACGAATATTATTTATTTACCACTTTACTTAGATTTAACTATTTATTATTTAAATTAAAAATAAAATTTTTACAATGAAATTCCTAAATAATCCATACAATTGAATTTTTTAACAAAATCTTAATCAAATCTCTTTAATTCAAGCATTAATAATCTTTTATTTAATAGGGAGAAATAAGTGGTAAACTCTTTTTTTTAAAAAAAAAAAAAAAAAAAGAAAAAACTGTCAAGTTTTCTATGTTTGAAAAAAAAATATTAGTAAGTAACTTGCTTACATTTACGAAGAAAGAATCACGTTTTGAGAAACTACAGGTTGTAATATCTTGAATTTTAGGCCTAGAGACTTGAAAATAAGCCCGTATCAAGCGATGACTAAGTCCAATTTGGGAAGAGTGTCAAGAATGTTAAGAGATAGTAAACCTCTCAGGGACTAAGTAACTCGGCTATATGGGTCAGTGAACCTAATATGTTCAACCCGTGGAATTTAAGTGCCGATGGAAAAGGGGCACAGAGACCTATACAATATAAATCTAGTTGGAAAAGATGTCACCTAAATATGTCCTGAGGTATAGGATAATTAGTTGAGTGAAAATTGCCGGTATAAGTGAGTAACGGCATTTTTAGGGAGTCAGGTTTGCCCTGCGTTTTTTGAGAAAACATCAGGATGTGGCATCGTTTGTTGGGTCTCGGTATTCGTGCCTTTGATAAAGTAAGTCATGATGATTCATTATGACACTTCTTTTGTGTTGGTTCAATAAGAATGTGACACGCGTCTTTTAATCAAGATATACTTTTGTGTTGGCCGAATAGAATTAGGTGACATGTGTCCAGCTTGCTCTTTAAGTATGTCAAGCTTGTTAAGGAAGTCAGATAGTTTGGACAAACATTTAATGCACAATTGCCACGTGTCATACTTGGATGAAGAGTTGACAAGTCAAAGAGCTTGTTGAAGAAGCCAAGTTTGAGAAGATATTTTGAAGACATGTAGCTTGTGAAATAAGACACAAATAAGGGAAATTTAGTCAATTGCTATGACAGACACATAAGAATGTGTTTATGTCATAAGGATGAGTCATAGACTTCTTCAATAAGCCTCAAATTCGTGCAAAGCAAGGTGGAGAGAGAAAAGTCAATAAAACTTGCAAAATAAGCTAAGTTAAGATGTTTTGTAAGGGTACTTTGGTCATTTGATAAAAGAGTGCATGGATAATTCAGGTAATTAAAACACATGTGGAGTACATAAAAATCTGATTTTGCCAAAAACCCTAATGCAACCTATTAACTAGTGGACAATAGCATGTATCGGATATTTCACGCCCATGAGGTTTATTTAAAGACACTTCTGCCCTTTTCCATGGCTGCATAAGGCATGACCAAGGAGAGGAAGGGAGTTCACCAAGCTCAAACACAAGGAAGAAGAAGGAGAAACACACATTGAAGCCGTGCAAAACTAACTTCGTGACTTGGAATTTAGGGTTTCACCAATTGGTTCAAACATAGTGTTATGGTGTAATTTTTATGTGGGTTCCATTGTGTTTAAAATGAAATTTTACATGAGAATGAGTTAAGGTCATGATCTGCGAAACCGAAAACCCTAAATCTTAAGGAAAGTAGAAATCTCCCGATTCTGGAAATTCTAGGCAAATACGTGTAATAAATGGTTTTAAGAAATAAATGAAATCCAATGGCTGTGAAATTTTATATGCTTAAAATAGACATCTGGAGCTTCATTTTGATATATGATTTCATAATTTTTCAAGTTTCCTACTAGGAGAAATTAATTTTCGAAAACAGCCCAGAAAGCTGAACTTCTTTTCTGTCCAGCTAGCAAAGTTCTAACAACGTGAAAGGATATGAACCCTTGTGGTCTCTGAAAGTATTTTAAACATAAATTAGACATCTTAATGGTTCGATAGCCGCTGGATTCACGTCAATCGGGTTTTTATAGAATTAATTATGAATTTTTAAAATCGGGACGTGTTTTCTGGAAAATTCTAAATATAGGACGAAATTCATGATTTTGAAAAGAGAGTTTATAAAAGTGATTTAAAAGAGATGTATTTGCTTTATTTAGAGTCAATATATGACTGGAGAAATTTTACAAGTACCGGGAGTTTTACGATTACAACAACTATCTCGGTAGTAACTGTTTACTCACATACTTTATGTTACTGTTGTATGTTTGTATGCCATGGTTGAGGAAGTGTAGGGTTGGAGGGCTTAATGGACTGTGTGTCCTTAGGTTGCTACCGAGCTTGAGATGTATTTAGGGTAATTAGGGTTTGAGGCTCAACTACTGAGTTTTTCCTAGCGTTGAGGACTCCAGGGCTAGCCTTGTTAGGCGGCTCAATGGCTATGTGGACAGCAGGGGCTTGCCATGGTAAGACAACTCAACGGTATGTTGTTATACGTTACTGTGGTTGTGATTGTGATTTTGAATGCATATATGGTATGTTATCCCATTGTTATGATTTCCTAGTTGTGGTTTGCATATATGCATTGCATACATATGATATTTGAGTTTAACAGTTACTATGGGGTTCAATCTTGAACTCTAGACCGCTATATAGACATAGGTGATAGACGCTAAGCTATTCAAAAGCTGAAAGGTAAGGGCGTGCAGTGGAGATTTGAAGAAATAGGGGATGCCCTATCTTATTTTGGGATGACTGTATGGGTTTTAATTACTGTTCAATATTTTATTTTGGATGATTGTACCCTTAATCCTATGGGGACTATTGATTTTTGGTTATCGTACTTTTACCGAGATATCATACTTGTCCAAACCATTAACATGCTCTGTTGCGTTCACTCTAATACATGTTAAAAAGGATTAAGTAACAATGGAAAGGTAATAAGTAAAAGGGATCCCTCTAACCCGCCACCCGAAAAGGTGAGGCTGGTAGGGGTATAACAACATTTTTGCCACCTCATGCTGGAACCTCATCATCCCCAATTGGCCAATCGGATCCATCACTCACTTTATAGCATTTCGTTCATGGACTTGTTTTAAGAGCAGCTCCACCCCTTTTTGCAGAACTTGAAATAGTGACCTTTACGTGTTTATACATTTTCTTTTTTTGAATGAATGATGATATATATGAATCTAATATGTATAGTGACTACAAAGGTATACAAAAACATCACCCGCTAAGCTTCTGGTCCAATGGAACTAAGAATATATTTATGTTGTTTTCACGAATTCATGATGATTCTAACTCCAAAAACCAAATCAGCATCTAGTTTTTGTATTATATATGTTGTTTTCATTACACTATTTTCCTTACCATATATTAAGTTGTTCTATTTTGTGTCTCTAAACTTGTTTAAAAGTGTTTTTCCTTTCATCTGATTGGTTTATACATTAAAGCAAACTTCTATTTCTGTGATCAAATTGTACTTAGATTGTTGGAATTTTTGTTTCAGTTTTCCAAGTCATCACCAAAGTTTGTTTAGTTGTGATCATGGTAGTGAAAACATAGTTTTTACCTAAAAACGGAAGGAGAATGAAAAATCGTAAAACGTAAAATCGTAAAATAAAACGGAGTTTTTACCTGCATATGTATATATAAAAAATTTGAGAAAAGTAAGGTACCTGCCATCATATACACATATATTGATCAATGCAATATCAATCAAAATGTCCAACATTGTCATTGATCAAACCATATTTTTTTATATGATTTTACATGATTAAATTGGGATTTTTAATGCATTTTCTGGGACATTATTGTATGATTAAGTACTAAGTTGAGTTAGGAACATTTGTATTGAATTAAGTGTAATTAGGGGTAAAATGATCTTTATTTATTAATTACAGAAAAGGACCCAGATGTTTTTGAAATTTCAGTTCTACCCCAAAATAGTTTGAAAATTCTCACTTTAGTCCCTCTCCAGAACTTTTACTTTCACTTAAGTCCCTTAGTAAAATCGGCGCTTTTTACTCTGAAACCGTTTTTTCCACAATGAAACGCGTTTAACCCAAAATAAAACGTAAAAACGCCGTTTTTACGTTTTAAAACGGCGTTTTCACTACCATGGTTGTGATATCATCTCAAGCATATAAATCAAAGTGTGTGCAGATTGATAATATTTTTGCCTATGACCTTGCACAAAATTTTAGCACCTTTTTGAGAAGGAAAGGAATCTATGACGAACAATTATATCCCATAATTTTACTACTGTGGCAAAAATAACCATGAAATTACAACAAAAAACCACTTGAATTTTTAAATCCCAATTTTCTCCTAAAGTGAGTTGTCAATTGTTATTCATGCGTAGTCACTAGTCAAAACCTATACTCTTTTAGGTAAGAAGATTGATTTGAGATTTTAAAGCTCTCGATGTTTCATAAAAGTGCGTGAGAAAAACATACTTTTATTCCTTGAAGGATGTTTACATAAATAGACATCAATCCTAGGTTTCCTATTGTTAAGGAACAAACAATCAACAAAAGAAATTGGAAAATGCATATAATAAAATCTAGGGAAAATTACGATAAATACCATTTGAATTTGTAAAACACCCCGTAAGCGCACTTGAATTTGTAAAAAGATTTAGAAGTGACAAGGGCCTAGAGGGATATGTAAATTCAGGGAAAAAGACCATAGTGCCATTTAGTAACTTAGTTAATGAAAAGATAGGAATCGGACCATACTTCATTGGGAAAATTATAATAAAGGACCTAAGAAAAATAATATTTATTAAGAAGGACCATAAAAATGGTAATTATTTTGAATGACCAAAACTTAAAACATTAAAATAAAAAGACTAAATTGCCCTTGGTTCTACAATTTTTGTGTAAAGGTAAGACATCCAAAAAAACATTTTACTTTTACAATTCCAAGTCTTCGTGCTTACCGTACATTGCCTCGGTGTTGAAAAAAGATAAATTCATAAAAATTCATAAATTCATAGAACACAGGGAAGGAGGCCTAGGAGATCTTTGTCAACGGAATAACCTACGGTTCCTCCATGGAGAGATAAAAAATTACCAATAGAGACTCTAACTTACATATTCCAGATTCTGATTTGATCTCTATTTATCATTTTCAATCAATCACTTCAGATTCTGATTTAATTAGATATAATATAGAAAATCTGACCAAGGACAATTTAGTCTTTCTATTTTAATGTTTAAATTTTTTATCCTTCAAAATAATTACCATTTTTATGATTATTCTTAATAAATATTATTTTTCTTAAGTACTTTATTATAATTTTCCCTACTTCATTCTCATTCAAATCGACGATCCACCTGCCCTAGCGTCGCCCACTGCCATCGCCCCATTGCCGTCGTTGCCATTGCTGTTGCCGTGTACGCCATTTTCGCCACCACCGTCATGTATCTTCTTCATCCCATTAGTTTTGAGCCTTCATTCTTCCTCTCTGTTTAAGCAACACACAGCGTGATAGTAAACGAGTATGTTGGTTGTGGTAATCAATCATTATGTAGGGAAGGTGCCACAAAGAACGCTCTGGATTTGAGGGACGTTGGACACATAACCCTCTCTTTTTTGACAACTCTTATTTCAAGTAAGGAATCTCTCTTTTATTTTTGAAATTCACAATGTGATTCCTTTTACTTACATGCATGATCTGTTGATCTAATTCTCGGTGTTTGGTGCTTGAATCTCTTTCTATTATATTTAATACAAAGCAATACTTTGCACACTTTACTGGTAAAATTGGTCACAATATGGTAGGATGAATAATCTTGTTTGAATACTGAATGTTCGTTCTTAAATTTTGATACAGGACGAGGATGCGTTCTTTGCGGACTATGCTGACGCTCACCTAAAGCTTTCCGAAGTTGGGTGAGTAGGAAACATACCTCTCCATTATCTTTTATGATTTCTTTTTTTGGGATTGAATGTTATATTGTTTCCCCACTGGTGCACTTGAGGAGACAATGAATTATGTATAGCATTGCATCGTTGTTTTCGTCTTTGCAGGGATAAGGTCTTTGAACAACAAAAAATCATGTATCCTTTTCCCTATGTATTTGTGCTTTTTCAGGAGGAATAATAAAGTTGATGGTACTTGTTAGTTCTCTATGTGTTTTGATGATAACTGACAATTGTAAAATAAAGATGAAGTTTGTCTTTCGTAAGTTGAAAAACTTACTGTCAAAGGCAAACTCGATGGATGACATGAAAGTGAAGGGGATTAGACCTCCCAACACTGTCAAAGGCAAACTCGAGGAGCATGGTCTACATTGAAGGTTCCTCCCAACACTGTTATATACAACATTTTAATAGATTCTATGTGCAAGATTAAAGACGGGGAATGTGCTCTTTCTTTGATGGATGACATGAAAGTGAAAGGGATTAGACCTCCTAATACAGCTACATATAATGCTATTTTGAAAGGCATTCAGGATAAGAAAATGCTATACAAAGCATTTGAACTAAGGGATAGAATGGTTGAAGATGCTTGCAAACCTGACTATGTGACCGTGGATATTCTAACTGAATGGCTTTCTGCAGTTGGTGAAACGAAAAAATTGGAAAAATTTTTCCAAGGGTACACGGTTTCCTCTTGTACAGAAGATTGAGTCTAGTTCATAATTTGGATATTTAATCAATGGTCGTTATTCATGTTTCAACCACAAAACCACAGGTGCACATGAGTATTCATTCTACATGGACTTGTTAAATTCTGAATGGCTATTTTACTTGCTTTATAGGCTTCTACAGCTTTGGTTATGATATTGCTCATTGTGATTGCACATTTTTTAAACTATTACAGAGTGAATATGTGTTATGGTTATGGCCCCTCTTTTTCTGTGGATGGGGAAGAAGAGGCTTGAATTAAATTTCTTTCCATTTACCTCTCAGATTTTGCTTCTTCCTCTTCCTCTTCTTCAAGATGAGTTCTGTCTCTTTCTTTTTCTTTGCTATAATTTTCACTAATTTCAATATTTTCACTTACATACATATTGTTTTGCTATATTTTCACTTTCAAATTCAAATTCTCTAAAGTCAACTGTGTCCTCTTTTCTGAATGTGCTACAAATGCTTATTTCAGCTACTTGGAGAATATGCAATTTCCGGTTGTGATTGTCATGCAACTTGCTCAATTTTTTGGTAATTCATAACTGCGTTTTCTGTTGAAGAATGTTCGTATTTGTATAACAGTTTGGATTCATAGAATGGTCATATTTGTCAAAGAAGTGAAGGATTTCATAAACAGGTATGTGCAAGAGTTTGGATTGATCAAACTCAGGATTTGTTGACTAAAGGAGCTGAATAGAGAATAGGTCATGGGGGTCGATGATGACGAGGACCCAGTGGAATCAGTAGCAGCGGA
Organism: Acacia acuminata; assembly: GCA_019022655.1. Classification (NCBI taxonomy): domain Eukaryota; kingdom Viridiplantae; phylum Streptophyta; class Magnoliopsida; order Fabales; family Fabaceae; genus Acacia; species Acacia acuminata. Next base: position 900,430 of record JAFJYI010000282.1, on the reverse strand, counting down.
GGACACTGACACCAAGATTGAAAACAGAGGTAATCGAATGAAATATTCTGAGTCACAGTGACAATGTGCTGCCCCAGCTTCTCTAATGATGTACTACAATGGAGATTATAACAGAATGAAGGTGAGCTGTACACGAAGAGAGGGAGCGAGAGAAGAATGACCAGAAGGTATAGTTGGACTGGACCTAAGACTAATTACAGAAAGAATATGTCAAATCTAATTATGCTCTAACAATTAGTTATTACTAATGTGGAAGTTGATTGTGTTTTTCATTGATTTTGCTTTTGAGCAGCGGACAAGCAAGAGGTTTTGGGATTCAGAGAGGTTTGAGGACGTGGAAGAAGTGACGGGCAGAGTATATATTGAGTAATATTTTGATTCTGATTTGTAGCAAAATCATGGAAAAATATTCCTACACTAAGAAGTCATCTTGGTTACATCCTTGGCACTTCAAATATTTGACTTGCGTATGGTAAATTTGTAATATTATATATTTCTCGCACTTGTGGGTCTTGGCAAAAGTACTGTTACTTCAGAAAAACTTTGGGAGGCATTTTCCAGTTTGGTGAAGTTAGTGGTTTGTATTGGCTTCAGTGTATTACTACATGTAGCTTTTTATATATTGCTTTCAGGCAATTATTTATTCCTTCTTGTGAGCTTTAGCCTCTAAACCCTGGAATTGAATGTTTTATCAAAATAGAACCCTTGTGATTAATATGTTATATGATTCATTTTCCAAGATAAAAGGAAAATTTCAGCTAGCCTCATTTATGGGACTTCATTTCCTTCAACCCCCAAAAAACCTTGAAACTTTATTGCACCCGTTAAGTTAAAATGAAATTTAAGTTTTATTGGTGAAAAAACAATGATACCCTTACTTTATTTGTCTTATGAATTGGCTTATTTTTATTATGAATATTTATATTTGTCTTTTTTTTTTTTTGATATACAAATTTTAGGAAAGGGGTTGGGCTCACCCAAAGTCAAAGCGGGACTTGGGCCCAGTCACAAGGGATACTTGTCATACAAGTTTGTATAATTGACCACAATATCGACCACCAAGCAAAAGTAGCACAACTACACTTGTTTCCCGTTTTTTTATAGGTGAAAGACTTGTTTCCCTTTTATCTGTTTTACTAAAGCTCACCATTCTCGAGGCTTATCAGATCCTGGAGATTGTTTAGATTTTGGGTGGCAATACCATATATATTCGTCACCCTCTTCTAGAGGAAACACCCAAATACAACAGCTTCTAAACCACGTTTCTTGCAATATTCGAGGTATCCGATCTAACAAAAAAAATATATATATATAATTAGTAGAGTCCAATATCTTTTTTTTCAAAAAAAAAAAAAAAAAAGATATCGAATTACACATCAAAATAATGCCACAGATGTTTACTTTGCACCTGGAAAATTTCAGCTCAAACCAACGTCGTTTACTACTTTAAAAACATATTTGAAGCTTCGTTGCCCGAATCCCGGAATAATACGCGACAAGCTTCTTCTTTGAGTTTTCGGGGTTTTCGGGTTCGGAAACTTAAACCATAGCTTAACCCCACACAAAATCACGTTTTAGACTCGTGGAACGCTCAAAAACACCAAAATCAAACCACAACATCAAGCCCTAATCACTTGCACGAAAATCCCAACTTTGAACTTCAAAGAGTTGAGTTTTCGGTGTTTACTCCGGGAATCGAGAACCAAACTTGGTGTTCTTGATGATTGGCTCTTGTTCTTAGCTATGGAACTTGGCTGAACTCCTCTCTCTCCCTCTGCAAAATTTCGTGCTTCATGGTGTAGGAGAGAGAGAGAGCATGTCTTTTAATAATGGTGGAAGTACAAATCAGTCCAAAATAACTGGAGTAAAATCCTATCCAGTAATTAATGGAATTCATCTGGCTTTTTGACTTTTTCTCTAAGAAATTCCAGAGAATTCCAGGGAGCTCTAGGGTTCAGACATGTGGCGAAATTCCCTTTAAAATATCTGGATATTTCTTTTCTTTTGGGGCAAATTACCCGTTTTGGCCTGAAACTTTCAAAAATTACAATGTGGCCCAGAACTTTTTAATAATTACCAACTTTTCACCACATGTTTTGTCTGCCCAAGGGACACATGTGGCGCCATTTTGGGCCCACATGTCTGCCCTAATCAATTTTTGCTCATTTATTCCCATTTTGCCCTTTTTCTCTGAATGTGGGACCCGCGGTTGAACTTTTGCACTGATTTCTCTTTTCTCTTTCTTCAACCACGTTTTTTGATAATTATGGGGGCTAGGTGGAGCCTCTTGGGGCCCACAAATCTGATCCCTTGCATTTAATTCCCTTTTTCCACTTTATTTGTCTAATTTTTGCTCCACCAGTCCTTATCGGGCCCTAGGCATGGAAATAGGCTAGGCCAGGCCAGACTTTGGCTAAACAGGCCTGAGCCTGTAATGGGGTTAAAAGGCCTGAGCCTGAATGCAGGATTTTTTTTAGGCTCAAGCATGAGCCTTCATAAGGCTTGCTCACGCTTGAAGCCTGTTTAAAGGCCTACTTACAATGTATGCCTTTAAAAAGGCCTCATATTGCAGGCCTTGAAGGCCATAAGTAGGCTTCATGCACTTTGAGCCTATCAAAATCTATAGAAATATAAGAATGAAAAAATAAATATTTTATTATTATATGATATAAATATAAATATATTTATTTAATGTGTAAACAAGCAAGGCCTGAAGGCTTACAGGTCAGGCCTTAACAAAATAGGTCTGGCCCATTTACACATATAGGCCTTTAAATAGGCCTTTGGCCTGTCCTTTTTAACAAACAGGCCAGTCCTGACCAAGCCCTAAACACGCCAGGCTGTAGGCCGCCTGATAGAGGCCTAGCCTATTTCCACCCCTATCGGGCCCCGCTGGTTACAAAGGTGCTTCTTTTTGCGCTTTTCTTCAACTTTTCCAGATATTCTCCCCTGATTGGATATACATATGTCACACCTTTTTAATTTCTAATATGGCCCCACATTTGTCTCATTCAGTCCAAAAAAAACCCTTAACTGGTCCCTATCGGTCCTTTTCCTACCGATTAATCACTGTGGGACCCGTATTCTGAGTTTGGGTCTAAACATGACTTAAATCACCTAGTTTTCTCTTCCCATTTTCCTCAAACATGCAGAGGATGTTTATCTGTCCAAGACATGTCATACTTCCTGAACTGGGCCTAATAGTCTGCCTAATTTAGGCCTACTCTCAATTTTCAAGGTCCAAAGTTGGGGATATTACGGAGGTTACAACGACTGGTCTAATTTGAATGATTTGGAGATCTTATTAGGTGTTCTCATATTATTTACATCATAATAGTTAAGGTCATATTTTCGATCTTTTGTTCTTATTCTTAGTGATTTCTGTGAGCCTGTGAGGATTGATGAAAATGTACTTGGTGGACTTGGTAGAACTTGAATATTGTCCGTGCATTGTTTGGTGGAAGGATTTAAAGTGGAGAATGTTTATATGATTATGTTAACTAGTGCACTCTAGGCGTTTGATAAAATGCTTGGGAAGGAAAAAGAAGTACAACCAAAGCTGGTAGCTAGCTTGATAACTCCAAACTTGTTTAGACTCTAATTTATGATATACTCTTCCTTCATATTAGCATATAAGTATCATTGATTTGGTATTAAGTTTCATTAGAGTTATTAAGAGCCAAATTACTTGGATAAATTCAGTTGTTGGAATTTCATCTTTTAATCTAATTGTTGAGTATTGAAAATTAAGTTATTTCCATGTCTCTCTTGATTGGAGAGGATTATAAGAAAGTTGATAAATTGGATACGTCAACAAATGTATAATTACTTGGTGAAAGTGTGGAGGTGTAGGTTATTTTCATTTGGTGGGAACTTGAAGTAGTGCATTTTTCTTAATGGAATTAATGAGTTTAAGTGATGAATTTTGAAACATTATAGTCAATACCTAGACAATAAGATTTAGCATGCTTTTCTATGAGTTCATTGAAGGAAGAATAAGAGCTTTTCCTTTTGGATACATGGGAAGCCACTAGGTTAGAAATCTTATCTGAAGGTATGATAAAGAGGCCAAACTACATCACTTTATTACTTAGCTAATAGGTGAATATCACCCATTTGTAATTTCGAGAAGTAATATTTTTATTTTTTTTTGCCAACTCATCCATATTTTAATTCATTACCATGGATATTACTTTTATTTGAAAACCTTTCATGTTTCAAGGGACTATTAAAGAATGATTTAACAGAATGAGATGACAAAGCTTAAGGAATATTACCATATGACATGAAGTTATTCAAGTAAATTTGTTCATATCAATCATCATGGTTGGACATTAGGTAACTATTGAGGCTTTGAGGGAGGTTATCCCATATTTCATGCTTGTCACACCAAATTATCAAGAGGTAACACATCTTGTGCGTTGACTAATTTCATGATCATGATCTATCCACTTTACTAGCCTCTTCAAGATCACAACTTCAGGTGATCAAGATCACCACTTTATGGACATGCAGTGCATTTTCAGATATTAGTATATTTGATAAATGTATTACCTTGTTTAGGACTCTGGGAGATTGAATTTTGTTTTACTATTTTATTCTTGTGTTCTTTTGGGGGTTGAATTGTTGTGGATGGCTCAAAAGAGTGAAAACCTTTCAAATGTCAGGGGAGTTTTATCGATCTGATGGGGCAAATTCTGTGAAAAAGATAACGACGGATTAACAGAAAGGGATTTATGGTAAAAAAAGATTATAGAGGTTAAATTTAAATTTGAAAACCCTCATCTTATAAAAATGGAGGAATTCCCTATTGAGTACATCGAGACAAATGTCAGGGGAGCTTTGTATAATTTAGTTTTTTTTCTTAATCAAATTGGAAGGGCCATTTTCTTATCGTTCAGTCCCATGTTCTTCAGAAAAGATCTTCTAATTTCCATATTTTTCTAAAAGTGAAGGAGTCTCCCCTTGCGGCTATGATGGGCATAATGGTCCCAGCCCCAAGACAACTTCAGCTCCTCCGCCGCCATCTTCTACCATGCTGTCATTATCGCCATACCTCAACTGTTCCGTGTGATTTGTCGCCATCACAAACAGACAAGAAATCGCTTGTAACCCAAGTGGTGCAGCTTCTCCAAGTACCTGAAAATGAGTGGAATACTGATCAGCTTCGTCCGTTGCTATTCTCTGCCACCTCCATGCCTTGCCACCTGCTCACAATCACACTCCATTTGGGTTCCTCTTCAAAAGCTCTCAATTTTCTTGAATACGTTAGGGAAAATGCACCATCTGAGCAGAGCCATTGTCTGTCCCCCATATTCCATGGCGTTTTTGAGTTTTTCAGTGAATAGACCATTTCAGAATATAAGCTTTTAGAGATTTATGAGAGAGTCAAGCAGTGGGGCATCCCGCTTACTTCCAGATCGGCTACCTTTCTGATTCAGTGCCTTGGAGCGGCTAAAATGGTGGGTGAATTGCTTCTACTTTTCAATAATCTTGACCCTTCTGTGAAGAGTACTCGTGTTGTTAATACATTGATTAAGTACATGGGTTTTTTACCAAAATAAGGTTTTTTAAAAAGAAATTTAGGGAATTAGTGCAGTTCAGAAATAAATTAAGGATCTAATGCAGTCAATGGCGGCAGTCGACTCATGTCACTAGTAACGTGAGTCTACTGCCGCCACTCTGCAAAGAGTGGCGTGCAAAAATGCACGCCATTGGGGTCAATCTAATTGACCCCATTAATTGGCAGCAAAGCGTCAATTTTTTTTTAAAAATATAATTTTATAATTATATTTAAAATTATAAATAATAATTATAAATAATAGTTTTAATTAATAATTATGAAAATTAAAATATTCAAAATTTATTGTAAATCTTATGATACAAGAATGATAATTAGTAAATTAATTAATTAATGGATTTATTATAAATCATGGTGCCTAATTAATTAATTAATTATTTTCTAACTAAGCTTATCCTAACTAAGTTTATCCTATGTATCTATTAGTCACCTATCTTATGATTAGTCCTATCTATTTTTAAGATAGATGACTAATTTTTAATTAGTTAGGACTAATCATAAGATAGGTGACTAATAGATAGATAGGATAAATTTAGGTAGGATAAGCTTAGTTAGAAAAATAATTAATTAATTAATTAGGCACCATGATTTATAATAAATCCACTAATTAATTAATTTACTAATTATTAGTCTTGTATCCTAAGATTTATAATAAATTTTGAATATTTTAATTTTCGTAATTATTAATTAAAACTATTATTTATAATTATTATTTATAATTTTAAATATAATTATAAAATTATATTTTGAAAAAAAAAAATTGACGCTTGAAAGTCAATATTTTGACGCCTTTGGCGTCAATTAATGGGGTCAATTAGATTGACCCCAATGGCGTGCACGCCACTCGCAATTGGCGGTGGACTCACGTCATTAGTGGCGTGAGTCAACCGCGCCATTAACTCGCATTAGATCCCTAATTTGTTTCTGAACTGCACTAATTCCCTAAATTTTTTATAAAAAGAAACCTTATTTTGGTAAAAAAACCCTCAGTACATTGTTTAGATTAGGGCATATTGACAGTGCAGTTCAAGTGCTTAATGAAATGTGTAAACCAAATACTATGTTTCCTCCCAACAAAGTCACTGGTGATATTGTCCTTGGTGAATTATTAAAGAGGGATAGCCCTGTTAGAAGCATTGCTGAAGAGGAAATTGGTCAGTTGGTAAAAAAGCTAAGCAGACATGGTGTTTTCCCTAACACCATCAAACTCACACATCTGATCAACAAGCTCTGTCGGAAACAAAAGACTAAGCTTGCTTGGGATCTTTTACATGATGTAATGCAATCGGGTGGTGCAGTTGAAGCCACTTCTTGCAATGCCCTCTTGACAGGGTCGGGAAAGGATAGAGATGTCAAGAGGATGAATGATCTCTCAGCCAAGATGAAAGAAATGGAGATAAAGCCCAATGTTATGACCTTTGGGATTCTTATTAATCATTTATGCAAGTCTCGAAGGATTGATGATGCATTGAAGGTGTTGGAAGAAATGAGAGGAAAAGGAGGGAGTAGTGGGATGAATGTTGAACCTGATGTGGTCATATTTAACACCTTGATTGATGGACTTTGTAAAGTTTGGAGGCATGATGAGAGCTTGAGCTTGTTGGGGGTAGGCCAAACACCGTTACTTATAACTGCTTGATTGATGGTTTCTGCAAAGCGAGCAACCTTGATAAAGCACATGAGCTGTTTGATCAGATGAACAAGGAAGGAGTGAAATGTGGTCACCCTCAATACATTGATTAATGGTATGTGCAAACACGGGAGGATCGGCAGTGCTGTTGAGTTTTTCAACGAGATGCAGAGGAAAGGCATAAAAGGGAATTCTGTGACCTATACTTCTCTAATCTCTGCCTTTTGTAATGTGAACAATATTGATAAAGCCATGCAATATTTTGATCTGATGTTGACTTCTGGATGCTCTCTAGATGTTATTGTTTTCTACAGTTTGATATCTGGTTTGAGTCTTGCTGGGAGGATGGAAGATGCCAGTTTTGTTGTGTCAAAGTTGAAAGAGGCTGGATTTGGTCTTGACTTATGTTGCTATAACGTGCTGATAAGTGGATTCTGCAAGAAGAAGAAGTTGGAAAGAGTATATGAAATGCTACAGGAAATGGAAGAAGCTGGAGCTAAGCCCGATATTTTCACATATAATACTCTAATATCCTTCCTAGGCAAAAATGGAGACTTTAAAACTGCTTGTGAGATGTTAAGAAAGATGAGGAAGGAGGGTCTTATGCCTACTGTTGTCACTTATGGGGCAGTTATACATGCTTATTGTCTACACGGAAATGTCGATGATGCCAAGAAAATATTCAGGGAAATGAGTTGTACATTGAAGGTTCCTCCCAACACTATTATATACAACATTTTAATAGATTCTCTGTGCAAGATTAAAGATGTGGAATGTGCTCTTTCTTTGATGGATGACATGAAAGTGAAGGGGATTAGACCTAATACAGCTACATATAATGCTATTTCGAAAGGCATTCAGGATAAGAAAATGCTATACAAAGCATTTGAACTAATGGATAGAATGGTTGAAGATGCTTGCAAACCTGACTATGTGACCGTGGATATTCTAACTGAATGGCTTTCTGCAGTTGGTGAAACGAAAAAATTGGAAAAGTTTTTCCAAGGGTACACGGTTTCCTCTTGCACAGAAGAGTGTGTCTAGTTCATGATTTGGATATTTAATCAATTGGTCATTATTCATGTTTCAACCACAAAACAACAGGTGCACATGAGTATTCATTCTACATGGACTTGTTAAATTCTGAATGACTATTTTATTTTCTTTATAGGATTCTACAGCTTTGGTTATGATATTGCTGATTGTGATTGCCCATTTTTTAAACTATTACAGAGTGAATATTTGTTATGGTGATGGTCCATCTTTTTCTGTGGATGGGGAAGAAGAGGCTTGAATTAAATATCTTTCCATTTACCGCTCTGATTTTGCTTCTTCCTCTTCCTCTTCAAGATGAGTTCTGTCTCTTTCTTTTTCTTTGCTATAACCTTCACTAATTTCAATATTTTCACTTTTATATACATACATACATACATACATACATACATACATACATATATATTTGTTTTTTGCTATATTTTCACTTTCAAATTCAAATTCTCTAAAGTCAATTGTGTCCTCTTTTGTGAATGTGCTACAAATGCTTATTTCAGCTACTTGGAGAATATGCAACTTGCTCAATTTTTTGGTAATTCATAACTGCGTTTTCTGTTGAAGAATGTTAATTTGCATAACAGTCTGGATTCATAGAATGCTCATATTTGTCAAAGAAGTGAAGGATTTGATAAAGAGGTACTCCCTCTAGTCCTTATTATAAAGCAGCAACTAGCAAGTTTATTTGGTCCTTTTTATAAGGCACTTGCTTTTTCCCAATGAGCCTTAATTATTTTTTTCCATGTATATAATTAATAGGGGTAGTGGGTGAGACTTGAGAGTAATAATTAATATGATATTAAAATTTAGTGTAATTAATAGGGGTAATATTGGAAAGTACTTAAATTCTAGGATAACTTTATTGACTTTAACTGTTTTTTATTGATTTGTGGAAATAGGTAATTGGTGCCTTATAATAAAGACTAAGGAGGAGAGGGAGTATGTGCAAGAGTTTGGATTGATCAAACTCAGGATTTATTGATTAAAGGAGCTAGAAATAGGTCATGAATCGATGATGACGAGGACCCAGTGGAATCAGTAGCAGCGGAGGACACTGACACCAAGATTGAAAACAGAGGTAATTGAATGAAATATTCTGAGTCACAGTGACAATGTGCTGCCCCGGCTTCTCTAATGATGTACTACAATGGAGATTATAACAGAATGAAGGTGAGTATAGTTGGACTGGACCTAAGACTAATTACAGAAATAATATATCAAATCTAATTATGCTCTAACAATTAGTTATTACTAATGTATGATTTTGCTTTTGAGCAGCGGACAAGCAAGAGGTTTTGGGATTCAAAGAGGTTTGAGGACGTGGAAGAAGTGACGGGGAAGGTATATACTCCCTTTCGGTCCTAATTATAGGAGCAAATTTTAGAGTTGGTTTTGGTCATAATTATAAAAGCAAGTTTTAACTTTTGTCAATTTTTTCCTATAATACTCCTATTTGTACTTTCTCAATAATAATTAAAGATAATAATAATTTAATAATACACCTATATATTTTATAAAGTAAATAATGTTTGCAACTTATTAATGTCATATACACCTAAATTATACTTTTTCATATAAAATAATTTTGAGCAACTTTTATCATATTTTTCTCATATCACCCCTACTAATACTTCTTCCACAATAATTAATTTAACAACATCCTATATTCTATCAAGTGAGATATTCTACTTTATATTTTATTTTTAAATAAAATAATTTTAATATTTTATTTAAAAATAAAAAATAAAGTAGAATATATGATATTCAACAATCGCCGACATTGGTAATAGATAGTTATAGTATGTGCTTTGAGTTCAAATTAAAAGAAAATCAAGACGTACCCCACGTGTTAATCAAAATTCATCAATTGTCAAACAATTAGCTGGAAAAGACAACCTACAACAACACAAACTAATTTATTTTTATTTATTTTTTTGGGGGGGGGGGGGGAGCTTGTATTATTTTATGTTCAATTTGGGTAAGGGTATTTTAGGAAAATACACATAATTAACTAATTTAACTTCCTTTCTTAATTCTCTAAATTCTGGTAATTTGCTCTTATAATTAGGATCGGAGGAGTATTGAGTAATATTTTGATTCTGATTTGGAGCAAAATCATGGAAAAATATTCCTACACTAAGAAGTCATCTTGGTTACATCCTTGGCACTTCAAATATTTGACTTGCGTATGGTAAATTTGTAATATTATATATTTCTCGCACTTGTGGGTCTTGGCAAAAGTACTGTTACTTCAGAAAAACTTTGGGAGGCATTTTCCAGTTTGGTGAAGTTAGTGGTTTGTATTGGCTTCAGTGTATTACTACATGTAGCTTTTTATATATTGCTTTCAGGCAATTATTTATTCCTTCTTGTGAGCTTTAGCCTCTAAACCCCGGAATTGAATGTTTTATCAAAATAGAACCCCTGTGATTAATATGTTATATGATTCATTTTCCAAGATAAAAGGAAAATTTCAGCTAGCCTCATTTATGGGACTTCATTTCATTCAACCCCCAAAAAACCTTGAAACTTTATTGCACCCCTTAAGTTAAAATGAAATTTAAGTTTTATGGGTGAAAAGACAATGATACCCTTACTTTATTTGTCTTGTGAATTGGCTTATTTTTATTATGAATATTTATATTTGTCCTTTTTTTTTTTTATATACAAATTTTAGGAAAGGGGTTGGGCTCACTCAAAGTCCAAGGGTAGGGCGCTTGGAGCCCAGTCCACAGGAGATACTAGTCAGAGAGTACAAATGCCTCCACCTCTACCAGCGTTACCACTGCTTTCTAGACCCCTAGGATGCCTCCCCCAGGTTCTTTTAAATGACCAAAATATTTTTAACTCCATGGGTTCTTTTGAATCCCTTCATTTCTTGCAAATGTCCTTATTTGTCTTATAAATGGCTAAAATGTTCTTGTTAACTCTATGGTTTCTTTTAAATCTTTTTATTTGTTTTGTAAATGTCTTATAAAATACTATTTTGAAAAAAATAAAAGAATGACATCATTGTCTTTTTACCTACAAAACTTCATTTCAATAAACTTCAAGAGAGTATAGTGAAGGTTCAGATTTTTTTTTAAGTCTCAAGTTGACTGAAATAAATCTCATATGGGATTAACCGAAATTCTCCCTATTTTAAACGCCGAAGTCATTTACGGACACAATTCAAAATGAGGGTTGGAGAAGGATAAATTTTTCCTCAAACAATCAAACTTATGTACCATCACATCTGTATTTAATTACATAGTTTTTTAAAAAATGTGAAAAATAATTTTATTTTAAGGTAAAAAATGGTTTGGCTTGTAATTGATTTAAAATAAAAAATATTTGAAATTAAATAAAATAAAGTGGTGGGGTTTATAAATATTGAAGTATATGGTTATTTTACTACTTGAGATCCTTTGAGGTACCTTTTTTTATATCCAACTCGGCCACTAACCCTTAACCCGACTCCCGAATATGTACTCCTAGCCTTTTTCCAACTCTCGGAATATGTTGGCTCGTTTTACCTGTTATTGGCGTTGTAGAAGTCATGAAAACTATTGAATATCCATGTTATTAAAATCGATCTGGTTTGACTGATTTAGCGGTTCAATTTTTTTTTATAAATTTCTGATTTTAAAAATTCATATCTAATTCATTATATTTCCAAAAATTATAAATTAAGATTTTATGAAAAGTTTGAGATGTCTACTTTATAATGCAACAAGAATCACTGAAAATATTATCATTTGATACTAAAAAATTACTAAATTCTAAAACTATTCCAAAAATATTATCGTTCAAGTTCACTTTCTCGCCGGTCTAATCCTGGGTTAGCTCCAATTTAACTTTGACATAACCTATTGACCTTTAACCCACTACCTAGACCGATTCAGTGGTTGGTTCGAGTTCAATAACCTTAGTTAAATATAGTTGTAATAAAAGGAAAAGTATCAGTTAATGACTTTATAACATAGTAATATGAATATTCCATGTGGGAGGTTACTTGTTGGGAAAATTCCATTAAAATACCATTTGAATTTGCAAAACACTCCATAAGTCTTCCGAATTTGCAAAAAGACTGAGAGATACCAAGGACCTATGAGGGATATGCAAATTCGGGTGAAATTACCTTTTTGCCCTTACTTTTAAATAAATAAATAAAATGCCCTCACCGGAGGGCCGCCGTCGGTCGGACGTCGGAAGGCCGCTACCGGTTGGGCGCCGGCCGGCGGCCACGGGCCACCAGTGGGGTTTTTTTTTTTGGGGGGGTATATATTAACAAATATATATATTCTTCTTAATATTTTTTAATGGTATTTACAAATCCTGAAACGAAAATTACCATTCCACAAATGAAAATTACCATTCGACAAATGAGAATTACCATTCCACAAATGAGAATTACCACTTTTTCTACAGGGTTCCCTTTTTTACTCTTTGATGCTTGTTTTGTAAAACCAAAAAAAATTGCACTATTACCATCCACAAATGAAAATTACCATTCCACAAATGAGAATTACCATTCCACAAATGAGAATTACCACTTTTTCTACAGGGTTCCCTTTTTTACCCTTTGATGCATGTTTTGTAAAACCAAAAAAAATTGCACTATTACCATTCCACAAATGAGAATTACCACTTGTTCTACAGGGTTTCCTTTTTTACTCTTTGATGCATGTTTTGTAAAACAAAAAACAATTGCACTATTACCATTCCACAAATGAGAATTACCATTCCACAAATGAGAATTACCACTTTTTCTACAGGGTTCCCTTTTTTACCCTTTGATGCATGTTTTGTAAAACCAAAAAAAATTGCACCATTCCACAAATGAAAATTATCATTCCACAAATGACAATTACCATTCCACAAATGACAATTACCACTTTTTCTACAGGGTTCCCTTTTTTACTCTTTGATGCATGTTTTGTAAAACAAAAAAAAAAAATTGCACTATTACCTTTCCACAAATGAAAATTACCTAGTGGGACCGCCGTAGGACCAATTGATTGTTCGTAGCGCAATTAATTAAATCATGATATATTATATATGTAATATATAATATAATATAAAATTAGAGAATTTTATCATGAATTAATATATATTATAATTTACCTTTCAAAGTGTTGTTTGGGTATGGTGAACAAACATGGCTTTAGAGATTTTACAAGTGTTGTAATTTAAATATGGCTTGCGAGCCATGCCTCTCTCTCTAAATAATCTTGATGTACATTCTCTTCTCATCTCACTCCCCTCGATTGTTAAAAGAGGTTTCTTTATATGTATTGTCTTTTATTATTTAGAGAAGTCCCCTCATTGGCTTGAGAGGACTCTAGGTTAGATGAGCCATGTTGTGTCACAAGTATTTAATTATGTTTGATGTGATCATTGCATGATTAAATTAGTCACTATCTGAGATACAATAACGATTGCATTCATATAGGTAGAATTAATAGGATTAATTAGATAAAATCAAATAGTACCCTCTAATTAAAATCTTAAGTCACAATGCCGTCAATTAATGAATACTTGTCAAAACCTAGATCACCCATTTGTATGTTCCACCAAAGTGGATGCATCTGAGTAATCTTGGTGAGGCAAGAGAGAGTAATGGTAATACTCTGCATTCATTATTGTCTTGACTTAATTGAGATCATCAAAACAGTTTTGGATCTCAAGGCATTGGATGGGATTAAACATGCTAGGTCATATGATGATCAAATCCCATAAAGATCTAAGAGTTACATGTGATGTAATTGGCAAAGTGGTTGCCTACCTAAATAACTTGTTTTTAAGCGTCCTGCCAAAGCGGACTTAAATTCAAGCCAAATATGGATCTTAGCCCACTAATTTGAATGAGGGTTGTTAATTCAGTGGGAGAATATTAACTTACTTTGCATATCTTTTAATTGTAGAATCATGTTGAACACTAACACCGCAACAATACCACTGCGATCAATCCTTGAGAAGGAAAAACTGAATGGGACAAACTTTCTTGACTGGTTTAGAAACTTGAGAATTGTTCTCAAGCGGGAAAGAAAGGTTTATGTCCTTGATCAACCCATTCTCGACGAGCTTGCGGCCAATGCTCCAAGAGCTCGAGAAAGATGCTTATACGAAGCATCGAATGACTCGTGGATGTAGGATGCTTGATGCTTGCCACCATGGTCCCAGAGCTCCAAAGAGATCTGGAACACATAGAGGCTTTTGAGATGATTCCTCATCTCAAGGAAATGTTCCAACAACAAGCAAGGCAAGAGAGGTATGAGACCACTAAGGCCTTACATTCCTGCAAGATGGTTGAAGGTGCATCAGTTAGCCCTCATGTTTTGAAGATGAAAGGCTACATTGATCACCTTGAGAGGTTGGGATTTCCCATGAGTCCGGAGTTAGCCACGAGATATGATCTTGAACTCACTCCGGACGGTCATGACCAGTTTGTCATGAACTATAATATGAACAACATGGAGAAATCAATTTCTAAACGCATGGGATGCTCAAAACAACCGAGCGGGCATTAAGAAAAAGCCCAAGACCTTTTTTTTGATGGTTCGAAAGGAAAAGGTATGAAAAAGAAAGGCAAGGGCAAAAGATGGGGCAAAGGCTCACCGGTAAGACCAATGAGCCACCCAAGCCCGAATCTAAGCTCGCAGACCAAGAAGGCAAAGCCTCCCAAGGATGGGGTCTCGCTATTTCGCAATGAACCAGGTCATTGGAAGAGGAATTGCAAACTCTATCAAGAAGGTGTGAAAAAGAACAAGAAGGATAGCGGCGCTATCGCTTGTATCTATGTCATAGATATTCATTTTTCTACTTCCTCTACATGGGTATTAGATACTGCATGTGGATCTCACATTTGTACAAATGTGCAGGGTCTCAAGGAAAGTAGAAGATTGAAGAAGGGCGAAGTTGACCTACGAGTTGGAAACCGAGCAAGAGTTGCTGCTTTAGTCGTACTGTCGTAGGCACTTATGAACTAGTTCTTCCCAATGGGCTTTTGTTATTGTTGAACAATTGCTATTATGTTCCTGCTTTGAGTAGTAACATTATTTCGATTTCTTATTTGGATAAGGAAGGTTATACTTCCATTACTGGGAACAATAAATGTTCGATTTATCATAATGATGTTTTTTATGCTCATGGAGATTTGCATGCTGGTCATTATGTACTAAATTTAGAACATCCTGATAATGGACGAATCTATGATATAACTACTAAAAGGTTCAAGTTAAATGATTTGAATCCGACCTACCTATGGCATTGTTGTCTAGGCCATATAAATGAGAAACGCATTTCGAAACTCCATCAAGATGGATTTCTGAATTCATTTGATTTTGAATCATTTGATACATGTGAGTCTTGTTTATTGGGAAAGATGACAAAGGCTCCTTTTACTGGACACAGTGAGAGGGCCACTGATTTATTGGGCCTCATACATACTAATGTGTGTGGCCAATGAACACATCTGCCAGAGGAGGTCATTTGTACTTCATTACATTCATAGACGATTTCAGTAGATATGGGTATATCTATCTAATGAAACATAAGTCTGAATCTTTTGAAATGTTCAAAATATTCCAAAATGAAGTGCAAAACCAACTTGGCAAAACTATTAAGGTGCTTCGATCTGATCGGGGTGGTGAATATTTGAGCCAAGAGTTCATTGACCATCTTAGGAGTTGTGGGATCATCTCACAACTTACTCCTCCAGGAACACCTCAATGGAACGGTGTTTCTGAACGGAGGAATCAAACTCTATTAGATATGGTTCGATCTATGATGACTCAAACAGGACTTCCACCTTCCTTTTGTCATTTCTTAAAATTTGGGGATGTGAGGTTTATGTTAAACAACAAGCCTCTGATGAATAATCATCCAGATCCTCAAAATGTCCTTTTGTGGGGTATCCTAAGGAAACTATATGATACTATGTCTACAATCCCACCGATCACAAAGTGTTTGTTATTCGGAATGGTACCTTTTTGGAAAAAGAGTTTATCTCTAAAAGAACCAGTGGGAGTAAGGTGAACCTCGAAGAAGTTCGAGAGTCATAAGACAATGTAGAACCACAGATGGAAACCGGAGAAGACTCACAACAAGTTGTTGAGCCTACTCAAGTAACACAAGGCCCACGAAGGTCCGATAGATCACGGCTACAACCTTAGAGATATGGATTTCTGATTATTGGAAGTCGTGATTTTTTGCTCATTGAACAGAATGAGCCAATTACCTATCGAGAGGCCGTGGTGGGGCCGGACTCCGAAAAATGGCTTGATGCCATGAAGTCTAAATGCAATCCATGTACGATAATAAGGTATGGACCTTAGTCTATCCACCTAAGGTTTAAAAACCATTGGGTACAAGTGGGTTTTCAAAGAAAAAACCGACATGGATGGCAAAGTAAATGTCTTCAAGGCACGGCTGGTTGCAAAAAGATTCACACAAACTCATGGTGTTGACTATGATGAAACCTTTTCTCTAGTTGCAATGGCCAAATCAATCAGAATCCTTCTTGCCATTGCATCATATTATGACTATGAGATATGGCAGATGGACGTCAAAACAGCCTTCCTTAAGGGAAAGCTGCTTGAGGATGTGTACATGACGCAACCTGAGGGTTTTGTGCATCCAGAGGACTCTGGGAAAGTATGTAAGCTTCAAAGGTCCATTTATGGATTGAAGCAGACATCTCGGAGCTGGAATCATCGTTTTGATGAAGTAGTCAAAGAGTTTGGATTCATTCAAAACATGGATGAACCTTGTGTTTTCAAGAAGGTTAGTGGGAGCACAGTTGTATTTCTAGTGCTTTATGTTGATGACATCCTACTCATTGGGAATGATATTCGTACCTTTCTGAGTGTCAAGTCTTGGTTAGGAAAGTATTTCTCAATGAAAGATTTAGGCGAAGCCTCTTATTATATCCTAGGGATTAGGATCTATAGAGATAGATCCAAGAGGCTGATAGGCCTAAGTCAGAGCACATATATAGACAAGATACTGCATAGGTTCAGTATGCAGAATCTAAAAAGGGTAACATACCCATGTCTCATGGCATTCATCTCAGTAAGGATCTGTGTCCAAGTACACAAGATCAAAGAGACCGCATGAGTAAGATTCCATATGCCTCCGCCATTGGATCTATCATGTATGCCATGTTATGTACTCGGTCGGATGTGTCATTTGCCTTGAGTATGACCAATAGATATCAACAGGGTCCCAGTAAAGGTCACTGGACTGCTGTCAAGAATACCCTTAAGTACTTATGAAGGACTAAAGACTTATTCTTAATATATGGTGGCTTGAAAGATGAGCTCTGTGTGACTGGTCACACGGATGCGAGTTTCCAAACTGACCAAGATGATTCAAGATCGCAATCAGGATATGTATTCCTATTGAATGGTGGTGCAGTAAGCTAGAAGAGCTCTAAGCAAAGCACTGTAGCTGATTTTACAATATAGAAGTTGAGTATAGAGCAGCATAGGATGCAGCTAAGGAAGCCTTTTGGATTTGAAAGTTTATTAATGAACTTGGGGTGGTTCTAACCATCTCAAATCCAATACACTTGTTCTGTGACAATAGCGGCGCTATTGCATAGACCAAGGAGCCTAGGTCACATCAAAGGACCAGGCATGTACTCGGCGATTTCATCTTATCGAGAAAATCAATAAAAGAGGTAATACAAACAAATGCAAAGTACCGGAGAAAAAAATGTAGTTGATCATCTTACTAAGCAAGCTTGCTTTGACGAGCAAAACATGAGCGTCATGTTAAGGCAATGGGAATTAGTGTAATTAATGATTGCGCCTAGTGCAAGTGGGAGTCTGTTGGAAATTATGCCCTAGGGGCAAGTCATTGTTCTCCATTAAGTTATCACTTCATTCGCATGTTTATAGTGATAACTGCATCCCTAGATATATCTTATAGATTATCCTAAATGTCTCTGGTATGACTTTGATGAGGTATGGAGATACGAATCAAAGTCATGGGCACTTGTAAGAGTACAAGGTGCTGGATCGACCCACTATGAGAAAGCTGCATGGATCTAGTCATAAGCTTATCTCATGTATAACCGCGTCACGATGCCCTATGACCTGAGATCATCATGGATTCCTACATGATGAGTCACTGGTCTTTGACTTAGTCAAAAGTCACCTTTGACCAGGTGATGATAAAGGCTTGGATCGGGATCAATGGTTTTCATGCGGAGGAATGTGAATGGTCAAGATGGAATTTGTCCCTCACATTTGTAGAGAGATAATCTTTGGGCCCCTCGATGAGTGAGTCTAAGAAATGTATGACCATACCGTGATGGAAAGGAGTTTCATTTCACTTATTAGACTACTCGAGAATCGAGAAAGTAATGGTCAAGAAAAGGAAGTTGACATTATCCATGCCTCATCCTTGACCAAATTATCGCGTGACAAAAGGGACGTGACATGGTTGTACGATAGGTTGTATTGTGTCATCGATCCCCATGTGAATTAGGTAGTCGCAATGTCTTGCTAGAGGCCGCTTGCGACTTGTGGGCTGATACAATGTTGGCCCACTGCCAATCTCATATGGGCCTGCAGGGTCACACACAAGAATAACCCAACACGAGCAAAGTGTCCAGGTTCATTGAATCTTAGATTAATCTGAGATTTAATGAATACTTAATCTGGGGTGAATATATATATATATATATATAAAATTCGAAAATATATTAATATTATAAATGGAGATTATAATATTATTATATATTATTTGTTTTATATTTAATTTATTTGATAAATTAAATATCTAAAACAAATAGAGATATTGTATCTCATTTAATTTTTGAATAAAGATATCATATATCTATTTAATTTAAATTGAGATATAATATCTCATATTTAATTAAATAGATAGATATCATTTGTCGGATTTAATTTAAAGAGATAAATTAAATCGAAAGCTTTTGATTTGGATTAAATAAATATATTAAATTAGATCTATTAGATAGATTTAATTAATATATTTTAATCCAGATTCAAAATTCAAATTTCAAATCAGCCTTTTAATGCGGATTAAATGCGTTACATTAGATATAACTGATTGATTTAATTAGTGTATTTTAATCCATATTTGAAATTCAAAATTCAAAATTAATGCGGATTAATTTTATATAATACGCCGATTGGGTTTGAGAAAACCTACGGGAGTTTTTATCGAGCGTATATTCAAAAAGCCGCGAGAAAAACCCTAGAGTGAAAAAAATTGAGAGAGACGCAAAAGAGGCGCTAGCACGCTGCCATAGCCGTGTTCGGGAATTGTTCGTGTGGATACCGGTGGAGGAAGCCGATTCTACGAGTCGTCTTCTACTGATCGAGGAGGTAGCCCACCAGTTCAAGGAGAACGAGACGCGAACGAGTTCACTATAGGTAATTCCGTATTCCCTTGGCCTTGGTTTAAATGCACCTGAGTGATCCTCGGGACGGGATTCGTAAAGAATATTAATCCGTTGCGTGTACGGATTCCATCATACACATCCTCAAGGAGCTTTCCGTTAAGGAAGGCTATTTTGACGTCCATCTGCCATATCTCATAGTCATAATATGATGTAATGGCAAGAAGGATTCTGATTGATTTGGTCATTACAACTGGGGAAAATGTTTCATCATAGTCCACACCATGAGTTTGAGTGAATCCTTTTGCAACCAGTCGTGCCTTGAAGACATTTACTTTGCCATCCATGTCAGTTTTCTCTTTGAAAACCCACTTGCACCCAATGGTTTTTATACCTTCAGGTGGATCAACTAAGGTTCATACCTCATTGTCATACATGGATTGCATTTCAGACTTCATGGCATTAAGCCATCTTTAAGAGTTTAGTCCCACCATGGCCTCTCGATAGGTAGTTGGCTCATTCTGCTCAATGAGCAAAACATCACGACTTCCAGTAATCAGAAATCCATATCTCTGAGGCTGTAGCCGTGATCTATCAGACCTTCATGTGCCTTGTGTTACTTGAGTAGGCTCAACAACTTGTTGCGAGTCTTCTTCATTTTCCATCTGTGGTTCTACATTGTCTTGTGACTCTCGAACTTCTTCGAGGTTCACCTTACTCTCACTGGTTCTTTTAGAAATAAACTCTTTTTCCAAAAGATACCATTGCGGATAACAAAGACTTTGTGATCCGTGGGATTGTAGACATAGTATCCCTTAGTTTCCTTAGGATGCCCCCACAAAAAGGCATTTTGATGATCTGAATGATAATTTATCGGAGGCTTGCTGTTTAACGTAAACCTCACATCCCCAAATTTTAAGAAATGACAAACTGGGTTTTTTCCTAGTCCATATCTCATATGGTGTTTTTTCAACTACCTTTGACGGAATACGATTTAGCGTAAACGCAGCTGTTTCTAGGGCATGGCCCCCAAAAAGAAGGTGGAAGATCTATTTGACTCATCATTGATCGAACCATATCTAATAGAATTCGATTCCTCCGTTCAGAAACACCATTCCATTGAGGTGTTCCTGGAGGAGTAAGTTGTGAGATGATCCCACAACTCCTAAGATGGTCGCTGAACTCTTGGCTTAAATATTCACCACCCCGATCAGATCGAAGTACCTTAATTGTTTTGCCAAGTTGGTTTTTCACTTCATTTTGGAATATTTTGAACATTTCAAAAGATTTAGACTTATGTTTCATTAAATATATTCATATCTACTAAAATCGTCTATAAATGTAATGAAGTACGAATGACCTCCTCTAGTAGAAGTATTCATTGGTCCACACACATCAGTATATATGAGGCCCAATAAATTGGTGGCTCTCTCACTATTCTCAGTAAAAGGTGCCTTTGTCATCTTTCCCAATAAACAAGACTCACATGTATCAAATGATTCAAAATCAAATGAGTTAAGAAATCTATCTCGGATGGAGTTTCAAAATGCGTTTCTCATTTATGTGGCCTAATTTACAATGCCATAGATAGGTCGGATTCAAATCATTTGACTTGAACCTTTTAGTAGTTATGTTATAGATTTGCCCATTATTAGGATGTTCTAAATTAAGCACATAATGACCAGAATGCAAATCACCATGAGCATAAAATTGTCATTATGATAAATTGAACATTTACGATTCCTAGTAATGGAAGTATAACCTTCCTTAGCCAAATAAGAAAGAGAAATAATGTTACTACTTAAAGCAGAAACATAAAAGCAATTGTTCAAAAATAAACAAGCCCACTGGGCAAAACTATT
Organism: Acacia acuminata; assembly: GCA_019022655.1. NCBI lineage: Eukaryota > Viridiplantae > Streptophyta > Magnoliopsida > Fabales > Fabaceae > Acacia > Acacia acuminata. Next base: position 878,951 of record JAFJYI010000282.1, on the reverse strand, counting down.
TCATAAGTGCCTACGGCTAAAGCAGCAACTCTTGCTTTGTTTCCAACTCGTAGGTCAACTTCACACTTCTTCAATTTTCTATTAACCTTGAGACCGCAACGTCCCCAATTTAACTCCACATAAATACAAATTAAGGGTTGACCAACAACTAAGTAATGCTTCATCACTTACCAAAATATACAAAATAAATCAGAGTATACAAAATAAGCCGTAACGTGGCAATATATAATCATCAAACATATACCAAAAGATGGAAGCACTACTGTCAGAAAAAGTAGCTTAAGCTTCTGAAGTCTTCCCTGATGGACCCGTACAGAACTATCACCTGAAAAAATGTGGGTAACCATCAATCCAACTCATTACGGATATTAATATGTGCTAGTGAGGTGCCATGTGGAACAATTTATATAACAAAGTATTAATAAAATATAATTCACCAATATCCACATCACAAAATTTCATATCATAAATTCTGTATCAGAAATTTTGTATCACAGTTTTCATTAACACGATTCCCAAGACACCTCCCATCAATCCAACTGAACTGCCTTATTTCCTCCGACTAGTCCCATGGGCTAAGTTCCCACCATGTTACTCACTACTCAAAAGCTCACCGGTCAAGTGATGAGGACCGGCCAAAATTCCTAGAGCACATGTCCTAGACCATAGGTCTTTTCCCCTCATTGAACCAGTGGGGTGTCGTAAGCCCTTATTGAACTAGTGGGCCAGTTCCTCATTGAACAGGTGGGACAATAGAAAGCCAACCATCGTGCACCAATGGAGGCCTCACCACGTGGTGGAATAAACTACTCCATTTCCTCCCAATAAATAGTTCAACAGAATTTTCCAAGATTTTCGCGTTCATATCATGTTATTTAAAATCATTCTCATATATATGTCATAATATCTTAATTCTCAATTATTATACATAAATAAATAAATAAATATGTATATATTCACAATTCAAATCATAAGGTTCCACAAGACAATTTTTATTAAGATATTCATAATCATTTCACAAAATACTCACAAACAACATATTAATACACATAACAAGTGGAAAGTGGTTACCTCTCGAGAAGCTAATTATTATTACACCGCCCCTAATCCAAGAGCTCAAACACACGCCAAAAATCAATCTACCACAACCAATTCACTAACCATTAATAGCTCTTCTAAAACTCTACATAATCAAAATCATAACTTATAATTTCATAAAATTAAGAATATACAAATTTTAATAATAAATTTGGAGCGCTTGAAGTGGGAAAATTATGACGGGACTGAAAACTCGTCAGTCCATTATAACTAGTAATTCTCCTTTCTATTTATTATTAATAATCCCTTTTATTATTTATTCCCCTTAATAATAATACCTTTTAAAGCATATATATATATATATATATATATATTGTTAATAACGATACCATATGATATAAATACTTGGATCATATCATATTTATCAAACAATAGATTAATCAAACATCATCATTTTTTTTTGGGATACCAAAACATCATCGCTTTTAATCATATACTTAAAAAGATTATTCATTTATTTATTGTTTAATAATTAATAATAAGATTAATCTATGGTCATTCAAGTATTTATTTTTTAATCAAACATCATTGTTTGATTAAAAATAACTGAAGCTATATGATATAAATACTTGGGCCGAGAATAAGATGTCAACATGGTTAAGTGTTCTATGGTTAATAACAATAGCCATAAATCATTTGCATCCCGTGTTTATAACTTGACAAAGAACGCACTTCATATTCTTTATTTTTAATAATAATAATAATATTATTTATTACTATTTATTTATTTTATTATTATTATTTTACTAATTATTATTATTTCTCGACAATTAAATTTAAACTAAGGCTATCCTAACTCTTAAATTAGGAGTTTAAATAAATATTAACAACATAAAAATACATTTTATTATAATTAATATATATATCTCTAAATAATATTATAAATAAAATAATATAGGAGTAAGCTAGATTAGATCCAATTATATAGGAGTTTATAAATATCAATCAACATATAAATATTATGATTTAATGTATTACATTTATATATTCATACTCTTTAGATATCAATGATATAATATTCATATTCTTTAAATATCAATAATATCATATATATATATATACACACACACTACTCTTTGGGATACTCATAATATAGTATCCTATTATTTTAAATACATATGATTTAGCATATTTATATATCTATATATATTTGGTGTTATATCTATAACAATATCCACAAATATGAACGTAAAATATGCATCAACAAAGCTTCTCCTATTTTTTCTCTAACATATGGATATATATGTGATAGCAAAGTATTTCATCCTACAAAACCAAGCACCAGTAACCTTATATGAACAATTCGGAAAACCGCTACAATATCCGACTAGTAATCCGTAGAAACCCTAACATGAACGTACGTCCTAACTTTCAAATTAAAACATACACTGATTTAGTTTAAACATATATATCACATATATAAACAAACACACGTAAAACCTAATTTAAACACACGGTTGATCTAGCTCTGATACCACTGTTGGGATTCGTACACGTAGCGGAATTAAAAACTTTTACGAATCCCTTCCGAGGATCCATCAACGGCGTTTAAATCAAGATTAAAAGAACCGAATCGTACCTATACGAATTGGTGTGCGTCTCATTTTATTTGAACACGTGGGCTACCTACTTGATCAATAAAAGTCGACTCTACAAATCGCCTCCCTCTACCGGTATCCACACGAATAGTACTCGAACACAAACGGCAGTGTGCTAGCGCCTTTAAACCTTGCGTCTCTCCTTTTTCTCTCTAGGGTTTCTCGTGACTTTTCTAATACGACTGACAAAATGTCCTGTAGGTTTTTCTAAACCTGATAGGCGTATTATATTCAAAATTAATTCTTATTAATTTTGAAATTTGAATTTATATTAAAATAATATATTAATTAAATCTATCTCATAGATATAATCTAATCTATTTATTTAATCCGAATTAAAAGCCTTCGATTTAATTTATCTCTATAAATTAAATCTCGAGATATGATATCTATCTATTTAATTAAATCTAAGATACTATATCTCAATTTAAATTAAATTAGATATGTGATATCATTTATTCGAAAATTAAATCTGAGATATAATATCTCTATTTGTTTTAGATATTTAATTTATTAAATAAATTAAGGGGTTTAAATTTTTCATGTTACATGAGAAGAAGAAGATTCCTACACACACATGAAATACCCACATATATATAATGCTAATTATATATATATGTGGGTCCCACCATTTCATGTATGTGTGACATAAGAATACACTTCTCCTACAACCTGAGAAGTGTTTTTCCCTTAAATTAAATACAAAACAAATAATATATAATGATATTATAATCTATATTAATAATATCATTATTGTTTAATTTCAAATTTAATATATATATATATATATTAATCCTAGACTAAATACGAAGATTCATTAAATCTTAGATATATCTAAGATTCAATGAATCTGGACACTTTTGCTCGTGTTGGGCTATTCTTGTGTGCGACTCTGCAGGCCCAGATGAGATTGGCAGTGGGTAATACTGTACCAGCCCACAAGTCGCAAGCGGCCTCTGTTGGTCGATTTCCTTGATGGCAAGTGAACCAAAAGCCCTCGATTGATGGGAATTTTGATCCCCTTTTCTTTCCTACCCCCCCCGTAATAAAGAGGTAAGTAGAGATCTTATCGTTTTCCCTTATCCGAGAGACTTGCAAGAAAATAGGATTTTCACCATAAAATGAGGACACCGAATTGCAGAATAGTTGTGTTTAAAAAAAGATTTGATTGGGAGTTTTATGGCTATAGTAATAAACGAGAAAGTAAACAGAGTATTGTAGTCGTAAGAAGATATCAGTAGAAAATTAGGTTGAGCTCGGAATCATTCTTAAGCATATCAATCCCCCAGTTGCTTTGTACATTGTTATAGCATCTATACTGCACAACTTCCGCAATGCTACAACATAGCTACTCGTTACAACGCTATTCAGTTAACCCACCACTATAATCTATCGAAGCTTCCGCGTCCGATACATATGATACTAACTTTACTCCTTCCATATGCCTATGGCAATTTTCTAGTTAGATCTACGCTACAAAGCAAGGTGTTATGGTTATGAACGGTAGGCTCATTCTTGAAGCCTACAATAATAGGTCAAGCCTTGCACCAGCCTACTTAGTAATCACTATTTTCTAGAGGTCTAACCCCGACTCCTTTCCCGTAAGCCGAGGCCACTAATCTAGCCCTTAGCTTCTGCTAATCGACAAGGTAATTAATTCACTGATAAGCAAACTGAATTTATTGAATTAAGAACTAGCAATTGGGTTCATTCCAAACTTAAGAAATCATCCTCGCTCAGCCATAGGAAATTTAGTTCACGACTGACGAGGGAAACGCAAAATAGATAATAACAAAATGACCCATGATCAAAAGATTAAAATGAAAGAAAATAGAAAGATTGACGAAGTTCTAACGGGGTGGAAGAAGCCCTGTCACGTCATCACTCCACGTCTTCTTCTTTCCGTCTTACTGCAAGGAAGGATGCTGGGCTCTCCTGGAGTTTCTTGTGCCTTGTGAATTCTCTCTCTCTTCTTTCGAGTCCAACCGTATGAATAGGATTAGACTCTTGGTGACTCGACCTCCTTTAGGGTTGGCTTGATGTTTCCTTATATAATCAGGCTTTCTTGTGGCGTAAGTTCCAGGAGCTGAGCCTTTCCTAATCTGTCAAGATCCAGTCGTATTTCTCTTTCAATCTTAGTAGATTGATTCTGCTGATCCTGCGGGATTCTTCAAATCTTTTAGTTTCTATCCTCCGCATCTTCTATTCCGTTGCGTTAGCAATCTACCTGTCGTTCTCGACCCTTACTATATTTCCTGAAATAACCTTGACAAAAGATCAGAATATATGCCGCATAGTATTGCATCCTTTACTTTGTTATAGCTTCAAAGATGCCTTGTATTGCACTTCAATAAGCTGTCATGATGCTATAGCATAGTATCAGCTTTGCTATACGTTCTTCTCATAAAACCTCGTAACTTGTTCTTTTCTTAGCACATGTTTAGGATGTAAATGGTTTTTATCCTTTAGTTCCCTACATCATGAATTAATGCCTTTTTGCTTAGATTGATTGCAGTTAAGCTCGTATTTACCATACAATTCAGTCATAAACTATAGGGAAAACATGGCATAAATTGTGCTCATCAGCTTCTAGCAAGACATTGCGACTACCCAATTCATATGGGGATCGATGATACGATACAACCTATCATACAACCATGTCATGTCCCTTTTGTCACGCGATAATTTGGTCAAGGATGAGGCATGGATAATGTCAACTTCCTATTCTTGACCATTACTTTCTCGATTCTCGAGTAGTTTAATAGAAATGGAAACTCTTTTCCATTGTAGTATGGCCATACATTTCTTAGACTCACTCATCGAGGGGCCCAGTATTATCTCTCTACAAATATGAGGAACAAATTCCATCTTGACCATTCACATTCCTCTGCATGAAAATCATTGATCCCAATCCAAGCCTTTATCATCACCCGATCAAAGGTGACTTTTGACTAGGTCAAAGACCAGTAACTCTCATGTAGGAATCCATGATGATCTCAAGTCAAAGGGCGTTGTGACATGGTTATACATGAGAAAAGCTTATGACTAAATCTATACAGCTTTCTCATAGTGGGTTGGTCGAGCACCTTGTACTCTTACAAGTGCCTATGACTTTGATTCGTATCTCCATACATCATCAAAGTCATACTGGTCTTATTCAATCTTTGCCCGTGTAGATGACCGACCAGGGACATTCAGGATAATCTATAAGATATATCCAGGGATATAGTGTTGGAAATTATGCCCTAGGGGCAAGTCATTGTTCTTCACTTAGGTTATTACATGATTCCGTTGCTTCTTCTCCAAGAAAATCTAGAGTCTTCTAGGGACAGATGTGGCACCATTTTGGTCCACAAAATCTGATTCCTTTGTGTGGAGTATGTTAATCCTATTTTTTTAAATATTTTATCTCTCTTCATGATGACTTGATTTGACCTTTTTCTTCTTCTCCAAGCAATTTCTCTCTCTTCATGGTGACTTGATTTGACCTCTTCTTTATCTCCAAGTAACTTCTCATTCCTCCTTTTTTTTTCAAAAAAACGTAGGAAACCCTCACTCATTCAAGAAATGTCATGTGCATATTTATTTTAGGACATTTTTGCTCAGCTAATTGTCTCATACCTTAAGGCCTAGCTAAATAGCATTTTTACCACTCGATTAACACTGTATAAGTGTTTCGTGCCCTTCTACAATGACACTTTAATTCTTATGGCTCTTGAACTCTCGGTCAAAATACTCATGCAAAAGGGAGTGCGAACGTCTTAAAATATGTCAAGAAGGCACTTAAAATCCCCCAAATCAAATGACAAATGTATCCTTACAAAATATCCTCTTAACTTGACTTATTTTACCAGTTTTGTTGACTTTTCTCTCTCCTCCTTGTTTTACACGAATTTGAAGATTATTTAAGAAGCTTTTGAGTCATCATTTCATATTAATTGCATGCACATGTGTCCCTTATAGCAATTGACCAAAATGCCTTTAAAATATCTCCTTTCACATAGCTTCTTCCACAAGCTTTTGACTTTTCTACTTGTAATTATGAAGGGACAGGTGTCATGCTTTTACTGGTCCAACACAAAAATAGTTTTTTTCCTTATCATGATGACGGGACACATGTCATAATTTTATTAAACCAACATAAAAGTATGTTATCATTAGTCATCATGACCTTACTTTATTAAAATTACTTTATCGATGTCTACTCAGGATCCTACTTGAGTTTTACTCGGAATTGGGACACGAATGCCGAGACCCGACAAACGATGCCACATACTAGCTAGTATTTCCTAAAAAACGCAGGGCATACCCGACTGCCTTAAAAATGCCGTATTTTTCCTTATACCGACATATTTTCACTCAACTAAATGTCCTATACCTTAGGGCATAGTTTGGTGGCATCTTTTTCAACCGAATTTATTCCATATAGGTCTTACGTGCCCATTTTCCATTGGCACTTTAATTCCACGGCTTATACATACTAGGTCCACTGACCCGTATAGCCGAGTTACTTAGTCCCTGAGAGACTTCCTATTTCTCGACATTCTTGGTACTCTTCCTGCATTGGGCTTAATCGTCCGCCTACTTTAGGCTCATTCTCAATTCTGAGGGTCCAAGGTTCGGGACGTTACACAGAGTATAGAGGCTTCTTTCCTGGTCCGACAAAGCATCCACCTAGTTAATTTTATTTGTCTTTTGCTGTTTTTGTTCAATTATTGACACCTAATTTTAGCGATGCAATGAGTAGGATAAGGACAGGTTGACTGCTTGCTCCCTGCGTGAGCACAGCTGCTGGGTGGGTATAATGCACGGACCATTTAGAATGAGATACACTAATCCATCTAGACTATGAATATAGGCTATTCTTCCCTATAGGTTTTAATACTATTACACTTACTATAAAGCCTAACTTGCTAGGTTAAGGCTACCGACCAAAGAATGTTTAGAAGCCTTTACCCTGGATGAAATATGTCAGATTGATCATTTTTATACAATACTGCCTCAAGTAATCTTATTTTTCATTTTTGCTTTGATAATATGATTTTCCACTAGTTAATTTTCTAATTCTTTCATGCTCACGCAGGATCCAATGCCAGAATACAGGCTCTTTGGAACTATTGTCCATTCTGGATACTCCCCAGAATCTGGCCACTATTATGCTTATATAAAGGTCTATAAATATATTCTTCACCTACACACACATCAGTTATCAGTTGTCTATATAATGCATCGACCTTTTAATTCTCTTCTGTGTCTACTGGAAACTTAATTTTGTATTTTGCGTACAGGATGCTAAGGCCCGATGGTATCGCTATGATGATTCTTCTGTCTCACTTTCAACCCAAAAAGAAGTTTTGTCAGAAAAGGTTTACGTACTTTTTTTTCTCGCACTAACCAAAGGCCAGTGCCAATTAGAAATGGTTTTGATTCGAATGGTTCAAGGTCTCATGACTCTCATAACATTAATGGAAGTCAGGAGTCTGAATGTCCAAAATCTGATGCAACAGCAAAAGTAGTGCATGCAAAATTAAGTTCTCAACAATCTTTTTGGAAGGACGTGTCTGCCATGTCTAAGACTGATAAAGAGCTTTCTAGCACACGAATAAAGTTTAATTTTAATGGAAATTCTACTTCCAAAAGAGGCCATGAAAGTTTGAATGGGAAAGTTGATGTTCTGTTGCCTGCCTGTGCTAACTAATGGACATGTAAAAGACTCAGTTGCTTTGGAGAATGCTAAGAAAGATTCTTCATCAATCAGGCATGGCTTTGATAAAAATAAAGTAGATGCCGTTGACAACTTAAAAAGGAAGGATCCGTTGTTAACAAATAAAAACAATGGTATTCATTCTGTTGAAAAATATCCTAGAAAGTCGGATGTTATGGATGACACTGGAATAAGCAGAGCAATATCAGGTAAAGGACCTGACAACTATAAGCTAGAAGGCAATGGTCTCAACAACAAACCTAAATCATTGGAGAATAAGAGGAAGGAACGGCAACAGCATTTTGCTTGCACATGATGATCAGTCCGTAGCAAGAGTTCAGGAACTGAAAGACATGTATGATATGCTCCAATTCAGCCTTTTCTGAACTCTTTCACCTAACATGATTAGAATGTTAGAATTTAATGAATATTTTGTTTTGATCTGACCTGGCTTTTTTTTTTACACAGTTACACATTGATGATTGACCATGTTTTACTTTTGGCTCTTTTTTAATGCCTGTCATACATGGTGTTAGCCTTCTTAGTTTTGTGGGATTCCTTTTCATGTCCAATTTGTTATGACTTTGTTCATGTTTACTTAATTGCTTAGACAATCAGTACATCACTTGCCTTTTAAAAAAGTATTTGTTATATGCCTTATTTTGATGTTGTATTTTCAAAACATTACTCAGGCTTGAAAAAGAGGCAATTCAGTTTTAAGATCATGTTGCTGGACAGATAAGGTGCATGACTTTATTCTTCCAGAAAGAGGTTACATGCACAAGAAGCAGGAAATTCATCAAGTGAAGATGAAATAAAGTCTAATCAGATTTTAGATTGCTCTCCGAATTTGTGGTTACATGAGCATGCTTTACAAAAGTGTTTGTTGATTTTCCTGTAATTTTTCACTGTTAACCTCAAATATTATTTTTTTTTTTTTTTTTTTTTTTTTTTTTTTTTGTAGTGTTTAAAATTTTCTCTCCATTAGGTGCATGACCTTTTTTTTTTTTTTTTTTAACCTCAGATCCTTTTTTTTTTTTTTTTTTTTTGTAATTAGCGGATGTACTGAGGAGCAAGGGGACTTGATATTGAGAGTGAGACAAGTGAATTTTAAATCTCACTATAGAGAAGGTGCTTTTTGGAGGAGTGGATGCCCAACAAGACCTTATGCAAAACTTTAATTTGTTCATTCTATAGCTACTTGGTGTATAACTTATTTATGATTTCTATGCTTTTTAGTTTATTTTGTTGGCAACATTATTGTTTATATTTCATTTTGTTTATGTATAATTTTTTAGAATGGCTACTGTATATATTTCTTTATATACACTTTTTTTAATACATTATTCAGTATTATTTATTTCATAATATTTTTTTAATTGAGTGGTTGTTGTGGAAGAGCCCTAATAATTATAGTATTTTTCTATTTGAGTGGTTGTTGTGGAAGAACTCTAATAATTATGATTTTTTTTTTCTAATTCATCAATTTGCAACGATGTTTTTAAAATATTTTGTTCCAATTTGTGATAGAGTTTTAATCGGTTGTAATTTGTGAAGGCTTTTTTTTTTTCGCAAAATTTTGTTTGCAACGAAATTTTTATGACGGATTTTTTTCTATCGCAAAACGTGTTTGCAACGGATTTTCTCTGTTTCGGCGACGGATTTGTCCATCGCCAAAATCCTTTTTTTTTTTTTTAATGCAAGACATGGACTAGTGGCATATTAGATGGCTTTATCCCCAAATTTAAGCAGACTCCATGATGTGTTTCATGTCTCCCAATAAAAGAAGTACCAATTAGACCCTAAATATGTTATCGAGTACAAAGATATCGACATACAAGATGACTATACATATGTAGTTGAGCTAGAACGAATCATTGATTGTCAAGAGAGGTGGCTCAGACATGGAAGCAACATATTTGTGAAAGTAGTCTGGAAAGTATTATTTCTTAGGGAAGCAACCTCGGAAGTGAAAGGTATGAAGAAGACAAGAAGAAGCAATATCCAAACTTTATGCTCAAATGTATATATCAAATTTTGAGGACGAAATTTATTTTACGAGGAAGAATTGTGACATCCCAAATTTTGGGATTTGAAAATTAAATACTATAAGGGGATTAATTGTGAAAATTTGACTTGAATAATTGATAAAATTAATTATTGGAATTTATGGCCTATTTTCCTCAAAATTTAAGGAAAAATAGTAAGAAGATAAATTTAGCCTATAAATTTTAGAGTCAATATTTTAAGGTCTAGAGAAGTTAATTAAAAATAAAAATCCTCATATAGAATTAAGGATTAATTTCTAACACTTCTCTAATATTTGCAACTAAATGGATAAATGACCAAGTTACAAATAAAAGTCTCATAGAGGGTCAAAGAGTCAAGTAGGATTATTTTGGGAATGGACCACACCCACTCTACCACGCCACCTCATCTCCTTCTACTCTCATAATTTGACACCTCACCTCTCACTTCCTTCTTTTCTCTCATGACACGTGCACACACATGCACCACCACACTCTTTTAACTTTCATCCGGAAATACATGCACAAACATTCCAGCCTTATTCCCCATTCCTCATCTCTTTCGGCCAAATAGAGAATGAGACCGACAGTGAGAGCGTGAGAGGGAGAGGGAGAGAGAGTCCGAGAGAAACCAGAGGAGTCGGAAGGGAAGAAGAGGAAAGAAGAGATCATCCATCACACATGCAACGCTGATCTTGAGCTAAGGTGAAGCCTTTAAAACCTTCTCTTACCTTTAATGAATGTCATTGGGGAATGGTTAGGCTGAAGGAAATTTGATTTAGTTGAGGGAGAGGGTAAAAATTGGGTGGTACGAGCATGGTTGTGTGCAAATTGATATCCAAAAAAGACGATAATCATTGACGTATGTGTTATTTGGTTCTGGTTGGTTATAGCTGAACGAAAGGCTTGCTGTTTCTGAGTGTAATGTGTGTTTGTGTATGCTGAAAGTGCTGTCCAATGGTTTCTAAAGGTTGCTAAAACGATGATTGTCTTGATTCTTGAAAAGTGGGTTGTCCAAAATTATTTTGAGAATAAGAGCATTTGTTTGTTATGAAACTGAAATATAAGAGATCAGCCTTGTTTTAGGTATTGAACTACCCACACAAGGTGTTTAAAGGCTCCTATGTAGTGGTTGCTAATAAGGAGATTGAATTTTATCAATCTTTCTTTTTCTCCTGTTTCGGCCAGTCCTTGTTAAGCAAAAACGAGATTTGTATCTAAGGTTTCCAATGGATTTAGAAAGGATTTTTGTGTAGGGTAATGCCTCAAGCACAAGTTTGAAACCACCGAAATGAATGAAAAGTGATGCTGTCCATTTTCTGGAAATGGATTTTTTTAAACTGGAGCATTAATTTTTAAGTGAGAAAAAACCAGGATATTTGACCCCTTCTGACCCTGAGATTTTGTGGACATATAGAAAATATGTTAAACTTTAAATGAGTCCTAGATTATGTTAACTGGAGGGTTAGAACGCAAGATAGAAATTTTCAAACTTGGACAGAAATACTGGATGGATTCTTTTTTTTTTCCAGAAGTGAAGTCCATATTGGTGTAAAGTTTTGACTTAGCAAATGGTCCTTTTTCTGTCTGTGAAGCTTGGTGTGTAGATGGTACACATGATAAGCTTTACAATGAGTTCAGAATCACAATAATTGGATAAGTACAACGAACATAATGTATGATAACCAACTAATGAAATAAAATGGATGAAGCTCTATGGGTGAGTCTAGTAAAGCGTAATCTTAATAATATTAATAAGATTAGATTGAATAATGACCCATCTCTATATATTATAAGATTTGACTTTTTTTTTTTTTTTTTTTTTTTTTTTTTTGCTTAAAAGATAAGCAGAACAAGAAGAACTCTGATGGGGTACGGAGTTGGCAAGGCATTCAGATAGTAACTCTTCTCTCAAGGCATTCAGAAATTCACGTGATATGTCAAGCAAACTGAATCGAAACTTTATAATCCAAGATGTTGCTATGGAAAGTAAGCATTAACAGTATCACATTTTAAATTTTAAAAAAAAAAAATCGTACGTCTCACCTGAGGATTCCAGTTCCCCAACCTACATCCATAACTAAAGCACCCTTTAGGAGAGAGAGGTTCTTCAAAATAGCTGTCCCATATGCGTCCATTCTCACCTACATGAAGATTGCTATGACTTCAATTTTTAATATATATATATATATATATATAGAGAGAGAGAGAGAGAGAGAGAGAGAGAGAGAGAGCCTAGTAGATAGTAGCATTTAATATTCCAAATGAAGCTTCATTTTTTCTGAAATTACACATAAAAAATTATTTAAACAAGAAGCCAAAGAAAAAGAACTACGGCTAACCTCGTCACTCAGCATCTCACGATGAATGCCAAATGAACTATAAGCTCCAAAATAATTTTTTTAAACCTTCAAATCCCCCATTAGTTCCTCCTCGTTAATTGGTGTAAACTGATCGTCTTCAATTTCTTCAGATTCATCAAAACTGTATAGGAACGGATCATCTTGTATGAAAGGTTTTAGATATCTCTCATCCTCCCATAGACACTTGATATCCTTCAAGTTTACTGTGTCATGTAAATGATTCAGTAAATCTTTGTAAGACTTGAATGTCAATCCACAGCTCCAACTTTTGTTATCCGCTACCTGGTAAAAGAGAGTAGAAGAACCCGCTGTTGGTAATAATATTTCAAAGTAAACTTTCAGTAGCAAAAATTTGGTTCTTCTGTTTTTTCCCATTTGGCCAAATACTTGAGTTCAATTTATACAATAGTTATAGAACGGGAAACAACAACTCAATTCCCGCAAATTTCTTAAATGCTTATGTAAATTATACGATAACTTGGAGAAGTTAAGCCAACCACAAACAACCACCCCTTCCCCAAATTGTAGTCTCTGGTTCTTTTCCCGCCGTGCCTCTGTCTTCAAAAACTCCCCAACCATCTTGTAGGTGCGGATTTCCAAAGGCGTGGGTTTCCTACTAAAGATCTTCCTTCTTTCTCTCATATTCTTTTCTCTCAGCTTGGTTCAGTGGCTGGCGCTCTCTCCCTCTCATTCATTTGACTCTATGCATCTGGTGCAATAATTTCTCTACCTCTCATTTATAATCCAAGATCTTCATTCGATCAAAAAAAAATTCCAAGATCTTCATAATTTTTTTGTTATTGATTATTGTTTCTTGCTTTCTATCTTTCTGTGCTTTCCTTCGCATTCAATCTGGTTTGGTTTTTGAAGAATCACTCATCAATAGCTCAAATTTTGATATGGTATTAACTAAAAGTAAATCAGGCTTCAAAAAAATCGTAATGGGATTAACAAGTTTAATAATGGTTTTTATAAGAATTATAATGATTTTGACAAAAAAGTTTGCTAATAAAAACATATAAGTCATTCACCAACATTTGTAGCATTTCACTAATATTCATAATGGGATAGTTGACAAGTTTAGTAATAGTTTTGACAAGAATTGTAATGGTTTTGACAACAAAGTTTGCTGATGAAAATATACAAGTCATGATTCACTAACATTTGTGGCATTTCATCAAAATTCGCAATGGGATTAACAAGTTTAGTAATGGTTTTGATAAGAGTTGTAATGATTTTGATAAAAGAGTTTGTTGATAAAAACATATAATTCAGGATTCACCAATATTTGTGACATTTCATCAAAATCCATAATGAAATTAACAAGTTTAGTAATGGTATTGAAAAAAATGTTTGCTGATGAAAACATGCGAGTTAGGATTCACTAACATTTGTGTCAATCTCATTACTCATTTTTTCAATCCCATTATCTATTTTGTCAATCTCATTACTTAATTGATGTCAATCATTTTACACATATTGTCAATACTTACAGATTTTGTCAATCACATTACTCATTTTGTGAATCTCATTGTTGTTCAATTCACCGTCTTCTACTATTCATCTTCTTCTTCCTCAGCCTCCTGACTTTCTCTAATATCCTCAACCAAACTCTTCCCTGAGTTGCATAAATCTTCTCTCCTAGCATTACCTCTCAGAACCACAACACCCAACCAATTCCTTCCTCCTTCAAATGCTTCTCATTTCTGTTTTGGACACACACACACACACAGATAGAGGGAGGACGTCAAGGATAGAAAGGAGAAGGTCGTCTTCTTTAGTGAGATGCAACAAGGACACGATCTTGTTCAGAGGAGACAACACCATTGGAGGGTTGTACAAAAGGCCCAACTTTCCAATGGCCGGCCGGAAGTATCGGGAAGAGAAAGAGAGGGTGAGGAGACAGAAAGAGGAAGAGGGGTGAGGAGGGAGATAGAATATGTGAGGGGCATTTTAGTAAAAACATTTAAATTTCAAAAATTCATATTCCTCCCAATCACCTCTATATATTTTTAATTTTTTAACATACCTTTGAGGATTTTGAACATTTATATGGTATTTAAATGAGATATTTTTGAGAATTTTGAGTAATTTTTTTAATGAAATATACTCCTTTGGTCTTTAATATGAGGACTATTTAATTAATTTGAATATATTAAAAAAGTGAGATAAATTACTTAATTATAACAAATGTGACTTTGATATCCCTAAAATGCCATGTATAACGTTATGTTATATATTACTTTATGAGTTAAGTAGATTAATTTAAAAAAATGATAAATATTAAAGATAAAATAAATTAAGGCTTTTATATTTAAGGGTAAGACTAACATCCTAATAAGCTTTTATATTTAGGACTAGAGTAGTAGTATTGAACAACAAATTTTGGGAAAAAAAAAAATTGAATAGCAAATTATAAAGCAAGAACAATAATCTATTGATTATATAAAAGGAGGGTCGTTGAGAGTCCCTCATCTTGCCACATCGAATGTAGAAATATCGTAACAACTAAAATAATAAAGATAAAAATTAAATATGCTCAAAAATAAAGAGAGATAACTAGGAGATAGTTATAAATTACAAATTATTTTGAAATATTGAGATATAAAAGAATATGTTTAAAATAAATATATTAAAAATAAAGAGATAATGAAAATAAAATATTTTGAAATATTTCATCTTGAATTCCTCGATCCCACTACTCTCATGGTAAATCATTTATTTTTATATTTCATAACAACTTTATGATAAATTATTTTTAGAAATTATTTTATTTGATCAATTTTTTTTTTTTTTTTACTTTCCAATTTGTGACGGATCACATTATTGGAACAAAAGATTCCATATTCAAATAAATTTATTATTTGTATGCAAGGGCGGAATCTAGAAAATTATTGAAGGGAGGCACCATTGGCTACCCCCAAAATGTTTTTGATTTGAGGGTCCGGGGGCACCATTTTCTTGATTCGGGGTTGCCCCGAAATTTTTTTTTTTTAGGAAAGTTTTAAATGCATTAAAAAAAACAAAAGAATATAAACAATAAAAGAAAATAATATCAAAAAAAAAATTCATAAAATCAAGTGAATACCAATGATATAATAAGAAAGGTAATTATTTTACAACCTGTCATTTAAAAAAGTAATGCTAAATGCTATTAGAAATGCAATTACATAAATTACAATGAAGAATGGGCACTCAATAAGTTCAAGTACATATAGTTTAATAATAAAAGTATATTACAATAAAAATAATTACAATGTCATTATTCTAAACCTTATTTTTTTGAATTACATCATAATTTCTTATTATCAATGCTATTAAATACATCTTTTTCAATATTAACGGTTGGATTTAATTTAAGGGTAAGCAATCATTCACATATGTATTTATTTTTATTTTATTTTTAAAGAAAATCTTAAATTCAAGTGCCCCCTTCTACATAACCTCGGTCCGCCTCTGTTTGCATGTATATTTTAGTTTTTAAGTGTAAAAATTATCTATTATATACCACAGTGTATCAACTATTAGGTTGTATACCTCTTCCCACTTCTCTATGTGATAAATCATTTCAGAAATCCAAAATTTCTTTTATAATATTTTTATATATTTAATAACAACTTGACCCCTTAATCATTTTTAGAAATTAGAAGTTATTTTTATTTAATCAATAAAATACTTTTTTTTTTTAATATCCTCATTGTCTTCTCTCATGCGGCTTCTTTTCATCTCACTCCCCATCTCCTATGTCTTCGGCCCTCAACGCCATTGTCCTTCATGACGTGTAATAATATGATTACTCTTCTATCAGACTATGCTTAGTTTCCCGCTAAATCCTTTCACCTCACTTCCCACCTCCTATGTTTTTGGTCCTTTTAAAGGTGAGACGTGCTAAGATGTGCCCAGCCTCATGGATGTGCTATAAACTATTAAGGCACTGCATTCATTCGGCTTTCTTAACTCTCTGTTTATTGCTCTCTTTGCTTTTATTGCATTTATTTTGTTATCTTAACTCTATGTTTACAAATCTCTCTCTTGCTAGGACTTATACTCCCTCCGGTCCTAATTATAAGATCTAGTTGACTTTTTTAGAGAGATTAAGGAAGCTAATTAAATTACTTTAGAGTATTTTTTTTCTCAAAACTAATTAGTTTGACTAATAAACTAATATATAATCTAAAGATACACAACATATAAAATAATTAAGTAAGGTATTTAGCTTGCTTAATCTCTCCAAAAAAAGAGTCAATTAAGTCTTATAATTAAAACCGGAAGTAGTACTATTTTATTGCATTCAGTTTGTTATCACAACCTGGTGTTTACAAATATCTATATTGCTATGATTTACACTATTTTATTGCATTCATTTTGTTATCTTAACCATGTGTTTACAAATCTCTCTCTTACTATGGCTTACACTATATTTGATGTTGTGCGCATTGTGCCTTTCAACCCTGCAAAGTTGCACTAGCGCATTTGCATTCGAGTCGTCCATCTTTGAAGGATATGCCTCGACATGAGGCTGGTCATGAAGTTGCTTTAATGTAAACGATGATGTAGAGGTATATGCGGTCATATTATTATTATGGGAAAAGTATTTCTCCAGTCACTGGAGATACATTTATTTCCAGTGACCCTAAAAATATATCGTTTTGAATTCATAAAGGGTGTGTTTATAATTTTAAGTGAATTAATGAAGGGTGTTTCAGTAAAATTTATATGATAAAAAAGTAAACAAAATTACGGAAACACCCGTCATCAATCCAAAACAACGTAGTTTTGGGCATCACAGGAGATCTCCAATGACTGGAGAAATCCTTTGCCCTATTATTATTACTACTACTACTATTATTGTTTTTTTTTTTTTTTTTTTTTTTTGATACTGACTACTATTATTATTATACCTTCTCTCATGCCTGATAAATTCCACATGCAGCCACTCCTGAGATTATGTCCTGATAAATCTAAAACTAATTAAAAATCTAACCTTATTCATTGAAATATTTAATGTATTATAAAAATTTAAAATAATTGGGGATATCTCATATTTAAATCTCATGTTTTATTCTATATTAATTATTATCAGTTATCTTATGTAATTATTGATTATAATATGGACTTAATTAATAAGTAAATTAAATTTATGAGTTGCAACTACTTATTTAATTTCTATTCAATCTTTTAAAATATAACATGTTTACACCTGCACAGATATAAAATAGGAACCTTATAATTCGATCATTCCAACAAAACTTCTTCATAATATCATGCATGTTGTGCCAAATCTGGGTTGGTGTACATACGTGTGTATATAGAGAGGGAGAGAGAGGGAATGACAGAAAAATTCCACTCAAACTTTAAAATTTTGTTGACAACAATAGTAATGGGATTAATAAGAACAGTAAAATAATTAACAATTCATTTTGTTGTGAAATTATGTATTTGAAATCAAGTGTGTATGATTATCGCGTGTATTGTAAACAGAAAATAATCGTCAATTTTTTCTTGGAGCAAAAAATCGTTAATCTTAATTGAACAACAAAATCAAATACAATTCTTTTTTTTTTTTTTTCACAAACCCTTTTTATTCAATCTTTTCCTGAAATAAATTCCTCTCGCATACAGGTGGAAAAAAATTCCTTGCGCAAACAATACTACTGCATAAAAATTGTCCACAACAAAATAACCATAATTGCTAAACCCATATTGATCCCAGAGTTAACCATAACCGCACTACCTGCCGGTGGATCCGGCGGACCATCCGCCGGCAGAACCATCACCAGAGATGGTCCTGGCGCCATTGAAATCATTGGAGATGGTGATACTACCGGCACCGGGGTTAAAACCGGAACCGGTGATATCACTGGCACTGGTGACTTCACAGGAACCGGCGATATCACTGGCACCGGTGTCCACACCGGAACAGGTGATATTACGGGCACTGGTGACCTCACCGGAACTGGAACCGGAACCAGCACTGGCACCGGTACTCTCACTGGAACTGGTGATATTACAGGAACGGGTGATACTACCGGTACCGCCGGTTTGGG
Source organism: Acacia acuminata (assembly GCA_019022655.1). Taxonomy (NCBI): domain Eukaryota; kingdom Viridiplantae; phylum Streptophyta; class Magnoliopsida; order Fabales; family Fabaceae; genus Acacia; species Acacia acuminata. The sequence continues at coordinate 860,114 of JAFJYI010000282.1, read as the reverse complement.
GGATGGAGAAGGCGGGGGAGAGGTGCTAAGTACAGCCGGCGGCATAATGACATTGCTGATTTCGACAATGGAGAGATTGTAGGGTTCAGAGGCAACAGATTTAACCAAAGTTGCACCGACGGAGCCAGAATCATCGGATGGGGAAGTGAAGGTGACAACTCCGGTGGTCTGACTGGAGACGTTGAGGAACCCTACTTGGCCAGAAGCGAAGCCGGTGGCTTGATACAAAGTGGTGACGATGGCAAATCCGCCGCGAAGGTCTTGGAATTTCTGTACGTCATAATAATCAAGGAGGATGTGAATGCTGAGGAGCTCCTTGATGACATCCATGGACTTGCCAGCGAAAGGAGATATGCCGGAGTTGTTGACGACGAGGACAGTGACAGGTAGGTGTTTTTCCATGTCGTCGGCGAGTTTGGTCTGAGCAAGGTAGTTGCTGTAAGAAGAGTAGGCAGGGTATTGAGAGAGGATTTGAGAGATGTTGAAGGAAGAAGCCAGAGAAGGGAAGTAAGAGAAGAGAAGAGAGAGAGAAGGAGAATAATGGATACGTTAGAGAGAGACATATTTGAAATTTAGACACAGAAGGAAAGAGTAAGCATTGTATTTATAGAAAAGTACAAGGGAGTGATGTGAGGAGAAGAAGAAGGAGTTCAAGTGGCTATTTTTGTAGTAAAAGAGACAAAGCGCCAAGTTTGGGGAAGCTTTTGTGGATAGAAAATGACTTAGGCTTTGTTCCAAGATTCAAGTTTGACCATGTATGCCTACTTAATCTCTTTTTCTAATATTAGGTTTATAATATATATTTATATATTGATTATATTTTATTTTATTTTTTTCAATTGAAGAAGATACTTTTGTTTAAAGTATGGTATTAAAACAACCTTAACTTTGAGAGCCAATCATAAACTATTGAACTGGTAAACTCATGGCATGTCTAGTCAAAAGTTTTGCAGCTGGAGTGGATTTTTTAATTTATTTCAACTTACTTAACGTGACGTCGTTAAAACAAAGTAGCAGTATGTCACATTTGAATTCTGATTATGATAACTTTGCTTTATTGAATTATATGTGGTTCACAGCTTAAAAAAATTATATGTGGTATACAATGTCCTGTTTAATGCATTTTTATTTAATATTACTCCTCCGAATTTAGGGTTACATTGCTCATTTTTATATGTTTTACTTAGATTAATACACGACTCTATTGCAACCATTGGTATATAAGATCTTTTTTTTTTTTTTTTTTAAAAGGTTATTGAAGCAAATCTTCACCATAGAATTGTATTTTGTGTGTCAAATCTCCCAACCATATAGAGTATAAAAATCATCCTCCATATGGAAAATGGGCCGACCTGTTTAAGTCAAAGGCCCAACTTATGATTTAGAACCTTTATAAGGAATTGGGCCTAAAAGACTAACCTTATAATGACTACCCGTTTAGGTCCACCAATTTTTTTAAAATAAATTATTTAATGATGATGACTACAAATTTGGTTTTGCTTTGAGGCTAATATTTTTCTTAAATTGGAAATGTGTTTCAAATCATATAGTATTGCTATTAGATCATTTCTAGGAAAAAATTGATTATATTCTTGTTAAAAATTTAAAAGAAACTTGTTGATAACACTATAGTTAGTTAAAAATATATTCTACTTATCCTTAAAAAAATAAAAAATATTGCTCAAGTTTTAATAATCTTTCAATGTAAGGTAAACCATATCAAAAAGAGAACAACTTTTTCATTGTATTTGAAGAGATTTGAATATTATGAAAAGTGTAAATCATATCAAAAAGAGAAACTAATAACACATATTGAAAATTGAAAAAATGTAGAGTTTCTCTCTCATAAATAATTTTGTTTTAAAACAAATGGTCACCTATTCTGTTTTTTAGAAAAAAATAATAAAACATTTAATACTTTAAAAATATTTGTCTTAAATTAAAAATTGTATTGTTTTAATTTAATTTTTTTAAGAAAAAAAAAATTTTAAAAAAAAAAATTGTTTAACGGTCTCAAACCCACAGGCTAGTTCGAGCTCTTGAGTAAACAGGCCGGCACGTTAGGTCTCTAATTTAATAAATTACTTCCATAATTGTGTGTCAAAAGCTAGATTGCGTGGATGATAACCTAATAAACCATCTCATTTCCATAACATGTACAGGAATTAGGTGTTTTATATGATTGATAATGAATTTATCATTAATCCATAAGATATTTTCAATTATACAAAATATATAATTTAATAATAAATTCCGTAACTATGAACACTTTTATCTGACAAGAGGTGCAAATCAACCACCAGAGATGTCTTATTATGTAGTTATGCACAAATACAATAAAACAAGACAATCATTTGTCACATGCTTGTGAAAGAAATAGATTTGGATTGGAACTGCTAGATTTGTGGGTGAATTCACAGCGGCTCAAACCTCAAAACTACAAACCTTCATGGCTGATCTTTATGAAGTACAGGAGAAGATGGGCCCACCTGAAAGAAAAACTTTATTAAGTCTTGAATAAATAAGGGTAAGCCACATTATATTAGAGTTTATTAATCACCTTTTCTAAGTCAACATTTTCAGCTGTAACCTTAAACCGTCCTCTCTGCTGAACAACGGGAACCTTTGCTTTTTCGTCATTATCATCGGAACTAGCTACTGAAAGAAAAGATTGAGCAAATTTTAAGAGCAGGAGCCATCCTGGCAGGCTTCCAGAGCTAAGCCAGAATTATGTTATGACACAAAACAAATTGTTTGCGATGGTCCATTGAACTTGATAAGCAAGATACATGAACAAAGGAGAAACATAAGCTTGTACCTGACAATTTTGAAGCTTTAGAAGAAAGTTCAGAAAGCTCATCATCCCTCGTTAGGGGAACTATAGTTTCATTGCAATTTAAGTTGCTCTGGGGCTGATGTTGCAGCTTCTCCCTATCATTTATTCATGAATATTAATGCATAGAGTGGATCATATATTGATAATACTGGTTCAGTAGATAAAATAAGATACCATGGTTAAGAAATTTGAACATGAAATTATATTAGGTAAAAAATTGAATCATTCGTGTGCTATTTGAAATTTTGAACTGTTCCAAGCTATGCCATCGTAGCAATTAACATTGGTATATACAAGTCAACGCACAATTCAAACAGTAAAAATGTATATATACCTTTCTCCCGGAGTAGATGGTGGGGTAATTTCTGGGGAGATACACACTGAAAATCTACCATGATGGGAATGAATAGCTGGGCCCTCTACAGGCCTCCCGCTATTCTCCCTACCAGATTTTTCATCCATGTCAACCTGATTATCGAGCAGCGATGAAGAGTCTTGTGACATGTCCTGCCTATAGCATGAGCTGGTGATGCTAGAATCATGATCTTCACATTTTAACCTGGAATGGCAAAACAAGACAATAATTGGATGAGCTTCATCGATCCTTTCTTGGTGAATTTGCTGTAGATTATGTCCTTTAAATCCAAAGGAAATTGCTCAACCACTCAGATACAAGCATTGTCCTACAATTTTTTGCTCTCAAAAGTGCTCACATTTATGAGTAACATGGAAAAACAGAAATAATCAGAGGTGACAATGCATGCTAGAAATTATAAAACATACTTGGAGCCAACTATGTGGACAGAAGTTGATTTATTTTGCATCTCATCGTTGTTGTCCTGTGAAGCAGTGGCCAACAAACATTAGAAACTACTCAAATCAAAAGGAAAAAATTTGTTTTTGGGGGGGGGGGGGGGGGTGTTTGTAATTTCTAGTGTTATACAAGACTTGTGCTCCTATTGTATAGAAAATGAATCGTTAAATACCATATCTGCAACTTGAGATGGATTTTGGTTTTGACTTGGTGATGGCTTGTCATGTTCATCTATTGTAGAAAAGGAGTTTGAACATCCTATGTTATCGTCTATAGGGTCGTCAGAATCCTGAATTTATAGAAACAAGTGAAAGTATGATTAGGAATTCTATCGCCTCAAGGGCTACACATGCAATGTGAGGGATAAAAAGGTTCTGAAATCTTGCACACCAAGGAAGCCTGAGCCTTCAAATCATCAAGATTGAAGTTCCAGCTACTAATTCCTCGCTTGTATTCATTCTGCAGAGGATAAAAAAACCATGTTAACAGCTTGTAACGTGATCAGTAGCAAACAATAATAAGAAAACAAGAAAAGAAGAAAGCTATTTAATCAAATTCATTCATAGCTTCATCTTTTCCAAATAACATATTTGGGAAGAAATCAAGTAAGATACACGCTAGTACTGCTTGGATTTGCCTGAGCTTGACCAAAAACTAAGCAGGAGTGGGTTTTTTAGATATGTACATAGGCTATGCCTAGAGTTTGTCAAGTGTCAACTGGATACAGAAGGATGAAGATGCTTGTTCTTTCTTCCTTCCTTTATTTCTTTTTTAGGCAGGGGACTGAAAAGTTGTTAATAGGAATACGCAGTACAAGTTGAATTTAAAGAGTGCATAAAAAAAATATTTACACACACACAACACTCTTTAAGCGATGATAGGGACGCAGTCATTAGGTATAAGCTTCATCTACCTGAGATATTTCTTCCATTCGCCCATGAGGCATTTTCTCTTGAGCAAGCATGTCTTGTTCATTTATCTGCAATAGAAAAATCAGCCTTTAAATATACTTTCCATAATAAAACAGGGTATGAAAAAGAAGTTAGTTTGATAATTTTGGAACCTTTAGGGCTTTAATGCGATCACCTAAAGGAGGTAGCCCCTCCAAAAGCTTTCGTGAAATATAATCATTTGAGCGAGCCTGCTTAAAGAATGAATGCTTCAACAACTTTTTGGCAGTTGGTCTTTTTGAAGGATCTTTCTTTAAACAATCATAGATCATCTGTTTAAATGACTGAGAACAAAAAACAAAGTCGTGAAAATAAGAAAGGATTCAAGGATATAATTCTTTGTTGAAAATATTGAAATAATAAGTGTTGAGATATATTCTTTGAGAACTGACCAGAGAGAACTTTCTATCCCTTTCATAATCGAGGCCAGGAGGGGCACTTTGCAATGTCATCAACAGTACCTGATTATGTAAAAAGATTATATCAAAATTAATTTCTGGGCACACTAAACATAGTTCATTTAATAAGATAACATCCACACCTTCATTGGTGGATACTTTGAGAAAGGAGCATGACCATGGGCAAGTTCTAAAGCTGTTATGCCAAATGACCAGATATCAGCCCTACAAATAGGGAAAGTCATTTTCAACTGTATTAAGATCAGGTTTTCAAACAACAAAGTGAGAGAAAAAAGATATTGTCCTATCAAAATATACTCACTTGAAGTCATAGCCATGCAGTTGCTCCATGACCTCAGGTGCCATCCTGGAACAAGAATATTAAACCTAAATTATAAGTGACCTAGTTACAATTAAAAAACAGTACATTACACAGATATACCGTTAGTTTTGTAATTAAAATTTAATGGGGAAAAAACTTCTTTTTTATTTTTTTGGGGTGCATATTTGTATGTAAATTGATTATTCTATGTTTAGGTTACTGGAGGGTATCTCAGTTAAAAAAAAAAAAATAAAACAGGACTAGTGAGTATATTTTTAGAATTGAAAAGAGCTTTATATTTCAGTAGATATTCCCTACAACTTATTTTAAAAAAATAAAATAAAAATAACTAGACTATTGAAAATGTTTACTGGCTAACTGACTGCTTTTCCTAGAGTAAATATGTCTAAAAGTGCACCAGGTTCCTAAAAAGTTAAACAATGTTAAATTTATCAAGATTTCAAAGAGGAACAGAACATGACCTAACCATCAGATATAAATGTTCATTATAATAAAATTAAAACTTATTACCAGCAGGGTGTCCCAACAAATGTATTCCGTGTGCGTTGCCGGTCACCAGAATCAAAAAGACAAGCAGAAACACCAAAATCTCCAAGCTTGATTGCCCCATGGCCATCAATTAGAATGTTTCCAGCCTATATAGGACATTATATCAGATGAAGGGACGTAATGTGAGACTATATATCTTCAAATTTTTGTGAAGTATGACATTACTGTAGAAGTATTAAAAACACCATAGTCATCAGTACTCACTTTAACATCTCGATGTATATGCCCTTGCTGATGAAGATATTCTAAACCCTTTAATACCTCTCGCAATATTGTGGCTATTACAACCTCCTCAAAACCATCAGGGTAAGCAGCTTTTAAGATGTGAAGGCAGGAACCACCAGCCATATATGGCATGACAAACCACAGATTATGATCACTAACGAATGAGCAGTGTGATTTAAGGACATTAGGGTGGTCAATTAGGTTCATTGTGTGTGCCTCACGAAAAATGTTATTCTGCAGAAAGGGGAAAAAAATGAATAAAGGCATGTGTTATTGAACAATTTACAAGTTTGCAGGGTAGTCAAATAAACATGTAAGAAATTCAAAGCCATGCAAAGCAGAAAAAGAAAAGTCTAATGGCCAAGTCCTTTAGTACAAATAAACAATAGGCAACCTTTGAGATTTTGTTCAAGTGCTAACAATTTTTAATCAAAGCTAAAGCTTGAATAAGGTTGAAAACAACGACCTCGTCAGCTTAATTTTTTGTTCAGTTTTTTTGAAGTTATAACTTTAGACATGGTACTTATAACTTTCTCCAACCAGCTAGAAGAGGACCCAGACAGAAATTTTCTTACTACTTAACACAGATGCAGTTTTCCTTCCTTTTGTGAAAGAACTATTATGAATATCATGTACAGGTGTGATTATCAATATTGGGCATCATAAGCTATATCTTTAACTTCAGATAATAAATGAATTAAGAAGTCATCAAAATGATTGAATAAGTTATCAAATAGGGCTAAAGGAGGTTACCAAATCAGCATTGTCGCGTTCGAAATCAAGAATTTTGATGGCAACAGTCTCATTGAACGGTTTACAAAGAGCACGGTGAACTGTGGCACTCACGCCTTGCCCAATTTCCTCGTAGAGTTCATAATGCTCAGGACCGATCGGATACTTCTTCTTCTCCACCTCCACAACTGGGTGCTTCTTCTTCATCTCGCCTTCGAAATTCAAAAGAAACGCAGAAAAATTAATCGAAACAAAAAGTGGCCACACTTGAGCTAAAAGGCCAAAAAAATCTTCAACACGACGAGTACCCAAGCGCAGAAGCAAAAAATCTCAATCTCCGCCGAGAAAAGGGCACAAAGGATTCAAAGTACTAAAAAAGATTAATGAGAGGGAGAGAAAAGGTATCGGTGATTGAATGCCGATTGATGAAGACGTGCGTGTTGAGGTGATCGTCTACGTCTGGAACCCAGATTTCTCGTGAAGATATAATTATACTATACGCATCAAAAATGAAAAGATGCACTTTTTTGTTTTGAATTAAATTTAAATTTATTTTATTTTATATTATTATTTTATCTTTTCATCAGAAATCTTTCCATTGCGATTTGCGAAGATATCGGAGGGGCGCCAGGGAGAGAGAGAAAGAAAAGAGGGAGATCGGAGAGCGTGATGACCTTTGCTACGTTAACGTAATTGCTTGGCAAGCTGAACGAACTGGCACGTGACTTTCACGTTCTCTAATTGGCAGTAACAATCTTTATTGGGAAAATTACATATAGGTCCCAAGGAAGAGAGATATTTACATTTAGATCCCTTAAAATTACGAAATTACTCAGAAGTCCCAAGTGACTTCTGAGTAATTATTTCAGAATGTAAAATTACTTTGCTGCCCATAGTGCATATTTCACACAAAAGCGATTAACAACACAAAATGCATAAATTAACAACACAAAATGCATAAATTAACCACAACTTCTGAAAACCTTCAATTTGTCATGTCTCACTTCCGTAAAGTTGTGGTTAATTTATGCATTTTGTGTTGTTAATTTATACATTTTGTGTTGTTAATCGCCTCTAGAAGTGAGACATGACAGATCGAAGGTTTTCAGAAGTTGTGGTTAATTTATACATTTTGTGTTGTTAATTTATGCATTTTGTGTTGTTAATCGCCTGGAAGTGAGACATGACAGATTGAAGGTTTTCAAGGTTTTGGTTAATTTATGCATTTGTGTTAATTTATGCATTTTGTGTTGTTAATTTATGCATTTTGTGTTGTTAATCGCCTCTAGAAGTGAGACATGACAAATTGAATGTTTTCGAAGTTGTGGTTAATTTATGCATTTTGTGTTGTTAATCGCCTCGAAAGTGAGACATGACAAATTGAAGGTTTTCGAAGTTGTGGTTAATTTATGCATTTTGTGTTGTTAATTTATGCATTTTGTGTTGTTAATCGCTTCGTGTGAAATATGTACTATGGGCGGCAAAAAGTAATTTTACATTAAAATAATTACTCGAAGTCCCTTGGGACTTCGAGTAATTTCGTAATTTCAAAGGACCTAAATGTAAATATCTCTCTTCTTTGGGACCATATGTAATTTTCCCATCTTTATTTCGTTGCTTTTGGATTTATCTATTTGATTTCTTGATTGGTTCTTTTTTCATGCAATTTTGATAACTTATCTGACTAAAATTTTAATAGGCCGCACTCACCCAAATGTTACAAGCGCGATAAAACCAATGACCTTTCAAGAACTCTCTGTTGGAATATTTAATTTAGTAATCAATATTCCGTTATTTCTATTTATGGCCCACATTATTGCTGGTTTTGTAACCGTCCATTAATATTGTAATGGCCCAATTAATACGCAATAAGTGCGTATTGAATGCGCCATTAATACTCGTAACGGCCCAATTAATACGCACTTATTGCGTATTGAATGTGTTTCCTTTTTTAAGCTCGTGATGGCCGGAGGGAAACACACGGTGTAATTGTCCTCGTCCCCCGAACCTCGCTTCCGACCTTGAGGAAAGCACACCATCTGCAGATTCAGAGAGAAGGATTAGAAGGACAAAGACTCGGAGTTCGTTCCTGCTTGCTGGCTTGGATTCGTTCCTGTTTGGAGACTCGGAGTTCGTCCCTACTTGCTTCTGGAGACAAATCAATGGCGGGAGGTATTTGTGATCTCTACTTCATTTTTCCGCATTGATCTTATGCTATTTAGTTGTTCAGCATGATAAGATCGCCTATATTTCTAACATTTGGTATCAAAGCCATTCATATACCTCTCTGTCTTGATTTTTTCCGATTGGGTTTGAAAAAGAGATGGTTTCAATATGAGTTTTCTCTTGTTTGAAGGAGCATTTTGATTTTAATTGATTAAGGCATGAAATTACGATTGCAATTAAAATATGGGTTTTCGCTTTGAAATTTCAACGTTTGATTCATTGCCTTTTTTTGTCCTTTATGTCGGGTAGAGAGAACCGAAGGAAAATAATACATCCCTTGATGAAATTCCTTTCCAATTTCATCCTATTTTGAAGGTTACATTTTTTTGCTTGAAGTTTCAATCCTTGTTTCGATGTGTGATTATTGAATCGATTCATGAATTGTGCTTTCAATATGGATTTCATTTGCTAACGCTCTCGTTATCGATGTTGGGAGCCGGAGATTTTGTTCGTTTAAGTTTAGACTTTGTTTCCGTTGAAATTGTATGGATTTCATGATGGTTTGATGTGCTTTTGCAATTAATTAATGAATCATAAAGGATGGTTTTTTCATTAACGCCGAGTTACATCGTTGCCGTAGAGCTTTCATCCGTAAAAACCATCGAGAAAAACCTGGATTTGATTTTCATTTCAAAATCATGTTTTAGCTTCGGTTTTTCATGTTCATCCGTCTAAATATGGCTCATAACTGTTTTTCCGACATTAACACCGTCAAAATCATCGGATTTTGAGCCCTCCGATCGCTTTGAAAATGTTGCTAAGGAATCGTGGGTCGCGGCAAATCGGTTCTCGGGTTTTTATCCGGGTCTCGGGTCGGGTAGGACTTCGATCCGGGTGAAGGAGAAGACCTAAAACGCCGTCGTTCCGCCTTTAATGAAATGCTTTGTGTTTCATTAATAAAGAAGATGGGCCGACGCGTTAGGCCGAGCGCATTTCTTGGGCCAAGCGCTTTTTGGTTTTCGAACAAAAAAAAAAAAAATCAAAGGGTTTTAAAACGCGAAAAGGGGTTCAGCGATTCGAACCCATGACGCGTTGGCGCGTGAGCACCTTAAGGGCGGCGCTGCCAGAGCCACGTGGTCCTTTGTGTGGAGTTGTTAGCATTTATTGAAATTAAATGATTTTGTTTTTTTGTAAAATTAAATTTTCAAAAATTGTCAAGTATGGATTCGAACCCCGCACCCCGGGCGCTAATGGCCGGCTCATCGCCCGGTGAGCCACGAGCTCCAATGTGCCATATGGTGAGCGTTTATTAAATTTAAATATTTTCCCAAATAAAATAAAATTTTTTAAAGTGTTGCAAGTGGGATTAGAACCCACATTTCTTTGGTCCGAGTCTTGAGGGGGCTTTCGAACCACCCAATTGAGATGACATTTGTGTCATTTTGAAAGATTTTATATTTAGATATAATGACCTTTTGGGATTTAAATATAAATCTTAAAGTTTATTTAAGATTGGGATTCATGTGATTATTATCTAAAATATATATTTTGTTGTTTGCATGCATTAATTATTATTTAATTATACATGCAATATAGAGTTAAATAATATGCCAACATGAATATCGAACTTTATGTTGATATTGCTTATGGTTTATTACAATATTATTCAGAAAATCTTAATTGGCTACCTTGGACCATTGGGCCAATTGTTCAATGTGTTGAACATTTATTCTCGGGCCTTTAAATCTTTTATTGTGCTTCTAGAAAATTTCTTTATGGATCCTATTGCATTTTTAATCACCTGGGCCATACTTGTTTATTTTCTTGGTAACCTGTTTTGTGTGAAATTTATTTTCTTACATCAAGTTGAATTGTTTAAATTGAGAAAAGTTAATTTTGGCAACTTTCACATTTTGGAAAATTTTGAAAAATCATTACTATATTTTTGAGTTATTTAATTGTCTAAATATCTGAAAAATTAACTTTAGACAATTATATATCTTTTTCAAATTGTTGAAGCCAAATTTGGGTTGAATTATGCCAAAATTAATTCTTTAAACAATATTTGGATACATAAAACAAATGGGAGGATTTTTCTTTTAATTTGATTTTTTAGTCATTTATTTTGATTAAATTAATCAATTAATCACTCCATTTAGATGTACATATATTATATTTATTTTCAATGCACAAAATAGTGGGAGAATTTGTCTAAGATGATTATTTAGTCACTTATGTTGATTAAATTAATCAACTAAATTCTCATTAAAGATTTGTGCATATTTTGGAATCTAAATTGACAAGATTTTTGGTGATATTAATTTAATCAAAGTGGGAGGATTATATTTAGTCACTTATGTTGATTAAATTAATTGGTTAAGCCCTCCATGAAGTGCATATATAAAATTTTAAGTGCACATTATTAATATTTTTATTCACATTAATGATTTAGTTGATTAAATTAATTCAATTCAGATTTCTATTGACATTGTGTGTATGGTATTTAGATTGTACATATTTGATATTAGTGATTAGCATACATATTTTGCTTAAGGAATAGCTACAATATCCGTATGCACATGTTGTATGCATATTTAGTCATATAAGGTTATACCATATCAAAATTAATGTCATATGTACAATTCGTATACACAAGTGGTGTGATGTCTTTGTGATAAGTATGTAGAATCCAGAGAGTAGCCAAAACAACCTCACTAGACACATACACTCTTTTTTGTTCTAGCGAACAAAATACATCCCACAAAGGGTTTTAAAGACATCAATTGTAATTAAATGTGCGGTTGTAATTAATCTTTGCCCACAAAAGAGATAATTATAATCATAGTTTTAATTAGGGTGGAATGGAATGACATTATATTTTCTAAGTAGCCCACAAGTATTAGGGGATATAATTGCATTCTAGTTTCATCAATTCAAGATAAATTCATGTTATGCTAATGTCTTTGCCCACAGGTAGACTTTAGTGATATGAATTTATAATGTATGATTAATTGGAATAGAACATCAAATTATATTCTTAATTTACCCGCAAGAATTAAGAATAAGGAAATAATTTGATAGTTTTATGATAAAGGTATATATGGATTTAATTGAATTATAACTTTAACCCACAAGTTATATGTCAAGATATTCATGTTTTTTAAGCATGATTTACATTGGTAAATCATGATATGATTTATTAGTCTTAAATTTTAGTTATAAGCATGTATGTTCAATACTATGTAGTCATACAACCTGCGAATTTCTCTGATATGAAATGTAACATTCCCGATTTGAGGGGTGATAACTATAAACATTTGGGGTGGATAGACATTAGTTATGCTATTAGGAAAGACGAACCACCTTCTATCACTGAGACCAAGACTCCGATGAGATTGATCTGTATGCAAATGGGAGCGATCTAATCGCCTCTCAATTGTGTTCGTAAAGACCTCAATCTCTTGTTGGCATTCATGGTTACGTCGAACAAGATAACAAGATTAGGCCACTTCTCAAGGCTATTGATGAACAACTTTGGACTTCATATAAGGCGATCGACACCCTAATTACGAAGTTTTCATTCCCGAGACTCACTGCAGTGAAAGATGTGTGTAAGCACATCATATAGATGAGGGACATTGTAGCCCAATTGAAATCATTTGAGGTTGATATGTCTGATTTTTCATTGTACATTATATTCTGAACACTCTTCCACAACCATATAGACCCTTTAGGATATCCTACAACACACATAAGGATAAATAGTCAATCAATGAACTTTTGACCATGTGTGCTTAGGAACAAGGAAGGTTGAAAATGCAAATGGGAGAATTTCTTGAATATGACTTGATTAGTGGGAGCGATTAATACAAAAAAACATTGTTTTGAAAAACATTATTCAAATACTCAATTTTCCACTTTGAGTTTAAGATTGGATGTTAACAATGTTCCTTCAAATTTCAACCGAATATTGTACAATCAATCATTCAAGATTTTTGCAACAAATGGATGTGAAAATGGCCTTTCTCAATGGAGATCTAGAGGAAGAGTTTTACATGAAACAAACCATCAGCATTTTCTTCTAATAATGGTGATCATTTGGTGTGCAAACTTAAGAAATCTGTATATGCATTGAAACAAGCTTCCCATCAATGGTATTTAAAATTTCATGATGTCATCTCTTCATTTGGTTGTGTAGAGAACATTGTGGATGAATGTAAATACCAGAAGGTTAGTGGGAGCAAGACTTGTTTCCTTATTCTATATGTGGATGATATTCAATTGCAACCAATGGTAATGGTTTACCATATGAGGTGAAACGATTTCTTTTTGAAAAACTTTGATTTGAGGGATATAGGAGATGCATCTTATGTCACTAGCATCAAGATACATAGAGACAAACATCAAGTATTCTAGGTTTGTCTCAAGAAACCTATATCAACAAAGCTTTGGAAAGATTTCTGATGAGGAATTGTTCACCAAGTATAGCTCCTATTGTGAAAGGTGATAAGTTCAATTTGAACCAATGCCCAAAGAATGACTTTGAGTAGGAACAAATGAAAAACATTCCTTGTGCTTTAATACTAAGAAGCCTTATGTATACTCGGGTCTGCACAAGACCCGACATTGCATTTGCTATTGGAATGCTAAGGAAATATCGAGTAATCCGGGTATAAACCACTCGGAGAGCTACAAAGAAAGTATTGAGATACCCTTAAGAGACTAAAGAATACATGCTTAAGTACAAATGAATCGACAATTTGGAAGTGATTGATTACTATGATTCGATTATCTTTGGCATGGACTTAAGGAAATCTACTTCAGGATATATATTCATCCTAGCCGATAAAGCAGTATCATGGAGTAGTAAAAAGCAATCTTTAATTGCTACTTCCACTATGTAAGTTGAGTTTGTATATTGTTTTTGAGGCTACGTCACATGGTGTATGAATGAAGAGTTTTATTCCTGGGCTTAGAATTGTGGATCCAATTTCTAGGCCATTGAGGTTAAATTGTGACAATTCACCGTTGTTTTTTTTATGGCTAAGAACAATAAAGGTGGTAGTCGAATTAAGTATATCGACATTGAGTGTTTAGCCATAAAAATGCGTGTTAAAAATAAAACAAAGGTTGTTGAACACATGAGCACCGAATTGATCATTGCTGATCCTTTAACTAAAGGCATGCCTACATTAAAATTTCAGGATCATGCAAAAAGAATGAGACTTGGTTCCCTTATATGATTTTCGTTGTAAGAACGATGTTATTTATGAAACTCTATTTGTGATATTTTCTCATCCAAATATTGCGCACATATTCATTTTGAGAAATATCACTAAAGTTTGGACCTAGAATAAACGTAGGGTTTATTCATTAAGTTACTTGGGCTTGGGAAACACGATGCACTGTGATACATGGAAGATATTACTCACTTTAAGAGGACCTATCGCTATGATCCATGCATTTTGTTTTTCAAAGGTATATACTTGAAGTATGTGGGCCAAGTGGGAGAATGTTGGAATATTTAATTTAGTAATCAATATTCCGTTATTTCTATTTATGGCCCACATTATTGCTGGTTTTGTAACCGTCCATTAATACTGTAACGGCCCAATTAATACGCAATAAGTGCGTATTGAATGCGCCATTAATACTGTAACGGCCCAATTAATACGCACTTATTGCGTATTGAATGTGTTTCCTTTTTAAGCTCTGTGATGGCCAGAGGAAACACACGGTGTAATTCTGTCTGGTCCCCTGAACCTGCTCTGACCTTGAGGAAAGCACACCATCTCGCAGATTCGAGAGAGAAGGATCGAAGGACAAAGACTCGGAGTTCGTTCCCGCTTGCCGGCTTGGATTCGTTCCTCGTTTGGAGACTCGAGTTCGTCCTTGCTTGCTTCCGGAGACAAATCAATGGCGGGAGGTATTTGTGATCTCTACTTCATTTTTCCGCATTGATCTTATGCTATTTAGTTGTTCAGCATGATAAGATCGCCTATATTTCTAACACTCTCATATCAAGAACTTCAAAGGTTGATTATATTTATAAATTCAATAATAAGAATAACTAGTCTTTAGTCATATTTTTCACTTGTGATACTGTTCATCATCTTTTTCATCTCTCTTTCCTTCCCCTTTCAATAATGGATTTCAATCCCAACAACTACCACATCCCAAACCCTTCTAACAATGGAATTCCTCTTTCTCTCTTCTCACTCTCTCTTTCTCTCCCTCTTTCTGATCTTTTCTACACTCCCTGCGAGTTGCAGAGAAGTATCCATAGCGAAGAGAGAGAGAAAAGATACTTACCCTTTAATCTTTCCTTGACTTCCCTTTCTTTGCGTATGATCCTATGAAAGCTCACATTTCACTTCCTCCTCCACCCAATGTGTTTTTTCTTTCCTCGAAGCTACCTCAGCTCCTTTGTTTTTTGTTGGCATATGACTGAATAAGAAGGGAGCTCTAATCTATTTTTTCCAAAAGGCAGTGTCGACTTTTTACCCAAATTTGTATATCTCTCATTGACCTATATCCCTTCTAAATCCTTTAACAAATTCAGTAAGTTTCTAGGGGTTTAGCAAATTCAACTAGTATTTAAATGGATTTTTTCCTAATATAAATCGTAATTTTCAATATTTTTCGTAAATATAAGTAAAAAAAAAAAAAATTACTTATAATTAATGCATTTTTAAAAAATAAAATAAAAATAAATGACTTATCACACCGCTGATATTCAATTAAACACCCTTTGTTATGTCATTTATTTACGGGTATAATAGTAATAAAAGCGAAAATCAATTTTTACAGGGTAAATAAATGTCATATATCAACTATCAAATATATTTTGTTATAAATGTTCTAATATTTGATGTGGATATTCATAACTTTTGAAGATGAGTCTTTTAGAATTCTACACTTAAAGTCATATAACCTATGACATAAATGACTTAGTGGGAGTTTTCTATTATTAATGTAAATAAGGTACAACGGCTTCATGTTATACCATTATGTAGATTTACTTTTTAATTATGGCCTATAATAATAAGCATGTATCAAAAGTTAAAAACTTGAAATGAAAGAAGAATCACTCTCTTCTTGTTCTTCATTTATCTCTTATATTTTTTTATCTCCCTCATCTAATTTTCTCTTGTATTTTCCTTAGTTTCATAACATATTTAATATATGGGAAAAATATTTATCCAATCCTTTGGATATAAGTTATTTCCGGTGACCCCTAAATTAAGTCGTTTTGAATTAATGAAAGGGGTCTTTATAATTTTAAGTGAATTTAATGAAGAGTGTAAAATTACAGAAACATCCTTTATCAATCCAAAACGACATAGTTTTGGGGTTCACTGGAGATAACTTATCTTCAGTGACTGGAGAAATCCTTTACCCTTAATATATTTGTTATTTATGGGTTGTTTTCAAAATTGAAACTTTACTCCATTAAGGCCGGAGGCATTATTTTAATTTCATATATATTTTATAGATAAACTGATAATTCTGAATTTAATTATCATGAAATTCATTCGTCAATTTGGTTTATAATGAAATTCATTCATTCTTATATATAACTTTTTATATTAAAAAAAAAAACAAGTAGGGAAAAAATATTAAAGTGGGTGTTTATATATTTAAACTTATTTTAGGTGATTTTATGATGCACTAGGTAATTATGTGATATGGTTTTAATCTCATAAATACAAAATAGTTATTTTAATTGATTATATTGTTTCCACACTTTAGAAAAAATATGAAGAGGTTGATTATCAGTGGGAGAAGCTCTTGAGCAATCCAAGTTTTCACCTTTCAACCTTACATGGTTTGTTTGAGTTGCAGTAGAAAAATATGTCTGTATAAGTCGAGACAAAATTCATTTTATAAATTTACTTTGTATATCGTAAATTACATTAGAAAAACAACTTTTACCGTTAATCTAAACAGGCACTTTAAAATATAAATAAATAATCCTATATAGCATAACTATGTATAAAAAAATGAGATAAATATGAGATACGCGCCATAACAATATCTATCATCATGTCTGTTGCATGCATAGTATTTTAATATAAATTTATATTGATAAAACATCAAATTCATTAAAATTGAAAGATAAATTACATTTACAATTTTGTTTGAATAGCTGTTCAACCGACTTCGCGCATGCTAGTATTAATTTTTCTATCATGTCCGTTGCATGCGTAGTATTTAAATATAAATTATGATTACTGATAAAATAGCAAATGCATTAAAATAGAAAGATAAAATACATATAAAATTTCGTTTGGATGGCTGTTATGAGTATATATTATTATATTAATGCTACTAGTAACATACATGTATAGATTTAGTATGAAAAGAAATAATCAAAACAAAATGGCGGGAGCAATAATCATATGGGACACGTCCCTATCCAAACTTTTACGAAAACGACTAATCGGGAGCTTATCTCGAGTTTCCTGATTTTTCCTATGAATAAAAAGGCTAAGATTGATTGTTACTAAGTAAAACTTGATTTAAATTTACATGTTACTACCTCCAAATTTTTACCACTCTGGTTCTATTTATAAGTCGACTTTAACCTTAAAAAATTAGTCTTATTTATAAATTCAGTTTTGTGTAATAAATGAGATTGTAACAATTTTACCCATATTGATTGTACCTATAAAGATAGAAAGATAAGAAACAGTTAAAAAATACCCAATCATAAATGAGGGCAAAATTGAAAATTTATTCCCATAATCATTGAGTTAATTACTTTTCTTTGGTTTGTAAGATTTGGTCAAAATGGATTTATAAATAAGACCAGAGTGGTATATCAATTTATAAGTTAGATAAATTAATTTTAAAAATAAACATAAATACTTTCAAGTAATTTAATTAGCTTCCTTAATCTCCTAAAAAAATCAACTAGGTCTGAAAATATTTAGGACCAAAGAAAATATATTAATTGCCTGACTCGGAAGAAAACAACAAGCGGCATAGTGGTCACAAAAATAAAAATTTAATTATTTAACTTTTATAATTTTATCTCAGTTATAACTTGAAACTAATTTATGATGACATTTCCCGTCACACCCATATTTTTGCGAAAAATTTGACGCACACATTTCAACTACAAAAAAAGTTTCAAAATGATATTTGTAGCGGCTTGCTTCTATAATGTGTAATCTACAGACACACCTTGTAGCACTTAACACTAACCACTATAAGTATAGTAGTGGTTATTGTGACATGCGTAGTGGTTCTCAATAACTGCTACAAAAACACTTGCAACATTGGATTTGTAGCAGTTTACTAAACCACTACTACTGGCATTTGTAGAGGTTAAAACCACTACAAATACCCCATTTTAACCGCTGCAAATGAGTAAACTTTTTGAAGTGAACCAATTACACGCTTTAAGAAAGTAGTTAAAGTTTGTTAAAAATAATAAGTATTTCTGAATAAAAAAAATTTGTTCTCCAACTATGCTCTTATCTATGAGAGGCGAGTAAAAAAGAGAAATAAAGTAAATATTAGTATCATTAACATTTTAATCAATTCAATACATATAATTAACAAGAGGTAAAAATAGAAAAAACTCAATAAATGTTCAGAAAATTTTTGTCGAGCTTTTATAAAAAGAACCAAAACAATTTAAATTTTGGACTCTTATAAAAAAACAAAGGAAGTAATAATTTTAGTCTCTGTAACGTTATTTTTTTCAACTTTCCATTCTTCCAAGAAAGAAAAACATATATCACCAAGACAGAGAATCATGTTGGGAAAATTACATTGGACAATATTCAAATATGTTAAATTAGTGTTGGAAAAGTACGTTCGCAAAAGTCGAAATAAAATTTCTTTCATATACTTACCTTCTATATTGTAATTACATTAGAAAAATAGTTTCTATCGATGATCTAAACAAATACTAATACAACAAAAGTTAGTATACGGAAAAGGAAAATCGATCATTTTCCATACCTGGCGTGTTTGGCTGCAACATTTTTCAGAAGACAGAATTTCCTTTATTCAAGGGAAGCCTTCTTCCTTCCACTTTTGGTGGAAAGCAATTTTAGGGCAGGGAAATTACCAAATAGCCCCCTCATCTTCTTCCCCATTCCTTCCACTTGTGCTTGTTAAGGTAAATTAAAAGTGTAATTAATAATATTTTTAAACATGTTTTTAATTAGATTGAAATTAATAAGTCTTTTCAATTGAGATACCCTATTAAATAATGGGTAAACGTGAAAATAATGTGTACTTTTAAATGACATCAATAAACTTATTCCGAGTGTAAATTAATTAAAGTATATTATAAATTTAAGCAAGAACTCCACTTAAGTCGGGTTGAAATATTAAAATTCTATTTTAAAGCTACATTTTTAACACATTCCTATTCAAGAGCCCTAATTAGGAATTTTTTTTAATATGTTAAAAGACCAGAATGCCTCTCTACAGTTAAAAAGGGGAATTAAAGATGGGTTTAAATGTGATTTTAATTTTGATTATTTCAAATGAATTTAATTGAGATTTTGTCATATTTTTAATTAGTTTGTTTTATGTTTCTGTTTTGTTTTAATTTTTATGCTATCTTTAGCTCAAAATCAAATTCTTGCTAGGACAATGATTGGATAGATTTCTTAGAATCATTTTTAGACAATATCGTTGATATATGAAGATGGTATTCGTTTTTGCGTCTTTTATGCTGGACTTGGAGAATGTGAGACGCAAGAAAGTCGAGAACTTACTGCAAATTCGCACAAAACCTCTCTCCTCGGTGCGGCTCTTTCGATGCTCGTGATCCCAATAAAAATGCCCCTTCAAATTAATAAAGGTAATTAAATAAACAATTGTTCTAGAAATACTAAATTATAAGGTGAAGGTGTATATTTACCAACCAACTATTATCCAAGGAGCGCCTGACACAAATAACTATTGAGGGGACCAAAATTACCAATCAACAATTAAAACGTGAAAAAAAAAACATCAAATAACTAATAAAAGTGAAAAAAAAAACACCAAATAACTATTTAAAAAAAAACACCAAATAATTAAGTTAAAATATGAGGCACTGGCGTAGGACGGTGACGGAAACGCTGGAGAAAAGAGCGGTTAAGCCTTCTTGTTGGAAAAAAAAACCAACAGAGATGGGACCCATAGGAGTAGGCATTGTGGCGGCAAAGAATCTTGTTTGTGGCATCGGAGGGATGGAACCAAGGTGCAAGGTAGGGATGTCCAAAAAACCCGAGTCCGGTCGACTGACCCGACCCGGTCAGGCAGCACAAAAAAATCAGCCCGAGACCCTTTAAATAGACCAGACCAGACTGGTCTACTCGGGCCGGACCAAACTTCGGGCCAAGGGCTCAACCCCCTTGGACTGGTCCAGTCTGGCCCGATATATATATATACATATTTTTTTTATTTTTTTACAACACAGAGAGTCACACACCAAGACTTTTTATTTTTGGCTCGAAAACAATAATACACCAGCAGCCTTTGGAAGCAACAAATTGTACAGAGTTACCAAAAAAAATTAATCTTTCATAGATCAAAACCTCAAAACACGGGTTTTGAGTTTTACAGCTTCGATTGCAACCAACTTACCTCAGATCTGGGCATGTAGTTGACGGTGCGCAAAGAGGAAGACGGTGGAGAAGTGAGAGCGAGGCATCAAGGAGTGAGAATGCCGGAGAATGACGGCGAGGCATCGAGGAAGACGGAGACTCGGAGAGGTGGCTGTTGGTTGCATGGTTGCACCATCGCCTCCGACTCCGACAGCCACATCCGGCGAGGCGTTAAAGAGTGAGCAAGGGAAGAGTCGGAAGAGAGAAAGCGAGAAATACGAGTAAGGAAAGGAGAGCGAGGGATGAAACTTGAGTAGCTACAATGAGGGATTGAGTGGTTGCTTTTTGAGGGAAGAAAAGCACATGATCTGCCAAGAATCTGAAAAAGCAAAAGGCAAAAAGCAAAAAGCAAAAAAAAAAAAAAAAAAAAAGAAGAAGACTTGGATTGCCAGGACGGTCGGAGTCCGGCCCACCCGAACTCGGGCCGGTGGCTTGGACTGACTGTTTTCGACCGGCTTTTCCACCCGAGGTTCTACTTGGACCAGACCTCGGGCTGAGGTCAAACCCGGTCCAGTCTGGTCCATGGACAACCCTAGTGCAAGATGCATGCTAGTTGAACGCTATGGACTATTGGATGAATTCAAAAGGGTGAGTGGAACACCCAGCAACAATAGAAGCTTTGAAAATGCCGACGTCGCCGACACTATGACAACCAATGAAGACGGAAACACCAAGACAAGAATCGGGTAATAGTTCGTTGGCGAATCTGCTCCAAATTGTGTATTTTTCACTTTTTAATTGTTGATTGGCCATTTTGGTCCCTTCAATAGTTATTTATGTCAGGCGCTCCTCGGGCAATAGTTGGTTGGCAAATCTGCACCTTGACCCCTAAATTATATATAGGCTGGAAATAGGTTAGCCATGGCCTAAGGCCTAATCTACATAAAATCTAGCCTATTAGGTAAATAGGCCATATTTAGGTTAGGCCTTCTTACATAAATAAGCTAGATTTCGTCTTTCGAACACACTCAACCTTTGCTTTTACAACAACCTCTCTTTACTTGAGATAGCAACTCTAACTCCTTACTTTCCTTTGATTTGCATCGTCTTCTAAATCATAATAATTGTGATGAGTTTATTTTAGTGCTAGATGAAATATTATAATCTAATTTGGATGAGTTTATCCCAATTTATGTGAGAAAAATGAAAGATGTAAAAACCAATTTTTACATACTCCTATTTGCCTCACAAGTGTACGAGTTTCGCAAATAATAAAG
Source organism: Acacia acuminata (assembly GCA_019022655.1). Taxonomy (NCBI): domain Eukaryota; kingdom Viridiplantae; phylum Streptophyta; class Magnoliopsida; order Fabales; family Fabaceae; genus Acacia; species Acacia acuminata. The sequence continues at coordinate 838,266 of JAFJYI010000282.1, read as the reverse complement.
TGATAAGTAAAGTATTGTTCCCACGAGGATTTGTATAACAAATTGGTCAAGCAAGATGCTTAATGAATTTCATTAAGTTGAGTTAAAACAAAGTTTTGATGTAAAATGAGAATTTTTAAAGATTATTTCTAAAACTAAAAATTGATAAAGGTAAATGATTCTTTATACTTCAAGAATAATAGAGCCTAGGATTCTTCTTCCCCTTTTGCATTTCATAAAACTTGATTAATTTCCTCTCTAGTAGCATTTCAATGCATATATATGTTAGTTTAAGGTTCAAAAACACTTGACACGCTCTCTCAAGTCAAAATCAAGTTTCTCTTCTCATTAAGATGCACAATCTCTTACTACACTTAATCAGAATCAATCTTTAAGCAACAACCCTAATGTGACAATGTAATATTAGTAAATATATCTCTATGTTAATTGTATATATATGAACAAACCATCCATTTATCATTTTAGTAAAACTCCATTTATCAAGAAACAAGCATGATTTCAATCAAGTTTTACACCTAGATTAGCTCTCCCAAGTCAAACCTAAGTGAATAAATCATCTAAATGGAGGCTAATCACTTAGAAGCATTAAATCAAGGTTGAAATCAACACACACACACACACACACACACATATTTATCTACCAAAAGAGAGGAATATTCAAGTATTAATCCATACAAAAGGGTCAAAAGAACCCTAGAATGAAATATTTAGCTACTCATGTCCAAATACAAAGAGATTCTGAACAAAGCTACTAAATACATGAAGAAGCTAGGAAGAAAAGAGGAAGAACCAAGGTGAAAAACCCCAAAATCTCTCTTAGAATGAACACCAAAGCCTCTAAAGTTGCCAAGATCTCTCTCTCAAGCTCTCCCTTTGTGTGCCCACTCTTTCCTTATGTCAAGAATGTGTTTTTCGACCCTTCCCTTTAGGTTAAATAGGGTTTTTCTGCTTCTAATATAAAAAACGTATAGTTGTACTTTCTGTACTTTTCACGACTGGGTACGGCCAGTTTGTTGACTTGCCGCGGCCAGTTACACAGAGAGCTATTTTCTTGACTTGCAAGGGCAAGTTTGTCAACTTGCCACGGCCAGTTACACAAGTTCCTTCTAACTTTATACTGCTTCACCTCCTTTATTTCTTTCCTTATTTCTTGGTTCTTATAGAACTTCAAAACTTGTCTCTATCTTCCTACAAAAGAGAGAGGAATTATCAATTATCAATTGAATTACAGACTTTATAGGATATAACAAGAATTTCTTTGATTTTTGCTTGATACTTTGATATGCACATTTTCTCCTATATACTTCATTTCCTATGCATATTTCAAACCCAAAAATAGGTATAAAAAAAAAGACAGAAAATGTGCTGGAATATTGTCAATTTTTAAGAGTTAACAACTGCTTGTTATGTTTAATCGATTTTAGAAAATATAGCTCATTAGTTAACATATGATTTTTTTTATATTCCTACTTGTTTAGACAAATGTTGTCACTTGACATTCTTTTATTTTCCTTATCAAACCTCTGTATTACAATGATTATGGATATTAGGATTTTAAGACATAATGTATGATTATAAATAAGTGTGAAGGGTTATATATGAATTTTGAGGCATAAACTTTAAAGACTATTTAAAAACCTATATTTTACCAATATAGAGTTGATTTAATGGTGTAAAACCTCGTAAAATCCCTCTGAATCTCAAGTTCGACTCTTAAAGGAGACAATTGTGTTGAAAGAGACATTCACGAAACGCGAACCAGATACCAGATGATGGTATAAGAAAACCTACATTTTAAGTAGGCTTTTAAACAAGCTTCAGATTTTGTCAAACCTTTTGAAGGCCAGACTTAGACCTAAAAAGCCTATATATAGGCTCAACCTCAGGTTTTTATATTATAATCTTATTTGGATGATTTTATCCCAATTTATGTGAGAAAAGTGAAAGATGTAAGAACCAGTTTTTGTTAGTTCTCAGAGTTTTGATAATAATAAGAATTGAAAATGGTTAAGATTTTGAATCAATGAAAATTGGCTAAGTCAAAGTATACTCAAGTATGTTTTGCTTAACTCCTCTATTTAAGTGTTTTTAGGTATTTACTCGAGTATGGTTAAGTTGCTACTCAAGTATGAAATGAAAAATAGCAAAGTTTAGAGACTGTACTCAAGCAGACATCCTTGTCTACTCGAGTATGAAGCTAGGCTACTCGAGTATAACCTGGTCCTGTCAAAGAAAAGCCAACATCAGAAAGCTTACTCGAGTACAAGGTAAGTGGTACTCAAGTATCGTTTAAGTCTTGCATTTGCTCTCTGTTTGAAGTATATTCGAGCATTGTTTCTCTGGTACTCGAGTATAAGAAAATCTATACTCGAGTATAGTTGTCTAATGCTTTCACTTAGTGTCTTTTAGCAAGAAGTAAAGGATACTCGAGCACTACATTTGATGTACTCGAGTAGTGTACTCGAGTATGGTGATTATCTTACTTGAGTATCATCGTTGTTAAAGCCTCTTGTATGATCTTGCTAAACATTACTCAAGCATGAAAGATGTCTTACTCGAGTAAGAGAATTTGGCTACTCGAGTATAAGTGATAGTTAAGCATTTATAAAAGAACATTTGAAAGGTTACTCGAGTATGGTAAGACTGATACTCAAGTATTGGTCATCAGCTACCTGGAACCTTCATTGTAACAGTAATAGTAAATTCAAATGTTCTGGGTTATGTTTGGTCTCTATTTTAAATCCTACTCAATCTTAATTAGATTATTACTAATCATCCTTTTGAGTGGATTTTAGATCATTAACAAATGCTTAAGCATTGATTAGCCGAAAAGCAACTTCATGTGTTAGAGCATTTAATGTTTGCAAAAAATAGAGCATGCACATAGAATGAAAAACAGAGTAGACCAAATCATTTCTCAAGACATAGCCATTTCGGCGTAAGTCTCATGTACCTTCTCCGAGTCAACTTCTGACCAAAAACTCCTCGACGGTAATCTAAAAAGTGAATTAATTAAGCAACATTCGTCTGTATCTAAGAAAGCCATTAATGGAATAGTTGAAGAGTCTCAACAGCTACATTCAAAGCTCCTCAACAATCATTAATGGCAGACAGTATAAAGCCTCGAGCATTCAATTCGCCAACCACCGAAACTCTGTGTATTCAATTGGAAGTTATTTGTGAATTACACTGTTTCATTCATTTCATTTAGTATCTTCGGATATTTGTACTTTAGTGATTATTTTCTATCTACATTGTGAGAGAGTTTAAAAATTTAATTCATTATTAGTTTAATCTCAAGGTAAAGGGACCTTAAGTGTGGGTGTACAATTACAACTAGTAAGGGGGAATGAATCTTACTGTGAAAGGATTACTTTGAGTACAGAATATGTAATCATTTGTGTTTGAGAGATAGTAAAAATCCTAGAGTGTTTGGGGACTGGACGTAGGTCAAAGAATTGCACCGAACCAGTATAATTTCTCTGTGTTCATATTCTCTTTTCTTTGCTCTGTCTATGTTTCTGTTGTTCTTCCATTTAATCGAAAAATAATTTGAAATCACCCTATTCACCCCCTCTATGTAATATTCCACTTTCAGCTTTTACATGCGGCTTGTTATGCTTAATCGATTTTAGAAAATATAGCTCATTAGTTAACAAATGATTTTTTTTTTTAATTCCTACTTGCTTAGATAAATGTTGTCACTTGACATTATTGTATTTTCCTTATCAAACCTTTATATTATGATGATTATAGATGTTAGGCTTTTAACACATAATATATATGATTGTAAACAAGTGTGAATAGTTATATATGAATTTGGAGGCATAAACTTTACAGACTACTTAAAAACCTACATTTTACAAATATAGATTTGATCTAGTGGTGTAAAGTCTCATAAAATCTCTCTGGATCTTGAGTTCGACTCTTAGAGGAGACACTTGTGTTGAAAGAGACATTTACAAAACACGAATCGGATACCAGATGATAATATAAGAAAACCTACATTTTAATTAGGCTTTTAAATATATTGTCAAATATTTTTTTGAAGGCCAGACTTAGACCTAAGAAAACCTATATATAGGCTTTGCCCCAGGCTTTGATTGCTCTTTGGGAAGAAAGTAAAAGTGCTTTTTTAAGTATTTTTTTTTTCGTAAACGAGACAAAACTCTTATTGTATACTCACCTCAAATGTTGTTAAATCACTTCTAAGAAGTTAAAACAAACATAACAATTTGTTGCAGGCACATGCCTATTTGGGTAAAACATAACCTAGTTTAGCCTATTTTCACATTAATTATAGAAAACTTCCTTTAACTTTATGTAATAGGTAAATAACCTGCATAAACCTCAAAATTTTACAATCAAACCCTTTATATTTTTATATTTATGCTTATAACTCCATACTATTAGTTTTGTTCAGTTTTTTACGAATAATATCCACATTTTAATTTGTTTTCAAGAAAAATAAACATCTTAATTTATATTAAAAAAGCTACAACAAAATGGAAAACTTATATTTTTCTTAAAAACAAATAAAAATGAATTATTTCACATGAGTCACATGTCAATTATAATTAAAATGATTTGAGTTGTTATTTTTTATTGAACATAATTTAAATAATGTGGTACTCCTTCAATATATAAGTATTTCTCTAATATAATAGCTATTTGAGAGTTAGATTTGATCTTAAATATAATATCTCAATTCAATATATCTCACAAAATTTATAATTTTTCCCTAAAGGTATCATGTTGAATGCATATATTAAGGGGTTCTATTTAAGAACAATTATGATAAATAATAATATTTTAGAAAAAATAATATATATTTATTACAAATAATAAATACAACTAATTTCTTAATTTATAAAAATTAATCAATTAGTTTTTATATTAAGTATTGCCAATAATATTTCTGAACGCTCTTGCAAGGGTAAAGTTTTTATTTTGGTAAACATAGCAAATAAATTGGACTTATCAGTTGGTAATCAAACAAATCAAACGCTTTGAGTCTGGACCACGCTTCGAATCTCAGGATTTTTAAATTTAAAAATCCAAGGAAAGAGAAGAGTTCAAGATTTTCTGGCGCTTGCAATCATGTTGTATCCTGGCCAAATATTTTTTTTGCGGGGGAAAAAAAGCAGAAGAAAAGGAAGAAACGGAAGCGCAGCAATAATGTGTCATTCCTCCGTTTTCCTTTGATCGAAAAAATATTCCTCCGTTTTTCGCTCCAACAAGCGAAGCTGCTAGTCTCTAGGGTTTCCTCTGAACCAGAGTGTACCTTGTCGAGTCGGATTTCTACGGTTGCTGGCGTTATTCTCATAGCTCGCCGACATGAAGCTCAAAGTGAAGACTTTGAAAGGAAAAAATTTTGAAATCGTGGTCCAGCCCTCCGACACTGTTCGTAATCTCATTGCCCCTTCACCTCTTTTTCTGTGTTCCCGTTTGGGTCTCAATTTTACCGCTTGCGTTTTCGTTAAAAACTATGATATTTGCAATGAAGGGGAGCAATAAACTGAGCTTTCATCTGTAGTTTATTCGATTTTTTTGTTTTGTTTAATTCAGTTGACTTGTTTTTAAGTTTCTGAAAGCGAATTTGTTGAGCTTGAGTAATTCAACCAGTAGCCTTATCTCTATTTTTCTTGTTGGGTCCCAATAATTTTTTCATTTGATTTTGTCATTGGAATGTCAATGAAGTTGTAACTGTTTAGAAGAAAAAGACTGAATTTTAATTGTCTTTACTTTAACTCAGCTTGCGTTTGCATTTTATGCATTGAACAAATTTCTTCATGTTAATCATGGAAGATCACAACTAAACATGCAAAACAAGCCATAGAGAACAGCACTTTACAATAATGTATCATCAATGATGATCATACATCATACATGTAACTTGCCAATTGCTAACTGGTGCGCATTCATAATTAAATGACTAATTAACTGGGGCATATAGCCATGTCAAATAATCTCATGCAAAGCAACTTACATGTTCTCATCATGCAGCAATCAATACACAATCACATGAAGAGAAAAGAGTTACTACTGCTATTGCTTCTCTTTCTCTATCTTGTATACCCTTTGCTGCTTTTACCTCTTCTATCGCACATTGTTATCTACTAAGATGGTCCATAACCAACTATATGGTAATGGGATCTGCAGGGAATCTCCTCATTCTTGTATGCCCCTGCCTGCCTACCTCTTATAATTGAACCATTTTTGTAAATCATGCATCTAAACATGTACTCCAGATACCTCCCTACATCAATTTCAATTCTAGGTTCAAGGGGAGGGTCAAATTGATCAGAAGTTAATTCAATCTTACTGTAATAGTGGCTTCCTATTTTTTATGTGTTGAGTGATTCTGCAACCTTGTTGGCGCTGAAATATACCTGTTAGCTTTATTATGAAAAACGGGTTTATGTTAATTTCATGTTCCCTTACCTATATCATCTTGAATTCGTCATCACAATGTTAATTTATTAATGTTATTTATTATTCATCTAAACAAAGTTTTGAATAATGCCACCGGTCTTCATGTGGTAGCTTTTAATTGTGGAGGGGACAATTTGAAACATAGTCTATGTTATTTGAAATTGCACTTCTTTCTCTACCGAAGGTCATGGCAGTTAAGAAGAATATTGAAGATATACAAGGAAAAGATAATTATCCATGTGGACAGCAATTACTGATTTACGGTGGCAAGGTGTTAAAAGATGATACTACACTAGCAGAGAACAATGTCTCTGAAGAAGGATTCTTTGTTGTAATGCTTAGTAAGGTATCTTTCCTTCATGAGCTTTTTGCTGGACAATATTGCGATCTTATGTGCTTTTGTACTTTGCATTTGGTTCCAATGGAACAGTTGATTTGGTTCCTTATACCAGTTTCATTCCGGGAATGTAACTTGTGATGAACCAACAACATTGTGGCAGCCTAGTTCTTGCAAAGTGAAAATCTAAAATGGCTAAACAGAATCACAGGAAACCTTCTTTTTGTGGCAATGGTCGGATGAATCAATTTTGTTTGTCCAAATATTGCCCTCTCACTGATTCAAAAATGTTGCCTTGGCTTCTCCAATAGTCTGTAGATTCCTATCTTAACTTGCACATGCATATATATCAGGGACTTTTAAATTTGAGCACAACTAATTAAAGTGATATCTGAATATGATGAGTGGGAAAATAAATTGAAATGAGAATCTAGTGAATCTCTGTATGGATCCAATCAAATTGACTAATTAATGATGGTTTTATTTAACTCATTCGGTTCACATTTCTTGTTTATGATATAGGTGGGGCTGATTTATTTTTATTTTATAATGAGGGATGCTTGGTTTTTTACAATGTGTGCGCACTTCTTTCTTATCTAGTAAAATACATACCAATTTGGATTTCAGGTTTTAGTTTTGAACAGCAGGAGTAATTATTCTAGGCTGTGTTGTTCAAGCTGAATTCCTCCATGAAGTGAGCTAATTGTTGGTTCTGTATTGCTTGAATAGAATTATGTAAAGTCATCAATGCTGTAGTGTCGCATGGTTGTTAGGTTGGTTCAAGGGTTATTATTTAGTTAGAGGAAGTATTAGTATAAATAGGGATTATCATTATCAAATGTATTGGTTTGTCTGTGAAAAAGTACTGTTCTCTCTACTTTATCTTTCTACGCGCAACATGTAGCCTAGTCATTCGCTATTCGATTGTATACTTTTCTTTGACTAAAGGGTAAGAAAAGAAATTTTAACATAAATATTTTAAAGGGCAGTAACATTTGATGATTGACAATGATAACCCATGAACTACTGAACCTTTGGCTTAGGTTCTTTCTGCATGCTACTGTCTCTAAGATTTTAGCTTGATGAGTTCACAAAGCATCAAATCTGGTCATATATTTTATATTATGTCATTTATTTAAATTTGATATAAATTCAGATCTGTTTTCACATCAATTCCCATATAATATGCTTTGACCTTTTTGTACTTTTATTTCCCTTAAACTTAATTTAGCATAATATGGCATTTTACTTGTCTATTTGCAGAATAAGACCTTCAGTTCAGCTGGAGCTTCATCCACTCAGGTCTTCTCTTTGGTCATGCTACTCTTTTTTAAGCATTTAAGTTTCTCTTTTGTTTCTCTCTCTATTTTTCTTGTGATTGCCTATATATGAAAATGTGGGACAGCCTGCTAGTAATACAACTACAACTGTATCGGCATCAAATTCCACTCCAGTGCCCAATCCACCAGTAGAAACTCAGTGAGTTTATCTGGACATTCTTTGGTCTAATTGTTTAATTTTATTCATTTATTAGTTTGAATTTTTTTACTTGTTATTTTTATTTGGTTTTGCAGGACTGCTAGCAACAGAACATCTGCCACAGATGTCACAATGACAAAGTATAACTTTTTTCTATATAAACAATTAGGTTATTGAAATATGAAGATGTATTGGGATGTATATTAAATTTTGACTATGGCTTGAATTTTATTTTGTTTTTTCCTGACACCAGAAAAAAAGAACTTGTGAGTATTCTTTTTTCTTTTATTTGGTGTACCAAAAAAGATTTGACTTTATATTTCTTTATTATGAAAACAGTTCTTCCTAAATATTCCCAAATAAATATAAAGTGGCGTCAAACTATTTATTTTATTATTATTTTCTTACAAAGTTGTTTTCAAACAATGACTTAGCTAGAGTCTGGACATCAGTAGTTACTTATGTGCATGTAATTGAAACTGCTTTGATCTTGAGGTTTCTATTCAACCAGTCTTGTTATGCATATAGGCTGCTAAACTTTAGAGAATTTATGTTTCTACAATTGAATTGAAGTTGATGTTGTGGTTATTCTGTTCAGTGTTTATGTGCAGTGGCTGCAGTTTTAAAATTTTTCCCCTCTTCAGCTGTTCTGTTGTATAGTCTAGGATAACATTTGTTGTTGTCTGCCTGTGTTGACTCCAATTTGGAGAAGCATCATGCATACAATTGGATGTTATAATAAATGTATCCTGATAAAATATTAGCATTTTGGAAGATGAAAATTTATTTAGGTCCAATTCTATATATCTAGTCTTTTTGTTAGTGTTGCTCAAGAGCTAGTCTAAAATTGACTGAATTTACATTAATATATCCCAAAAGTATTTTACTGCTGAAAAATACACATCCATTGATTTAAGCAATACAGAGAGGTGCAGCCTAGATTTCTACATGCTCAAAAGATATCTAACACACACACACACACAGTTTAAGTATGCTGCGCATTATTTCATCCCATAACCATAATCTGTTGGTGCGATATTGGTTTGGTTCAGAATTTTGTGCATTTGAGTTGTGTTGTTGTGCTATTGTTTTGTTTCCTGTTATAATGTATGCTGTAAACCTGTTCCATGTCATTTTTGCAGTGTATCTACAGACACTTATGGTGAGGCTGCTTCAAATTTAGTTGCTGGTACTAATCTTGAAGAGACTATTCAACAAATTATGGACATGGGTGGTGGCAACTGGGACAGAGAGACAGTTAGCCGTGCTCTTCGGGCAGCTTTTAATAACCCAGAGCGTGCTGTAGATTACTTGTATTCAGTATGTCTGATCTGTTCTGTGTGTCTTGTAAGTTCTCATTTTGTGTTGTGTCTTGTGGATTTATTCAACTTTGCGCTGCAGGGAATTCCTGAAGCAACTGAAGTTGCTGAACCAGTTGCTCAATTTCCAGTTAGTCAGACAACTGAAACAAGTGAGGCTACCATCCAAACTGCTCCTGGAGCACCTAACTCATCTCCCTTAAACATATTTCCTCAGGTAAAACTTTAAATTTAGACTAGATAATCAAAAGTTGTTATACCTGGTTGTTTACATATTTTGTTGCTAATTTTCATGTTTCATTTTGACCTGAAACTCATCCAGGAGGCACTCGGTGCTGATGCTGGACTTGGCTCTCTTGACTTCCTTAGAAACAATCCCCAGGTGTGCTTGTTGCTTGTCAATAATAGTTTTCCTAATGCTTGAAGCCATTTAGTTCTGCATTTGTATGTGTGGAACTTGCACGCATAGAACTTGACCCAAGGGTCATTTGTTAGAATAGAAGGAAGATCTAGAAAGTTAGAAATGATCAAAGCTGTGTATTTTATTTAATTCCTTTAAAAAACATATGGCAGAAGAAATTGTTAAGATAGGGAAATGATTAGTTGGCCTTGGCGGAGCATTCTCTTGTCAAATACTGTTTATAATAGGATAAATTATCATATTTGATATGCTGATATGCTTAGTAGATGATGAGTGTTGTGAAAAATTTGGCTTATAATTTGATTTTCCTATGGAACTTCTTGCTTTGTTTTGATAGTTATCAAGTACTTGGTTCTTTATCTCCTTTTCAGTTTCAAGCATTGCGGTCAATGGTGCATTCCAATCCTCAAATCTTACAGGTATTTGTTTCCTCTATTACACACACACACACATATGAATTCCTTGCTGCTCACCGCTCTCCAAGGCCAAGGGCGGGGTCAAACCATTGGCTTTTTGTCAGTTTGAACTGATCAAGACGCTTCCTAGTGCAGCCTGTGCTTCAGGAGCTGGGAAAGCAGAATCCCAATCTCTTAAGAATGATTCAAGAGCATCATGCTGAGTTTCTCCAGCTCATTAATGAGCCAGTTGAAGGTTCTGAAGGGTGAGTTCGGTTGCCATCAACATATTTTCCATAATATGTTTTTCAATTGTTGGTTGTCAAAGTCTTTGCCATATACTTAACATATAAGGAATGCTTCAACATGTTAACCGGATATCCAATCCAGGCACTTGCAAGATAGATATTGAACTCAAGACTTCTTTCTCTTCTCATGATTTTCCATATTTCTGAATATTAGGGACTTATTTGACCAGCCTGAGCTAGAGATGCCTCATTCTATCAATGTGACCCCAGCTGAGCAGGAAGCAATTGGAAGGGTATGTCTCTGCATTTTAACAAGTCTGACACATATTCTCTAAACACCCCCTTTAATCTTGACATGTTCTGATTGATTTTGATCCATGATTTGTAGCTTGAGGCTATGGGATTTGATAGAGCCTCAGTTATAGAGGCATTTTTGGCGTGTGACCGCGATGAGCAGTTGGCAGCCAACTATTTGTTGGAGAATGCTGGAGATTTTGACGATTGAATTATAGGTATTTTTTTGGCTTTTGTCTTTTATTTTTGGGAAGGAGGAGTAGTTTCTGAAGGTAGAGTTTGGGTTGGGATTGACATATTCAGGTCATTGAAACAGAAAAAGGACTCCTACAATTGATTGTATGATACTATTTATATGGAAGCGCTTCAAACAAGCTTCAAACAATCTTCTTTAATGAGGCAGTAAAGTTCTGACTGCAAGATGATTACTGTTACTGTCATTTCATCTGTCATAATACTTACATCGCTATACCCTCGGATCTGGATTTGCTCAGTAGCCTCCCCCTCAGTATCCCTCAGTATCCTTCAATCCTGACCGTCCAAAAATTGATTCAAGCGTCCAGAAAACGACACCTCATATATTTCGGATTACCGCATACGGTAAATATCAAAATTTGAGGTGTCATTTTCTGGACGTTTGGATCAATTTTTGGACGGCCACGATTTACGGATACTGAGGGATATTGAGGAGAGGGATACTGAGCAAATCTGCTTCCCTATACCCTCCTCTCATTTTGGATCTTTATCTAGATTAGGGGGAAGGAGATCCACATGAGGACTTTCACTCTCCTACTTTCCAAGTGTGCTACATCCAATTTTTACCTCATGATCTTTTTCTTTTCTCCGGTTGAATACCTCATTTTGATCTTTTAGTGTACAAATCTCCGGGAAGAACTGGGTTTGAGGAATTTATCTCCTGTATTGCCCTTCATAATACCTTAATCTTTCCCAGGGCTCAAATACAAGACTGCTGGTTAAGTAACAGTTGATCCAAGCACTTGGTGGTGACCTTTTGATATCTTATAGTGATGAAATGATATAGTTTTAATTTTTTTAAATGATTTTTAAAGAAAATAAATGATAATTGCACATTATTAGAGCATTTTTTTTATTAAAAAACTGAAAATTCAAAATTCATTTCATAACGTAAGATTTCAAAATGTTATTTATTTTGGGTATAATCTAAATATCACCAACAAAAAAAAAAAAAAAGAAAAAAAAAAAGAAAAAGGTTTGGGCATTATAAAGGGAGGTATACTATAAAATGCTTTGACAACTAGACTCGCAAGTGAAACTTGGAGCTGAAATCATTGGAGTCAGAAGATGTCAGATGTTGGCATAAAGAAAAAGGAAAAATCTATATGAGGGCCCATTTAAGGAAAAAAATCTCAAAAAAGATCCAAATATTGTTCAAATATCAGAAAAGCTTTGGGGCCTTTTCTTTTATTATTTCATAAAACGTTAACAACTAAATCAATCTCATTAATAACTAAATCAATGTCCGTTAATAACTAAATCAGTAGTATTAACAACATCCTAACAGCTTAATTAGTTATATTAACAACTAAATCGGTACTTATTAACAACTATATTGTCCTATTAAAAACCAACGTTCTATGAAATAATACCAGAAAAGACCCCAGGGCCTTTTCTGGTATTTGAACAATGTTTGGGCCTTTTTTGACATTTTTTTTTCTCAATATGGGTCCTGAGATGGATTTTCCCAAAAAATAATCAGGTTTTGCCAAATATGCAATCATCTAGTGGAATTTGAAGGATTATAACAAGTTGTGAAGTTCTTTACTGGTTTATACCCAAATTCAATACAACAGAAAAACATGACAAACATGGGGAAAAATAGAAACAAAATGACACGCTTTTTTTTTTTTAATACATAAAAGTTTAGGTGGGTTCGGCACCGGTCCTTCACCAAAGCCAGGGCACGGCCTTGGGGCTCTTTGAGCACTTACATGAGTACTTACATGATTGCGTATCGAAGGAACCCTTACAACGGCAGAGGGAATCGAACTCTCGTCCTTTTGGGATTTGAGCCCGTTCCTTACCATCTGCGCCAACTCACATCGGCACAAACACTTTTCTTTTTTTGATAATATATGGACTTGTGCAGGGCCAAATTTATCAGCTTGGGCCCATAGGCAACATAGTCTATGTGAGGAAGGCCCAAAAAAAAGCCCAATAAGTACAGCTTAAAGTTATGCTCAACTACTACCCAAGAGTACTTTAGTTAAGTCAAAAGAACTATCTTGGCTTGTTTAACCTGGAGTTTAAGGATCTCCACCAAATTCAGATAGATCCAAAATAAGCAGAACTAACACATTAACGGATAGATTCAAAATAAATAGAACTAAAGCCAATGAGAGTTGGCATAGATGGTAAGGGATCCAGGATTAGGTCTAAATAGTGGGTTGTCCCTCTGGGTTCGATCCTCTCTCGTAAGTCCCCGCAGTGCTCATAGAGTCCGACTTTCTTTAGCGATGCGATCCAAAACTTTTTTATACGTAAAAAATAAAAAAAATAGTAGCACACCAACGTATAAATCTGACCAACCTACCAGAACGCCCTATTATAAATAGGGGCAAGTCTCCGGGAGGCAATCAAGCTAACTATTATGTTCTCTTCTTCAAGCAATATTCTCCCTTCACATTATTTGTACTATAATTCCTTTTACTTTTATTCATTAATTTTATAATATCATTGTATCCCCTCCAAAACTTTTTTATACAAAAAAAAAAATAAAAATAAATAGAACTAGCACACCAACGTATAAATCTGACCAACCTACTAGAACGCTCTATTATAAATAGGGGCAAGCATGTCATTGCTCCGGGAAGCAATCAAGCTAACTATTATGTTCTCTTCTTCAAGCAATATTCTCCCTTCACATTATTTTGTACTATAATTCCCTTTACTTTTATTATTAATTTTATAATATCATTGTATCCCCTATTTTTATCTTCCTAGGAGTAAATGTTGTGGTGACCCTTATGAAATCTTTAACACAGAATTTTGGTTCTACAATGGAATTGGTGACTTCTATTATTAATTAATACAAATAGATTCTTAAGGGCATTTTGTCTTTCCTGACAAATATATAGGTTTTTGAGTCTTTTGCTGAATAATCTAAATTTTCAAACTATTTTATTATAATTTTTTATAATGATTTTATTACTCGTAAATTTTATAAGGTAAGGTTCTTGTCTTATAAACACAAGTTTTGCTTGTTTGCAAGTCATAATATTAGTCTCAAAGTCAAAAGACAGTCCTTGACCTTCTGAAGGAATCTGAACATTTCAGGCTTTCAGCGCTTTCGCCTAACTGGAGACTATTGCTCCCCGGGATGCACGGGGACCCATTATTGATGGTTTTTTTTTTTTTTATAAAACAAATGAAAATAAAAACACAAAATACTCGTAACATTTGCCAAAAAATGAAAAAAAAAAAAAAGCAACAGCCACCAATTGAATGAAGACACCTCAATTTTATTATTCTTTTGTGTTTAAATTATATAAAAAAAAGTTGACTTTTTTGGAGATATTAAAAAAGTTAATTAAATTATTTTAAATATTTATATTTATCATTTTTTTCTCTAAACTTCTTTGCCTAATTTATAAATTAATATATATTCTAAAGGATAAAGTATATAATATAATTAAGTAATTTATTTATCTTTTTTAATATCTAAAAAAAAAAGTCAATTTATATTTGGGATAGAATATTGCTTTCTTTAAAAAAGAATAAAATGTCTATGAAGATTAACTCTCAATGATTCAGAAGAAGACATGTGACGAAAGGAGACTACATTAAATGTTTGACCATCTCTTTTGTCTTCTTCAGATTTGGATTTAGGTTTAAACTTGACGCAATCACTCCTTCTATTACAACGACTTCCGGTACATTTCATAATATAATGTCAAAATTATTATTTTGTCCCAATATTTTTAACTAACTATACATTTTTTACTAATTAATTAATTCCTATAACTAATAAAATTAATCAAATAAATTTGACATTATATTAAAGATTTTCATAAATAGATAAAAGCAACTTGTTGGCCAAAAAAAAAAAATAGTAAAATCCTTCATAAAATAAATTAAATGGAACATTTTGAAGGCAAAAAAAAAAGGGTTTAATGGAATATTTTAAAAAATAATATATCATAATATTTTTTCCTTTAAGAAATAACATAACTTTAGTAAAATACTCTGACCTATTTTGCATATTACCTTAATTACATTGACATCTCTTTCATCTCGAAAACATACAATCAAATCTAAAACAAATATTGATTGTTAACATTACTCAAAGTATTCTAAGAACATATTTTTTAATAAATTTTTTAGTAAAATTAATTTAATTTACTAATTTACCATTCATGATACTAAATCTCTATTTTTACTAAAATAATTACGAACAATTTAAGAGTTTTCCTTTTTATTTTTCCTTAATAAGTGTTTTTTATGAACTACGGAATAATAAATAAATAAATATAAAATAAATCTTCATTTCTTTTTGAGTCAGAACTTGTACACTTAAGTTTAACGCCTATTATTGTGTATGTATATAAAAGGGAAAATATATTTATCATCCTTATGTTTTACTTGGATTTAAAAATAGGTACCTACTCCTACATTTTTTTTTTTTTAAAAATCAATTCTTTAAAGTTTACTTTGTTAGCTCCATTAGTTTTTGGTTTTTAAAACCGTTTATTAACTAGTTAAGAAATCTGTTAGGCTACTTTGAAGTGGCAAACAGCATAGAAAGGCATCATTGTCTTTTTAAGAGTAAAATTTAATTTTATTCTGACCCATAAGTTACAGTAAAGTTTTTAGAAAGTTTTCCCCCAAAAAAATGAGGGACCTTAAAAATCCAAGTAAACTAAATTATGTTTTTCATTCTTAGGATCTCAATGAAATTTTCCCCAAAAAAATGAGGGACCTAATTAAAAATCCAAGTAAACTAGAAGGATTAATAGACATATTTTCCCTATAGTAAAAAATGTTTAACGCCATTATATAATTTAAAGATGTTTGTGTTATTAATTTTTTTTTAAATCATTTAGAGATTATATTAGTTATAAATATAGCTAGTATTATGGACGGCTTCTTAATTATAACGAAGCTGCATCAAGAGCCGATAAGCGACTAGTTGGCTTTTTTTACAATGGACATTGGGTACTATAAATATCTAAATATTTATTTAATTATGGTAATATCCCATTTTCTATCTTTTTATCCTATATATGTTTGCAGCCAATTGCGGGAACCGCGTCGAGCCTCCTTTTTAATTCCACGCGAGACAAACGGCCAGTCACAAACTCCCCTAATCCCACCTTCTCTCCACCTCCTTTCTCTGATCTGCCCTTCTACTGTAAGTCTTTTCTGCATTCTTCTCTGTTTCTAGATCTAGGCTTTTCTGTCTTGTTTTTCCTTTCCATTTTCTGTCATTTTGCTTTTTGGATCTTGCCTTTTCTCTCCCCATTTCTCTCGCTTCTTCGTTTGGCCGATATTATGTGGATTTCGGGATTTTCGTTTGTTTATCCAGTCTTCTGATATGGGTAAGATTTTTGTTTCGGGTGGGTTTGTTGTATGTTTCTGAGATTATACTGTAAATATGCGTGGGTTATTGTGACGAAATCTGTGAGAAAGAATAATCACTTATTGAGATCCTATTTAGGTGTGGCGTCAAATCTTGATTATATTATTCATATAGCTTTGATTTCCCTCATTTTTATCATAATTTTGGAAACCGCACTTTGATAGAGACAGGGAATATGGCTTCCCTTGCCATCGGGCATCAGATATTAAGATGGGAGGCCTTGATGCAGCCTAGTGATGTTATGCTATTTTATAGCAAATCTACTGGAAATTATTTATTGTGATCGGGACTACATATCCTTTCTGTCCTCCCTTTAATAATTAGGCCGGCGATTTATTGGCTTGGTAAATGTAATTGCTTACGTATTGGAATTGAAACAGGATAATTTTCGGTGTATTGTATGCTATTTCTTGTGCCCCTAGCGATCTCTAAATTTTGAACAATTTTGTGAAAGCTTTGCTTGCTTTTCATTTGGTAATTGCTGTTCAATGAACCTGGGTTTGAATCTTGCTCCTCGTATTTGATCCAAATGGAACAACGTTCCCTTTGCTTGTCTCTCGTTTCTTAGTCAAGATCTAGCCCGGGAACAACTCAAGTTCATTCACTATCTTATCTGTGATGAAGCTTGAACTGGAATGTGGTTAAGGTTTTGCCATTTTTTCAATCGATGGAGGATTTATTAAACTGTCCTTGTAGATCTTGGAAATTATTTCACTTTTTGATATTTTCTTGGTGGGTTTGAATTCAATATAAATTCATTGAAATTCTGAATAATTCTAACTCTAGTTTTGCAACTTGTTATATCTGCATCCCTGCATTCTGAAAAGTTGGACCCAGCTGCTGTGATAATGCATATAGCATTCAGCTTTTCTTTATTGAAGGATTTGGTGTAAAATTCTAATTATGTCATTACTAGGTTCTGCATTTACCATCTGTCACACGATTTCAAGAGTTTGTAACTTCTCTTACTCCCAGTGGCTGTATATCCAATCTGAAACTCCACTGTGCTTCCCATTAGGTTTAAAACTTAAGGCCATTTCATGAATGTGCGTCCATAATTGCATGCTTTGACCATAACAGTTCACCCATTATCATTTAAATTTAAGTATGGAACCACTCTTTCACTGACGTTTTCACTTGATGTCCAGTTTCTGCTGGTGGGCTGAGGAAGGTTGGTGCAGAAGGCAGCATGGTTATTGATACCATTCTGTCTTCTCCTCACAGGAGGTCACCATCTTTCAGGAAGCAATTTCAAAGGGATGAACTAGGAAGCTGGTCAACACTTGTCCAGAGGCATCGCTTCCTCTTAACTGCTCTTGTACTACTAACTTTCCTCTGTACTGTCTATCTCTACTTTGCGGTTACTCTGGGTGCCAGTGGCTCCTGTTCCGGTCTGACTGGTGTTCAGAAGGCTTCATGCCAAATGGAGCATGCTAAGACATCTATAGCCAAGGGTAAACTGAAAATTCTATGACATAATGGTGAAAAAAAGTGGTGAATTGGTTATTCAATATTTTTGAAGTTTAGGTGATATGACTACTGAAATATTGCCTTCACTCTTACAGTATTGTTGTGATATACGTATTGGTGGCCTATAATGTTTACGTGAGCCTGTAGAAAGTAATTTGTTGAATACATTGTGATTGTGTTGGTTATTTTTCCATTTCCTTGTCTAAATAGTTTGCAAGAGGGGTAATGCAGTGGTTCTGGTTCCCATATATATCCATACATCTTCTCCATCCCTCCCTCTAGTTTTTTTCAGTTACAAGGGGAAACACAAACAATTTGAGGGGGTTTCATGTCATTATGCCAGAAGGGCATTGTCTATCTATTTATGTACACATATGATGCATTAAAAATCGAATAGAAAGAATCAACTTTATTTATTTATTCTTAAAAGATTGCAATACCCGGTTCATAAGAAAATGGGTCAGTTTGGATTCATTAATCAACAAATACAATTTATTATTGATTATTTCATATTCCCTTACATTTCTTCATAATTCACTGATTAAGTAATCATATATTCTTCCAGCAGCATATTCTTCAATTTTAGGTGATGTGATTTATTTCTATATTTGGCCACATTACCTTCTTTTTGAGATTTTTCTTTAGGTAAGGGGGAATTTTACCAAATATTCTCCCAATTTTACCATTATTAAATTATATTCATCTTGCGCGGAGAGTAACGTTTGTTTGTTCTCTAAATTTCGAGATGTGCATGAACTACGAGTATAATTCTTTCTTAATGCCTATTGGATTGCATACAGAAGTGCAATTCATATTGGCCACAAAAACTGTTATTGGCTCATGGTTCTCAGTTGAGGGGTATATTATCCTCACTCTGGGGTCAGTAATGTCTCAATCAAAACGAAAAAATAGAGCACATGCTGACAGAACAAAGAGAACATTGTAGAGAGTACAGAGGAGCAAAAGCAAAGGCCACTGTACAAATTATAAAGTGGGGTTGCTTCAAGAGCTGCATCCACTTTGTCATTTGATGATGTAGGTGTTGCTGATGCCGAAATCAATGTCTGAGTCTTGAATTTCAGCTTAAAAAAAGAAAGAAAGAAGGAAATTACATTAACATTTGTGGGGATGAAGCTGCTTATAATGAGACTTGTAGAGGGACGGTAGATGCTGGAGGTAGAACAATGAGCACGGGCTAAGTGAGATCGGGCTGATATTTTACGGTTACATTTACCTTTTATTTTTCTTAAAAAAAAAACCTCAATTAAATATAAATACTAGTACAATATAAAAATAAAAATTTAATTTAAAAACTGAAGGAGTTCGGCATTTAATTTACATTCCGGGAGTTTTTCCCCAATCAAATTAAAATTTGTGAATTTTTAAATAAAAACAAGTTAAGAATGTTAATAACGATAGGTTTAAAATAATGTTGAAAAAATATACATGCAATAGTTAGACAAGCATCTAAAAACTCTCTCTCTCTCTCTCTCTCTCTCTCTCTCTCTCTGTGTGTGTGTGTGTGTGTGTGTGTGTGTGTGTGTGTGTGTGTGTGTGTGTGTGTGTGTGTGTGTGTGTAAAAAAAATATAGAAATGTAGGGAGCTGTATTGCCATCATGCCATGAAGGCATGAAGACTACAGATTAACTTTAATTTCATTCAAATATATAGGATTTTTGTCTTTATTATGATTTAAGCAAGAAATAAAAGAATACAAACATTATCAGATAACAGTTATAAGGGATAATTAATTTATAAGTGCTTATAGTTTTTTCTTCTTTTTATTTGGTCCCAGTGCTATTTTCTTTTTATTAGGTCCTTGTAGTTTTATCTGATTTTTAATCAAGTCCATATAATTTCAGGTGGTTTATAAAAAAGAACTGAAACAAAATATAAGGATCTGATTAAAAGCCTAATAAAAAAAAATAAATTTACTACATGGACCAGATTAAAAAAAGTGAAACAATAAAAATTTGATAGGGAAAAAAACCTATAGTGACCTAAGTAAAAATGACCTTCCTTTCTCCCCATCAGGCTCTCTCCCCATCCCTCATTGGCGCGATCCTGGCCGTCCAAATCTGGATCCAACGGTTCAGATTGGTTTTTTTTTTTTTTTTTAAAAAAATTTGTCTTTTAGCAAAAAAAAACAAATTTTTTTTTTTAAAAGAAAAAACCAATCTGACCGTTGGATCCGCATTTGGACGGCCAGATCGTGCCGATGAGGGATGAGATGAGAGAGTGTGCAGGGGAGAGAAATCGGATCCGTAAAAATCAGGTAAATAATAGAAAACACCAGTGATACAATAACATTCTCCTATAAATGGGTTCAATGCCTTATGGATTGGGATCATTAGGTAGCAACTAATGGGCTAAAAGATGTTAGATATTGGGCTTAGGTAAAGGTGAAGAAGTTTGTGAATCCTCTCCTTGTTCCCTCAATAACTTTATTCTCTTCAACCCCTCGTTTTTGGGTTCAACTAGTGAAGGGGTCAGACTTTTTCACCTAAAGAGAGGGGGTTCGATCCTGGAGTTGGTCAAGGCGCTAGGGGAGGCATTCTATGGGTCTATGAAGCAATGGAAACATTAGGTGAAGGGGGAGGCATATGTATTTTCTGGCCCAATATGCCCTGTGAATTGGGCTCCAAGCGCTCTACCCTTAGGGTATAGGTGAGCTCAACCCCTTTCCTAAAATTTATTTATATATATATAAAAAAAAAACTCTATTCTCTTCAAATGTGAGTGTCAAATCCGGAGAGCTCTAAACTTTATTCTTCATGATTTTTAAGCTATGCATTCTTTTTTTTTTTTTTTTGGTTTTTTTTGGGGGGGGGGTGTTTTCAAACTCACATGAGTTAATTTATATTCACTATCTTTTATTAATTTTGATGATGAGTTAATTTTATATTTTTCTTTCCATAGTCTTAATTTATTTTTAAAAAAAAAACTACAGAGAGGAAATTTTTGATACTTGATTACACTAACCATTGGTATTTTAACTTATGATGAATTTATTCTATGCAAAATTATTCCTCAATGCACTGAAAGAAAAAATATCAAATTTGAAGAAATATACTTTGGCGATCAATCAAGAAAAATATATTGGCTACAACATTCAAAACAACATCATCCTTACCAATACAAGTGAGTAATTAGCTTGAGATGATCATCATGGAAGAAATTCCAACCTCAACGAAGAAAATTGGACTTCATGGATCATACCTTAAACTTGCTACGGAATATAACTAAGCATTTTTGAATCTTATCTCTTTGTATGCTATGAATATTTTGCATATCTTTAATATCAATTTACTTTAATCATGAAAATTTGATTTTCTTAAAAACCTCCCCAAATTGTTTTAGACTTTTTTCCATGAAAACCTTCTTTTACTTGCATCATATTAAAAATGAAAATACTTTCAAATATGAGAGAGAAAATTGTTTCTTGACATATTCCTTTTTTCATTAAGGGATGGACAATCATTTCTAATATGTTTTCATATCTACCCCTTCACGAGCATTTCTTCTTTATACTTTATACCTTTTGTTGATGTCATATTGAGGAGAGAAT
Source organism: Acacia acuminata (assembly GCA_019022655.1). Taxonomy (NCBI): domain Eukaryota; kingdom Viridiplantae; phylum Streptophyta; class Magnoliopsida; order Fabales; family Fabaceae; genus Acacia; species Acacia acuminata. Next base: position 816,683 of record JAFJYI010000282.1, on the reverse strand, counting down.
GACAAGAAAAATATGTTGCACATAATATATTTTCATATTCATATATACTTTTCTGAAAGGATTTGTTATCATAAAAAGGGGTAAAATGTTATATATGATTAGTTTTGATGATGTCAATTATAGATACTAAATATTAAGAGTAAAAAGTTTGCATATTATATTTATCTCTTATGTTAACTAATACCTATATTCAATGTAGATTTAAAGATTAGAAGATATAAAGTTCATTTATGGAGAATGATCAAGAAGAAGATCAATAAAGAATTTATTGAGTTGGATTGATTAAGAGGAAGAAGAAGAAATAAATTGGATTAAATTGAAAAATGGCAGTTTGGGCTCGAACTTTAGAAATGACAGTTTTGTACCACAAATTTTTAGAATGTCAATTTAGTCCATACTACAGCAGATCCCTCGAGTGATGCTTTTCAACACTCGAGTAGAACATGATACTCAAGTAAGAACATTGTTACAGCTACTTTGTTCGCCTCTGTTCTGCGTTTTACATGAGCGAGATTTAGTAATTTGATCATATCTCTCAAACCACATATCCGATTGAGGTGAAACTTATTTCATATAAAACTAGACTCATAATGAGACACATAGAAATCAAGATCAAGCTCCAAGAAGTTCATATAAAAGAGATATGGATTTTGGAAGTTGACACTAAAATTCTCGTGTCATATCAGATATAGGTTCAGTATTTTAGATGTATATCACAAAATACATATTCAATTGTAGTGAAACTTATTTCATATGAAACTAGGCTTCAAACCCGTTTTAGCAACATCAATTTCATGGAAAAGGAAGAACAAATGGAAGAGATATGAATTTTGGAATTCATAGTCGTACAAAGATGTTGTAAAACGTTGCTCCAGAAAAGCTGTTATTAATCTGATCAAAACTCTTAGAATATAATGAATTTAGAACTGATTATTTTTTCATTGAAAATAAGACTTAAAGAGATTTATGGGGATAGGTCATTTTCTAATTTTGGAGTTATTTTGAAGACAATATGCTCATTAGATGTTGACCTTTGTGCTGCCAATGTACTTGCTTTTGAAAGTCACTTGTCAATATTCTGAAGTGATTTGAGATGATCACTCAAGCGACAGGTAAGGTACTTGAGTGAATAAGTTACCACTCGAGTACTGGTTATCACTTACAAAGAAAATTGCAAGTCACTTGCACTCCTTATGGAAGTATTAAGGCTGACACTGGAGTGAAAAGTAAGTACTCGCAATATCAATGCAAGACACTCGTTGATGAATCAAGAGTGCTAACTTCTTTTTGAGGTGCACTCGAGTGAACCTCTGTGACACTCGAGTGACACAAGACAACTTTCAATGGCATTCAAGTATTTGGTAGAAGTGAACCAATTTTTTTTAACAAACACTTGAAGTTAGGATTTCCAAAACTCAAGTATTATGTCCTTTATTAGTTCACTACCAAAGACAAAACTCATCAGCACTCGAATGAGATATAAAACGTACTTGAGTGATTCAAGAATCACACTCGAATGTCTCTTCTTGCTGCACTGAACAATTCAAGTTTACTAATTACCATATGTTTACAGTTGATTATTACTCAATACACCTCTCAATGCTATTAATCTTATTTGTATATGAGTTTTAGATGTTTAAACTCGTGGATTATGATCAAAAGAACAAAAGCAAATTTCTGTGTGAAAACATTAATTGCGTTGTAGAAATAGAGCAGATAGAAGCTATCCCATATTATCCCAAGTGGATTTTATTGAACACGAAAGTGACCCAACCTTAAGTAATCTCATAGTAGTCCAAAGGGATGTCATGTGAAGATCTATTGTAGCGAAATGAAAACAACCGAACCTCAAATTCTTCCAACAACTCCAATCTATCTTTAATGGAAGGTTTGAACACTCTCAACAATCAATACTCACAACGGTCATTTAATTCAATTGCCTATGAATAGCAAAGCATTGCAGTGATGATGAGACAAGAGCTCACACTTTCATTGTGAAAATGTCAACACTATGACGTTTATTTTGCTCACTATTTTCTTAGTAATAATATAATTTACCATAGCGAGTGAGATTATTTGTAATGTACTTCAATATTTATCTTATTAACTTTTGAGAGAGAATATTGATTGTAAATCTTCATTACAAAGGGTGTATCCTTACAGTGTGTAAGGGGGAGTATCTCGAAGAGGATTTGTAAAAGGCTTCACACGTGCTCGGCTGAACTTGTGGGATTGTAGTAGTTTTCAAGTACCCAATTAAAACTTGAGGAAGAAAGTGGATTGAAATCTCAGGAGGAGCTTGAGGACTGAACATAGGTCATTGTGGATTGGATCGAATCAAGATAAATCATAGTTTGCATATTCTCTTCCCTAAGCTCGTATGTCGCACCCCTTCTCAAATACGTTATATATCAGAGCAATATAACACAAAACAATAATACTGTAATGGCCCGCTTGCTCCACCTGTAAGCCTGCTGAAGCACAACTGCGGGGTCGCCTGCCAGCCCGTCAAAGTGTGACTGTGAGAGAGCAAGGTCTGGCCCTTACTGGGACAATTATTGTTCCCTCCTCTAGGGAATTTGTCCCCCACTTTAATTTTCTTAATAAGTTGATTTTCAACTTCATTTTTGTATTATCTAAAAGCAACAATAGCTTTATCTTTACTATTAAGTAAAAACACATAACAGTATCTATTGCAATCATCAATATTATTAGATTTTGTACATACTAATATATGTGAAATGAAATCTGTACCATCTTTAACAACATTGGCCCTTGAGATCACATGATTGTTGCCAAATTTCTTTTTAGAAATCTTATTATCTTCTTCTATTCTCAATCTCACAATCAAATCTTCAATTGATATTTCCTTACGCTTATGCTTGAGATAATTCTTGAAATCCTTCCAAAATGGTGGCAATTTTTCCATAAATGCTGTAACATGGAAAGACTCACTAAGACATATTTGGTTGCTAACTCTGTGTTAATGAAAAAACTTTAGAATTGGAATATATTCAATTTCGTAAGGGTCAGAATCTGTGTAATCAAAATGGGACAATCTATAAACATATAACAATTCTGCATAAGAGGGGAAAACAGTAAAAATCACAGTATATGAGAACTAGATACAGAAAAAATGATGAAATCCTAGCCAAACATATGTTGTCTCCTTAAGATAATTTGTTCACTCTATATTGATGCCCAATGATCGTGAACAATTGTCTCCCAAGATACAACGGATTACATCTCCAGAATGATGTCACTATCAATCAAGAACCCGCACGAACACAACCAAATTCCAAATAAATCGCACTCAAGAGATTATGGCATAATGTAGTATAAGTATATGAGTGAGAGTGAAGTGTCAAAAAGTTAAATAGATTTTTTGTCACACTCATGTCTATTTATAGATGAAAAAAATGGTCAGATGGAATGGATGTAGTGGGAAATCGATGTGATGGAACACACTCGTTGGCGATTGGTATGGTTGCCGCGTTTTAGTTTCAAAAATTATCAATTCATTATTGGCACTGGATAAGAGAAACACATAGGGACTGATAAGGAATTAGTAAAAAATTCAGGGACTGTTTGGACAAAAACTAAAAAAAAAAAATTTAATCTATCATATGCTTCTTTTCAATAACACTCTGATTGTAAATACTTTGGCCATGATTATTGTTCTTTTGCTGCTCAAGGGCTCATTGCTTTATTGCTTCGATGTTTACATCATCTCAATGACCTTTGGATATCGTTTTTGTTGTCAGCATGTTTTAAACCACAAAAACAAAAAGAAGTATGCAAATGTATGGTTGTGTTGAACAAACGCAATTGAATATGTTTGGTAAGGAATGATCAGATGATGAATTGAGTGTAGACGAGGCTTAGCTCTGGATTATATCAGCCCAAATATATCATCAATTTAATTCCAAAGTGTGTCAAATGCTGTTTTCAAAATTTATGGATTAGAATTAATTTTACACCCTTGGGTAGTATCATTTTGTCTAGAAACAACCTCTCCGATTGCAGGGGTAAGGCTATATACATCTATTTCTCCTTAGTCCCCACTTAGTGGGAGCCTCACTGGTATAAAATTATTTTGTAGGGAAACAGTGATTTGAATGCCATACCAAACATGAGTTTTATGCCCATATCCGAGGAATAAATCTGAAATCCAGATATTAAATACCCTATAAATAGTAATATCAAGCTTTTGATTCATGAATTAGGAGTTAAGATCTAGCAAACTGCGGGCACAAGGCTCATTAGTGAGAGAAAGGGAAGAGCACACTCTCATAATGATTTTCTTCTTAGAATCTCATCTCTACTATCAGATTAAAAAATGAATGGTTTAGATTTAATATTTTCTAAAAGAGTAAATACCCTATTTGGTCTCTCGGAAAAAACACGGACCCCTTTTTCGTCCCCAGGGACTAAAATAGGACATTTTTATGGACTAAAAAGGGGTTTTTGGGAAATTTTGAGGGACCAAAATGGGTCCGTTTTTTGGAAATTCGTCCTTTTCAAGGACTAAAAAGGGGTTTTCATTGTTTGAGGACCAAAATGGGGTCCGTGTTTTTTTTTCAGGGACCAAATAGGGTATTTACTCTTTCTAGAACTATTATCATAGTACTTTATAATTTATTTTTTTCTTATTTTTTTTTTTTTTTTATGAATTGTGTGGGTTGTTAGTTGTAGCGTATCACCCAAGAGAGGGTGAATTGGGTGAGTTATAAAAAATAAAACGATCTTGACAAATAATTAAATCATGAAGGAAGAGTTAAAAAGATATCATCGAAGTGTGAACAGAGAGTTATATTGGTTCGACCTTAATCTCATGATCTATATCCAGTCCTTAGAGTTTTTCTAAGATTTCCACTATCTTTCAACGATTACACAAGGTCAAGTAATCCTCAATAGGACTCACTCCCCCTACAAGTTACAACTCGTAACCAACCACTACACTCAAGATCCTACTACCTTGAGTTTTTACAACATTCAATTGAATGATAATAACTCTCTCACAAAGTATATATGAACACTAAAGAATTGAATATTAAAAGATATTTTATAGAGAATTGTTAGTAATAAATTAGCAATAAATTTGATAGTTTGTTGGTTGGTGGCTCTAGGTTGAATGCTCTTCGTATTTATAGTTGAACTTCGTTAATGGTTGTTGGTAAAGCTTCAAACTATCTGTTATTATGAGACTTCACTCTTTCCGTTAGACAAAACTGGAGTGGTTGGAAGATTTAAGGATACATCACTTTTATATCGCCATCAAATATCTTCATACGACATGCCTTTGGTCTCTGTAGTTGACTAAGGAAGAGTCGCTTTCACTTTTGCTGGAATTGGCATCTAAGACCATGATCATTTGGCTTGCTCTAAATTGCATTATGTGTGTGCTCTGTTTTTTTACTACGCATTTAATGTTTTGACACAGTTCTTGCTTTTTGAGGATTTGAACGTAATCCTTTAGCTAATCATCTAAAACTCACTAACAAATATGTTTAGAAGCATTGAGAACAATAATGAGTAATAATCCGATGTTATGGAATGATAACCAAAGAATTTAAATTTACGAAAACAACGAAGACGAAGTATTGTAAGAACTGAAAGGTCATTACTCAAGTATCAACTTGGTTTACTTGAGTGCCATACTCGAGTAACCTTGGATATATCAAGTATTCTTTAAAAACTTTCTAGGAGAGATATTTCTAACTATCAGCAGCTAGCGAGCACTATTGCAAAAAAGGGCTTTAAGACCGCCTCATTTAGACTAGAGTAATGACGCACCGGTCTTAATAGTATGACCGGTGGCAGTTTTGTAAATATAAAGAACTTCTTGGACCGCATCCTTTATCAATGAGTCTTAAATATATTATTTAGACCGCTTAACAAAACAAACGGTCTTAAAAATGTAATTAAAAAAATTGAAAGTTCAAATTTCTTTATAGAGAAATCTCGAACAGCCAACTTATATTTTCACGCGGTCCAAAATAATAAGGAAAAAATTAAATAAACTTTTAAGACCGGATATATATAACGATAGTCTTAAAGATTATACTTTTTAGACCGGGACATAAATTGTGCCCGGTACTAAATAGTTTATTACTTTTAAGTCCGGAGTTTAATAAACGATGGTCTTAAAACTTAACCTTTAAGAACGTCTTTTTAGTTCATCCGGTCTTAAAAATAAACCGCCAATATATTCTTCGCGCGAAACGTTACCTTACGACTTACGTTATCACTCACGAACTCAAAACCCTCTTCTTGTTGTGAAACCACTCTTCCTGTTGCATTACCTCTCTTCCTCGCCTACGCGAAACGTTACCTTACGACTTACGTTGTCCCTCTGAAATCTGAAACCCCTCTTCCTCTAGATCGAAACCACTCTTCCTGTTGCATCACCTCTCTTTCTCGCCCACGTACCATTAGCCTCTGTTACTCTCTCATTTGCTCAGGCATTCCTCTCTTCCTGTCTCGAAAATGAATGGTGAAAACTATTGCATTCGTGTTCCGGGAATGCCAGTTACTGGTGTGAGTCAGAACGAACCCTTTTCATCTGACAATGTGCCTCGTAACCGCCCTGCACGCCGTGGTAGAAGAGGCACAAGAATGATGGATATAACCCTAAGTCAGACTTCTGGGTCAAGGCTGGAGATTCAATTTGATGAAAAGTTGCAACCTTTCGGTCCTAATAAAAGCAAATATACTAGTTTTGTCGGCTATCTTGTATGCAGCAAGGTTAGCATCTTGACTAATGAGTGGAAAAATGTGGACTTGGGCAATGTAAAGCAACCTATTTGGGACACTATCCGGCTTACATACACTGTCCCTGACTCTGAGAAGTTGAAAGACAAGACATTGTCTTATTATGCTGATCGGTGGAGGAAGTTTAAGACCTCTCTCGCTAACAAGTATATTTTTGCCGAGGTTCGACGACCAAAAGCCTTGGGACAAGTACACATTTATTGATGAATAAACTTGGCAACAATTTGTTCATCTGGGACCACTCTCTGAAGCTCGGTGAGTTTATATTTAGTTTTTTTTTGCCCTTTTGTTTGCTTATTAACTTTGTCTTGATATGTGAATGTTATTGTGTTCATCTAATCCTGTTAGTTAAATTGTTTGGTGTGTGAATAGAAGTATACATTTCCTGCCTTTGTCTATGCAAGTCTGATATGTAAACCCTGAAAAGGTAAAATACTAAGAAGGTAATTAGGGAAATAAAAATGGCATAAGAGTCAAGCCATTATTATAGTCTTAGTTACATTATAGTAGGTAGTGGTTAGACATTATTGTTAGTTACATTACTATCTAATGAGGACTACTGATCCCACTAGATGCCTTAAAAGGATCAAGTTTGTATTATTCTGTAAGCATAATTCTCTTTTGTTTCTTAACTTATCTATCTAGCAGTACAAAACATAGCTCCAATTTCTTCTACAATTCTACATCTTCCTTACATAAAATGTTGAAACTTGATGAAGTGAATATGACTAGTGTTCGAGGTTCATATCAAGTAAAAGTTCTCTAATTTCTTTTAGTGAGATGGCTGAAATTCATAATTAATATTTGTTTTTAATTCTGATTCATAGGAAAGAAGGGAACGAGCACAGGAGATAGGGAGAAAGAATGATTGCCCGCATAGGGCTTCTTGCGGCAGATATGAAAAGGCTGAAAAAGAATTGATGGCGGCCAAGCAGAAGAGATTGGAAGATGAAGGAGAATCCAATCCTTATGCGGTACATGATCCGCCATCTCCAATACATCGCGAGGAGTTGTGGTTGCACATTCGAAAAAAGCCAAGCGGCGCCTACACGAGTGAACAAACTCGTGTAGTTCTTTGAAAGAATTGTAAGTATCGTTATTGTTATTTTTTAGTAACTAAACATGTTTCATTACTAAGCTTCTTGTTATCGTATCTTACGGGAAGATCTTAAAAAGAAAGAAGCGAGAGGGATCTTTTGTGTCGGACGGGAGGAGTGATGTTCTGACCCGTTGCGACCGGAAAACTAGATCATGGTGGGCATGTAAGGGGATTGGAGGACGGGTAGGCCTGAAGAAATACTTTGGTAAATCCAAACGCCATAGACAAAGTATGGTTACCCGGGAGGAGATGGAACAGACGGTGGCCAAATTAAGTGAGGATGCAGCGGCTAAAGAAGCAAGGTATCAATCCGAGATGAGCCAGATGAGGGAGGAATTGAATCAGATGAGCCAGATGAGGGAGAAATTGAATCAGATGAGGCTGCTTTTGAGCAATCGTTTAGAAACCAGTGTTCCCTTCACACATTCACCTGCACCTATGCAGCAAAGCACTAGAGGGAGCTGCATTGTTGGACAGTCAGAGCAACCTTGTGACCTATATGTGGAGGATCGTGATAGTCCTGCACGATTAGTTGCAAAAGGGATTGTCCACAACTTATTGGGATCAACTGTACACCACCAACAAATGGCTAATGATGAAGTCAGAGTGTCAGTTGAAAATGTGATCATTGATGCACCTCTCCCTTTCCTAACTGATCAGCTGAAGCTTGTGAGTGATGTCAAGGGAACCTTCATCTCTTGGCCAGTGAAGCTTGTACATGTCTCTACTCCTCCTGAAGCTTCATCCCCTCCTCCTCAAGTTCCACCCCCTCCTCTTCAAGTTCCACCCCCTCGTCAATCTCAATCCCCTACTGCTAAGTTGACTGCCACAGAAAAAATATCTGATATGGTGAAGAGTGGATATTTTAAAGATAAATCATGGTTTGTCAATGAAGTAGTAGGCGTCCCTAATCCTCTACCAGTTCAAGTTGATACCATTGATGTTGAGTCCCTGCTGCTTCCTCGAAGTGAGCTTACTGATGTAGTTGTTCAAATTTTTATGAAGTATCTTCTTGTATGAGTACATAATTTAAATGCATCATTTAGAAACACATACATATATACTAATTCCCTGATCGATGTCATTATTGTAGGTTCTTGCATCAAGAATTGGTTCAAAAGGGCGGAAGCAACGATTTTGGATTCTTGTGCCTGTCATGCAAGTGCAACATCCATGCGGGAAAGACAGAGTACATATCAAAGAGGTTGTGTGAAGTGAGAAGAAAGGTGTACGTGTTTCCATTCTTCCACGGTACATATCACAATGTCGCAATTCACTTAATTCTCGCTACATATATCACTGAGTACTTTACTGCTGTGAATTTTCAGCCACCACTAGTAGTTGGTCCTTATGTGCATGGAGGAGAATAAAGTTATCTTCTTATGCTCCACTCACACGACGATCCGATGCCTATGTTGACGCTTGACCATCAACGAGTAAGCATGTCATTTTGATTCTCTTGTCGAAATCTCTGCTGTGAATTTTCAGTGAACATTATTGATAAATTTGTGATTTTGATGATAATGTCATGAGGACCTTCCAAATCAAGGTAAAGAAAAAGCGTGGGTATCATCAGGCCAAAGAGCCTAAATGGCTCACACCAAAGGTTGGTACAATATTTGTACACTGGCACACTACCTTGTGAACTTGGTTAGTAAGCTATATATGCTCTTATATATATTTTTTGTTCTTTTCAAACCCGTCGGCAACCACCGGAGTCCAACTTATGTGGCCCGTACGTCATGAAACACATGTATGATATTATCACGCAAGGAAGGACTAAATTAACGCAAAGGTAAATGTATTTGATGTTACATATTATGAACGCAAGTTAATTCAGTTTCTGGCTTAATGTTACATATGAAATATGCACGCAAGTTAATTCAATTTCTGTCTTTGATGTTACAGATGTTCGACTGCCCTGATCCTTTTTCTGATGATGAAGTGGAGCACATACGCAATGTGTTTTGGGAATATCTGTATGACCTGATCTTAAAATCAGGACAATAATTAATATCCTAAATTCATTTGTAAATATATCTCTTGTAGCAACAATAATCTTCTATAAATTTGTTTATTTTTTCAAACAATATTCATTTGTAAATATACATAGGCAATGTAAAATCCAATAAATAAATTTGTTTAATTTTTTCGAACAATTTTCTTGTGTCCATTTTGGGTTTTCGAATGTATTGGATGGTGGATAAAGCTATTTAGTGTTTGAAATTTGAGAAAGAACTCAACTTTTAGGACCGTATATTAATTAAAAGTCCGGTCTTAAAAGTCCTAATTTTAGGACCGTATATTAATTAAAAGTCCGGTCCTAAAAGTCCTAATAAACATCCGGTCCTAAAAGTCCTCTTATGAGACCATATATTATTTTAAGCTCCTAAAAGTCCTCTTATTTTTTTATAAAGTATGGCTTAACATTTAGGACCATGTAATTGTTAAATGTTCGGTCTTAATAGTCTTCCTTTAAATAGAAATGTTCACTCGCTTTTCAGACAAATCATTAGGGTTCAAGAAAACCGAGGTTCTGGCGTTCTGAATGTATTGGATGGTGGATAAAGCTATTTAGTGTTTGAAATTTGAGAAAGAACTCGACTTTTAGGACCGTATATTAATTAAAAGTCCGGTCTTAAAAGTCTTCCCGGTTCTAAAAGTCCTATTATGAGACCGTATATTATTTTACTGTCCGCTCCTAAAAGTCCTCTTATTTTTTTTTAAAAGTATGGCTTAACCTTTAGGACCATGTAATTGTTAAATGTCCGGTCTTAATAGTCTTCCTTTAAATAGAAATGTTCACTCGCTTTTCAGACAAATCATTAGGGTTCAAGAAAACCGAGGTTCTGGTGTTCTGTTCAAGATAGGTCCTTCATTGTAGTTAATCTTACCTCTCCTGATTTTGAGCAACATTAACGGTTTCCCTTTTCTTTGTCTCTTTTCTTTTTGTCGGAAAAAGAAGGAAGATATTGAAAAGGACACTTTGTTTCAAATCAGGGCGAGGTAAAACCAACGACAACGACGGTCCAACCTTGAGAAGAATTGTCATTGTGTTTGTTTTTATTCGATTAAGGTAAAAGATGTTTTTTGTTTTGTATGGTCGATCTTAACTGTATTTTGCGCATTTTTTAATGTTGATCACACACGAGAACAATGTTTTGTTTGTTTCCTTTTTGTCGGAAAATGAAAGAAGATAATGAAAACGAAAGGCGATCGAAATGGAAAGCAAAAACATTTATTTTTTTTTTTTTGCCCCCCCATGGGGGGCGATAAGACGACTAAAAAAAAAAAAAAAAAAAAAAAAAAAACATAAAAACATTTACTCCTCCCCATCGTTGTCGAAGGGGAGGGAGTCGTAGGAGAGGTCGGAGACGTCGTCATCTTGTACTCAACGTCCTGGGCGTCGTCAGCTTGTTGTTGATGGCATTGTAGACCTGAAAAAGATGGCCCAATCGTTGGTCTATGTGATCGACGCGGGCCGGGAGGTAGTGCATCATCTCGGGACGGTTGCGGAAGGACGGTTGCGGAGGCAATGGAGGAGGAGGGTATGGAGGAGGAAGAGGATTAAGAGGAAAAGGAGGATCTCGTTGAAGAACGTAAAGTAACAACGCGTTTAAATAGAGAACCCATCCTGAACAATGTGAAACGCCGGAAACTTTAATGAGGAGATGCATAGTTCATCAGAATACGAGGAGACGCCTAGTGGGAAGCTTATCTGGAAGCCGAAGAGACTCTGATTCATTCATTTGAATAGAGTGTAGGGATACGACTCTGCTATCTGATTTAATACCGGATATTGTAAAAGATCCGTTCTTAAAACTAATATTTTTTTTTTCGAAAAATAATATTACTTAAAAAAATTGAATTGATTTTTTTTTTTTTTTTTTTTGAATTTTAGGACCGGATAAACGATAAAATGTCGGTCTTAAAAGTAACTTAATTGATTAAAAAAATAAATAATAGATTTTAGGACCGCATATTTATAAAATCTGCTTTTAAAGTACCTCGACTTATTATCTTCACTACCTCGTAACTCCAAACAATGTACGTGGCTATGTTTTCAGAAAAAAAATATTACTTAAAAAAATTGAATTGAAAAAAATTAATGAATTTTAGGACCGGATAAACGATAAAATGTCGGTCTTAAAAGTAACTTAATTGATTAAAAAAAATAAATAATAGATTTTAGGACCGCATATTTATAAAATCCGCTCTTAAAGTACCTCGACTTATTATCTTCACTACCTCGTAACTCCAAACAACGTACGTGGCCATCTGGGAAGGGGGGAACTGCTCTCTGCCTTTATTAACTCCTCATACCTCTTTGCATTGCCCCAAGTGCTCAAACCATGGTTAGATACAAGAGAACCGCTCGTAGGGGTAGACTTATTGCGATGCTCGTGCCTTCCGTAGATCGTTATACGGTGCGCCTCCTCCGGTGAGAGTGCGTTCTATTGAGACAAAGAGTCTCGGTCGTTGGACCCATTGTTATTTCTTCGGATGATGAAGAGATTGCCGCATCGCCCCAGCCTTCAGACCATTATGTGTTGATGCGAATAAGACAGGAACTTACTGATATCCGCGAGAAGTTAATGCTGCTCGCGCCAATATCTCCAAGGCTTTGAAGGATAATAAGCTTTAGGATGTATATATAGTTAGATCCTTGTTTTTGATAATTTTCTGCTTGTTTTTCTTTTATATTTTTTCTTGTGTACGTGCATATTCAAGTAATATATGTAGCATTAAGAACTAAGCTTGTGTCTTTTTAATTTTTTGTTCATATTCTCCGATAATTAAAGAAATTAAACTCCAGTTTTCCTTCAATTTTTATTCATTCAGTTGCTGCGATCGCCAAAACCAATACTTTTTTCTTGAAAAAAAAAATATGAGAATTTAGGACTAGAGTTTTCATAGACTACGGTCTTAAAAAGTTATATATTTAGGACCGGCTACTTTATAATTGACCAGTCTTAATAAAATCTACGCATATAATAAAAACTTAGGTCCGGAGTAATATAAAACTGCGGTCTTAAAAATTTAGCAATATATTTAGGATCGGATAGAGGATAATAATTCGGTCTTAAAAGTAATTGAATTATTTTAAGACTTAAAAATTATATTAATAAAAAATATTTAGGATCGGATACGTTATAATTAATCGGTCTTAATAAAATCCAAGATACTAAAACATGTCTCTGTCACGCGGAATATTAAATTTCCCTCTCTGAACTTCTCTTGTTGCGCCGAAACTGATTACTCAGGTTCTGTCTCCAGTGTTTGTGTGTTGCTCCGTCGGTGCTTCGCGTTGTCTCGACAATCACTTTCTGGTTCCTTAGCTAAACGTCTATAGACCAAGCTGTAAGAGGTGTTTCGGTTATATAACTTTATGATTTTCCTGCTTATCGTTCCGGGTTTTTCATGGGTTGAACGAAATCGATTAAATGTTCTTGTGGGTTTCTTTGTTGTTAATGAATATTGTATTTTGAAGATTATATTTGCACTTTAGGCCTACCCAACTAACCAACAAATGTTTTTAGGGTACTCTTGCTGTCTGCAACATCAACGTTCGTGGCGGGAGAAGAAAGACTCAGGAAACACATTTGAATTTATATGCTACATGTGAGTCCACAAGACCTTCACGCGATGCATTTTATTTCCTCGTCATGCATTTATTTTGCTTCTTGACTTCACTGTGATACATTTATGACCAAAATTGATTATTTATTATGCATTTAATGGGCAAGTTTCTCTGTAAAAAAAAAATATCAAAAAACAAAAAAAGACATAACCAACATTGAGCATAAATATGCATTTGGTTTGCCTTATTTTATATGCAAGTGTCAATTTTTTTGGATTACGTATGTTAAATCTTTCCATCTATAGGAATTCTACTATGGATCACAGTTGGATAAATGCTTTATGGACGAGTGTTGAATATCAGAATGGGGTGAGGGACTTTATAGAATTTGCTAAACAAAATCCCATGATGATAGTGTGAAGTTTTATTGCCCTTGTGTAAAATGTGTGAATGAGAGACAACTAAGTCTTGAAGTTATACACACACATTTAATTTGTGAAGGATTTTGTAAGACTTATACAGTATGGGTATGGCATGGTGAAAAAATACAAAGTGGGTCTCAACATGTGGAAGTGGCCTTTGATGATAATGACACAGATATGAATAATTGCATAGAGGACATTATTCGTGATGTAGGAGAAGAGGCTTTTCATCAATCACATGCATATGGTAATATGTGCGGTGATGCGAGACCCTCTATACCGTGGGTGTATAAAATACCAATTGTTGAATGCTGTATTGAAATTGGTAAGCTTGAAGGCACGTCATGGATGGAGCGACAAAATTTTTTCTGAAATGCTTGAGGCTTTTAATGACATGCTTCCGGATGATAATGTGTTGCCGCATCGATACTTATGATGCTAAGAAAATACTTTGTCCAGGGGATGGAGTACAAAAAGATCCATGCATGCCCGAATGATTGCATGTTTTATAGAAAAGAGTTTGAAGAGAAGCATAATTGTGCGATATGTGAAACCCCAAGGTACAAGTCAAATAAGGGGCCTGCAAAAGTGTTGTGGTATCTTCCAATTATACCAAGGTTCAAGCGGTTGTTTGCGAATGAAAATGATGCAAAAAATTTGAGGTGGCATGCGAGATGAGAGGATTTCGATGGAAAGCTTCGTCATCCGGCCGATTCTTCTCAATGGAAGAAAATCGATCAATTATTTCCGAACTTTGGTGAAGAACCTAGGAACCTTAGGCTTGCCCTTAGCACGGATGGCATGAATCCATATGGAAGCCTTAGCAGCATACATAGTTCATGGCCTGTACTCCTGATTATTTACAACTTATCTCCAATGTTATGCATGAAACGAAAGTACATCATGTCTTGTCTATGTTGATTTTTGGACCAAAACAACCCGGAAATGACATTGATGTTTACCTTGAGCCCTTGATCGAAGACTTGAAGGAGTTGTGGGAAGAAGGTGTTGATGTTTTGACTCTTTCAAGAAGGAGGTGTTTAAAATGCGAGCCATGATATTTTGTACTATCAACGACTTCCCAGCATATGGGAACTTGTCAGGGTATAGTGTAAAAGGCCATAAAGCATGTCCGATTTGTGAAGAAGGCACATGCTACCATCAACTTCAACATGGAAGAAAGACGGTTTATCTTGGACATAGGAGATTTCTTAGACGGGGCCACCCATATCGTCGATTAAAGAAAGCCTTTTTTGGTGGCCAAGAGTATGAAGATACTCCGGTGGCATTGACTGGGGAGCAAGTATATGAAAATTTGAAAAATATCAATGTCATCTTCGGTAAGACTGCAAAAAGTAGAAAAGAAACAAATATATGGAAAAAGAAATCTGTATTCTTCGATCTTCCCTATTGGCGCAATCTTGATGTGAGACATCATATTGATGTCATGCATGTGGAGAAAAACGTATGTGATAGTATTGTTGGCATGCTTCTCAACATACAAGGTAGTTCCAAGGATGGTGTGAAGGCAAGATTGAATCTGATAGCAATAGGAATACGCGAAGACTTACATCCAAGGCCACATGGTAACAGAACTTATTGTCCCCTGGCTTCTCATACTTTGTCTAAGTGTGAGAAACGAAGTTTTTGTGAGTGTTTACATGGCACAAAAGTTCCCTCGGGGTATTCTTCAAATTTTAAGAGGCTTGTATCGATGAAGGACTTGAAATTAGTAGGCCAAAATTCTCATGATTGTCATGTCTTGATGCAACAACTACTCCCAATAGCTATTCGAGGCATCGCCGAATATGAACTTTGGGTCGTTTTGACTAGACTTTGTGTCTTCTTCAATGCGGTTTGTAGTAAAGTTTTTGAGATTGAAAAGTTGGATGAATTGGAGAATGAAGGATATCTTATCTTGTGCCACCTTGAGAAAGTTCCTACATTTTTTGACATCATGGTTCATCTAATTGTTCATCTAGTGAGGACATAAAGTTGTGCGGCACATCCATTTACAGTGGATGTACCCAATTGAAAGATCTATGAAATTCCTAAAAGGGTATGTGAAGAACGCAAACCGACCAGAAGCATCTATTGTTCAGAAATATATTTCTGAAGAAGCCATGGAATTTTGTCAAAATTATTTGGCCAAAGCAAGACATATTGGGCTTCCAAAACGTCGATCTTTGAAGGGGGTAGATGAGGGGCTTCAGTAAAGAGTGTGGATCCTGATGAATTGTCACAAGTCCACTTATATATCTTGAATAATGTTGATGAAGTTCAAGCCTAAATAGCTGCACATAAAGAAGCTATAAGGAAAGAAAATCATCGAATGACTGAACAAAGGTTGATTAGGGAGCATAACAGAACTTTTGCAAACTGGTTCAAATAAAAGGTCGAGGGAGAGGAATGTGTTTCTGATACAATCAAATGGTTAGCACATGGTCCTGAGGTTGAAGTCATAAGTTGGAATTCATATGTGATCAATGATTATACATTTTACACGAAGTCCCTAGATGATAGAGCATAGTCCAGAACAGTGGTGTTATGTTAGATGCTGAATCTATGCACTTCTCCGAGTTCGAAAGACAAGAGCCCTTTATTGGCGGTCATGCCATATTATGGGGTTATTGAAGAGATTTGGGAGGTGGATTATGTGAAAATTAGATTTCCCATTTTCAAATGCAAATGGGTTAATGTCAATAATGGTGTTCAGATCGATCGGCTAGGATTTACATTAGTCGATGTCAATGATAGAAGTTTTGGAGATGAACCTTTTATAATGGTAGACCAGGCGAAACAAGTGTTCTATATCACCGATCAAGAAAATAAAATGTGGTCTGTAGCTCTCCAAGGAAAAAGGGTCATTGATATTGATGAGGAAAGTCATTCAAATTATGGTCTTCCTGAGAGTAATCCATTTTCAAGGGGTCTACCGGACATGAACGAAGAAGATGAAGCGGATAATGAACCCGACATAAGAAATGATCATCAAGAAGGGATATGGGAAGATATCACTTTATAAAAGAGTCAATTCATAAGGTAATATTCATATGCAGAATTCTTTGAAAACTTTAAGGTTTTACCTATACTATATTCCTTCTATGTTTATAAACAATGTCACTGACTATGAAGTTTGTTCTTGTTTTATTTTTGTGGCAGGATCCAATCCAAATTAAAGGGGCATGTTATGGAAAAAGAGGATGTTACGTTTGGTGGGAATCAGATGAAGGCATGGTGAATATTATTTTAGGCATGTTTGTTGTATTTGTAACTTATGGTATTTGTAAGTAAGTTATCTTATTGTATTAATTAATTTAGGTGTTGTAGTCATAGTATAATAATTAATTAAGAGGCCACATAACTCATGGTGAATAATATTTTTATTATTTTTCCCAATTCAATTTATTCAATAATTTTTCATAGCTTGTAGCTTAATGTATCGACTTTTATGTGCTGGATTGGGTGGTGGATTTGTGTATAATACAATCAGAAAGAACAGAAAAGGGAAAAATTCGGGAAAATTTAGACCGCAAATAAATACACCGGTCTTAAATGTTCAACTTTTAAGACCGGATGTATTTATATGTCCGGTCTTAAAGGCCAAGTGTACACATTGACGGTCTTAAAAGTTGGTCTTTTAAGACCGGTAAATTTATACATGAGGTCTAAAATAAAATTTTTAAGACCGCATTTATTTATCATCCAGTCTTGAAAGTCAGTCTTTTGATACCGCGTATAATTAGTCGGTCTTAGAAGCCGCTAAGTTTAAGACCGTATTTATTTTTGTCCGGTCGTAAAATTCGATCTTTTAAGAGCGGCCTAGTTATTAGACGGTCTTAAAAGTTGAGTCTTAGGACCGAACAAAAAGTATTTCAAGTTTATTTTAGTACGACTTTTAAGACCCAATGTTTTAAATGTCCGGTCTAAAATATTTTCTTTAAGACCGGTCTTAGTCCGGTCTTAAATGTAGACTTTTAATACCGGTTGGAACAAGACCGGTCGTGGGTCCAGTCTTACGATGCCTTTTTTGTCCTATCTTAAAAGCCTTTTTTGCACTAGTGGAGCATACTCGAGTAATTTGTCCTCATACTCGTGTAACATGCTCGAGTATGAATTCCATGTACTCAAACATCAAAATGAAAGAAACTTAGAGCCTCGAGATTGTTTGAACATACTCGAGTAAAATGTTCCCTTACTTGAGTACCACAATTGTGTACTCGAGTATCACTAATAAAGGCAACCATATTATTGTGATCATTTCAGACATACTCAAGTATCTTATTTCTTTACTCGAGTATTGTACTCGAGTAAGACAACTTCATACTCAAGTAACACTCTAAATGATCCATATTACATTGTGATCAAGCATGTGTACTTGAGTAATGACTTATATATTCAAGTAAGCTTCAACACTCGAGTATTCGAGATCTACTCGAGTAACATCTTCCATTCCTCAGATTTTTCACTAAGTTAAATCTTTTTTCCTTTTTCAAGTTTGTTATCATCAAAACATAAACCTAAGAACTAACATGTATGAAATTTTAATAGTTTAAATTTTTTTATTTATGTTTAAAATAACAGTTTTATGAACTATGAACTATGAAATTTGAACCATCTATTTTTTTAATTTGATGGAGGAGAGATAGTGGAGATAAAATTCTGAGAAGAAAATGAGATAAAGAATTATTAGAGAACCCAAACCCTTAGAGAAATATGAATCTAGGGTTTAATGCAAGTTTAAGCTTATATTTGGAAAGCATTCAGTAGTGATAGAAATCTGCATAATTCTTCAGATTATAGTTTCTCATTCAGGTTCTCAATGAAAGAAATCTGCACATTTTCCAATATAGTATGTGAAATCCGCATATTCTGATTATCGTGATTTGATTGATTATAGTTCTTTTACAGATTGGTGCAAACAATGGATTTATTCTGTTATAGTATTTGATACTGCTCCCATAGGCCGTACACTCAGACTTTTGCAGTTCCTTTGGTGGTGTGATTAGTCAGGTGTGAACTAGATTAATTATTGTCTTCTCTCCCATTATATAATCAGTTCAAAAGTGAACCCTGGTTCAACTTTTTTACCTAAATTATCCTTCAGGATAAAAAAATCAATGTTTAAAAAAATAACTACTCCCTTTGTATCTTATGTAAAACCTACTATGTGGTTTATTTTGAACTACAAACTATAAAGTAGGTCCTATATTAGGATTGTAGGAGTATATATTTGTTGGGATATAAATATGATGAGTAATTAGCTATTGTTAAATATTAGACTCATTTGGAAGCTTTTGTTTCTTGTTGTTTAAATTTTTTTATTGCATATGACCCATATATTTGGCGTGGAGGATGATTCTAGTGATGATGTGTTTCTTGTGAGGCTTGAAGGTAAGAAGGAGGTGATTGAACGGGTTTGATCCCACAACCTCCCTTTTAATATGGTTGTGAGGTGCGACTTGAATAACAATTGTATAATACTATCAATAACACTTGTAACCTTCACTTTATTGCACCTTTTTGAAATTAAAATTAAACCATGTACATGGACTAACTGTGCTAAGCAAAGTTCTTAGAGCTAATTATGTTAAAAAAGAAAAATTAATTATTTAATTAAGAGAGAAAACACACAAGTACTAAATTAGCCATGTTATCAATTGATATCATATTGTTATGATTATTTGATATTTGATTTTGCAATTTAAAATGTAAGACAAGTGGTAGTATTATAATATCCGGGAGTTAATGTCAGTGTCCAATATGGATTATCCAATTTTTTTATTTAGACGGATTTAATATGATTTTATTTCATATTTTAATAATTTTCCACCAGTTACCCCACCATCCTCCACCTGGCCCATTCAGTTACCCCCAACATTTTCCACCTGGCCCATTCAGTTACCCCCAATTTAAGGATTGTAGGAGCATAGATTTGTTGGGATGTAAATATGAAGAGTAACTAGCTATTTTTTTGGGTTAAATATTAGACTCATTTAGAAACTTTTCTTTGTTCTTGATTATTTTTTTTTTTTTTTTTTGTATATGACCCATATATTTGGCGTTGAAGATGGTGATGATGTGCTTCTTGTGAGGCTTGAAGGCAAGAAGGAGGTGATTGAACAGGTTTGATCCCAATACCTCCCTTTTAATATGGCCGTAAGGTGCCACTTGTTATAACAATTGTATAATATTATTGATAACACTTGTAACTATCACTTTATTGAACCTTTTTGAAATTAAAATTAAACCATGTACATGGACTAACTGTGCTAAGATAGCAAAGTTCTTAGAGCTAATGACGTTAAAAAAAAAGCAAATTAATTATTTAATTAAGAGAAAGCACACATAAGTACTAAATTAAAAATTAAATGAAATAGTCACCCCCAAATGGGTTTTCCCAAAACATATGAACTAAAGACATTAGCCATGTTATCAATTGAGATCATATTGTTATGATTACTTTGATATTTGATTTTGCAATTTAAAATGTAAGACAAGTGATAGTATTATAATATCCGGGATTATCCAATTTTTTATTTAGACGGATTTAATATGATTTTATTTCATATTTTAATAATTTTATATTTTAAGTTTTTAACATGGCCTAAATGAAAGATAATTTCTTACTTTATTCAAAAAAATTATTTAAAAATTTTTAATATATTTTATAAAAAAAAATTTGTCACTACAAGTTATTTTTAACGTTTGGTTGGTTTTATTTCATGTGTATCACATTAAAGTTAGGCTTTTAATGTAGAATGGATTTCCAAACAAATAAAATGAAAATAGGAATAAATTGGAAATGGAAATGAGCCAAGGGCTAAACCGTATGTTTGCAACGCTAAAAAATAAAATATAAGTTTATAAAGTGTATTTTTAGTTTCTTAATATTGACACTATTAAACTTTACTCGCAAATGTCTTTGTTAAATGAGCAAGTGACTGTGCAACTAAATCATTTAATATGATATTTTTATATTTTAAATTACATAAATTGAGAGAGATTTATATCTTAATTTAACTAAAGAAATTCACTAAAGATCCTGTATAGTTATATCTTAATTTATTGTAAGAACTTATCACGATTTCAATGTAATTAGTTGATATTTTGTTTTTCTTTTTTTCCGCCTTCAGTAATTTGTTTATACCATCCAAAATGTTGCCCCTATATTTATTTTTTATTTTTATTTTTTTTCAAACAATTTGGTCCTTATATTTTTTATAAATACTAAGATATATGAATTTAATAGTGTCAATGACGCTAACATCATTAAGTAGGCTAACATGTAATGCTATTATAAGAACTAAAATGTTTAAGAAAACAAGTCAATGATTGGAAATTTGGAATAACCATCCTCGTGTAATGGAGGTAAGGGACCGAAAGCAAGTGTAATGAGACAACATGCATATGGAACTTACAATAAATAAAATCATTTAAAATTCATTATATTATTTTTGAAAAATAACGATTTGATCTGTTCATCTTGTAATTTACATTATGTCAATATTTCTTTATTGTCGGTAGGAAACAATTTAAACATTATGCCTACTCGTCTGAGAACAAACATTTTTTTGTCAGAATTATTTGGTTTTAAAATATAAATATATAATAATACGAAAATATATCATTATCAAATAATTAATTTTGAATTATTTGACGGTGACGCATTAATGTTAATGTGATTATTCTATTGTAAATTTAATTTAATTTTAAATATTATATATTTTAACATAAGGTTCAGGGTATTTTAATTAATTACTCAGATATTTGTTCATTTTCTTTTCTCCCGTTTCCTCTCATCCATTCAAATAAGAAGAGTGAAACATTTTTTTTTTCCAATTATCTCCTTTTCATTTTCTCTTCTCAACTTTTTTTTCCTTTCAAGTTTTCTTCTCATTTAAACACAGTGTAAATGTAAGTGTTGTGTTTCCTAGTTGCAATGAATTGTCTCGTTGGTTCATCATCACTGTGTCGATCCCATCATCCACTGCTTCGTCTGTCAATTTCATATTTAAGTGTGGTCAGAGAATTGGTTAAGTTCTTTGTTTTGGGAATTGGCACATATATACTACTTCAAGTTCTTAATATAACAAGTATTGCTATCTGGCGCCTGTCTCGTTCCTCCACGGCCACCCCCTGAGTTGCATGAGGAATGTTTTGGGGAAGTTCCAAGCTCTCTTGAAGTATAAGATAAGTATGGAGGAACCAGAAAATTGATCAAAATGTGACCTCTTTTTAGTTATCGTCCACTTCTTGATAATTCAAATCATGATAGCCTAGCTATCCTTGAGGTCATTAATATCCTAATGAGTTCATAAGGGCGACTTGTCATGATATTAGGATGAAGAATTAAGGTCATCACCTATAGCATCTGCACGATTGTTTTGCTTACGTAAGATGTCTTGACCAATTTTTTTTTACCTAAACATAAAATAATTTTGATTAGGCGCATCTAATCAGAACCAACCAATTAATCCTTTATTTGATGTGTATAGGCGGCAATGCTTTTGATCGGTACGAAGCTGAATGAATTTGAAGATACTGGCACATCAGACTCAATGAAGTACGTCATAACATGAAAAGTAAGCTTCCAAGGGTGATCATATATTTTGAAGTCATCGTCGTTAGGAATAATTCAAAGTTCTCTAGCCGGTAGACTGCCCCCTCTACCATGTCTTAAATGAATCTCTGAAGGTGCCCCCTTTGCATAAGTAGTTACACCCTCAATCCTCTTACCCTATGAAGAATACGCATGTTGACTTTTTTAGTCATTGTTCATTTCCTGATGATCAGAGCAACAATAGCCCTTGCATCATTGTGATCGTCAATATCTCTAATGAGTTTATATGGGCGGTTTGCCATGATATTAGGGATGAAGAATTGAGTTCACTAAAAATGAATAATAGATTACACAAAACAAACGTCCATAGATGATGTTAATATATATAAGCCTTATGATAATGGGTCAACTATATTTCTTGAAAATTAAGCTTGGTCAGATTTTACTTTGAATTATGAATTACGATTATATTGATATGATGATAAAATATTTTGAACGTAAGAAGAGGAAGATAGTTTTAACTTTTATATTAGTATTATACCCAATAGTAGCAAACGGAAGATGATTGAAAATATAAAAATAAACGCAATCCCAAGATATACTTGAGACAAACTACCACCTATGATTTATCTTTCTTTTCAAGGAGAACTTTTTGAAATTGATAAAATAAGATATTGCAGATTTGGTTTAAATCAAGATTATGGTAACCGGGGTTGAATTATTATGATGATAACTTCTTGAATCATGAGTGTTAATTAATAATTTATGGATATAAAATATAAAATATTGATATTGAATTATAAAAGAAAGCAATAGAAAATTATGATAAAATAATTGTGATAGCCAAAAGAGAGTGATCAACATGGATATCCATATTTATTGCGGTTAAAGTAAACAGAAGGCACTAATGAGATTAATTTAAACACAACTATTTTCTTTAAAAACGATTGCTCATGAAACAATTTTTAACGGCGTTACTACTAGATTTATATAAGATATAGATATAGATGTCTATTTAACTAATTTGGGTATATTAATGAAATTAGTTATTTATTAAAAATATGTGCTGTTTTCCTAAATTACATTCTTAAATCATTTACATTGAAAGTACCCCATAACACAAACACCTTAAATATGCACAATAAATAAGGAAATTCTAAAAAATTATAAATATGGAGGATAAAGTATATTGATATATTATATCTTGTGATAAAATCTAACCCAATCGCAGTTGTTAGTAGAGATGGAAAAACGGGCCAAAGTCCTTCACAGGCTCGAGGTTAAACAAGCTGGCCTGTTTAGGTCCAACTCCCACAAATAGGCCCATCAAACCAAAAAAAATGTTATCATTTTTACCTATTGAATAAATCCTCCCTCATAAAATGATAAATCGGGAGAAAAAATTTGGTCTTCCAGGAATTATACCTAGAGAAATAATAATTTTCTTTGAAATTAAATGAAATTATTAAATTAAAAAAAAAAAGCACTTGGTGTTGGGCGCTCTTTTGGCTAAACCACATGTATATTTTTGCATATTTGAAAACCACGTCATTATCCCGTCCGCAAAAAAAGTCAAACTTAATAGTCAAAGTCAAAATTAACGGTCAAACGGTATTTTTGCATCTAATTTGTAACCACGTAGTCACTTTTGTACCTAAAAAAAGCACTTAGTGTTGGGCGTTCCTCGGAATAAAACACATCTGCATTTTTGCACCTTAACCCTTGTAAAAAAATTATTTTTTCAAAGCAAAACTCAACTCATAATCAATTAATAAAACTAAAAAAATTGGTGGGCTTAAATGAGCCAACCTATTTAGGCCCATTTTTTTTGAAGGCTCTAAATTATAAGTCTTGCCCTTGAATGACTCGGGCCTAAATGAGCCCAATTTCCCGACTTTAATTGTTAGAGTTTTATTGGTTTGAATGGGCCTATTTGACTAGAGTATATTGGGCTATTCCATTCAATGACGTCTCATTAATTACAACTTACTTCATGAACCGTCCCCCTTTGATATAATCCATAGTCAACAGTACCCAATCAACCATGAAATCCATGAGAAATAATTTCTCTCTTTATATACATGGGGAGAATGACGTATAAATGCTAAATGAAATTTCAAAACCCAGAAATCTCTACTAAACAGGGAAAAGGATAGATAGGTAAGCAGTAGGAATCTAGGTTTTGAATATTTGGGCAATAGACAAAAATACACTTCCTTTCACTCTTCTCTCTCTACCGTCCACCAGACATTGAGAGAGAGGCGCCATGACTAAAAGCTTGGGGATGAGAGAGAGCGATTTGGGGGAAACACACACCACGAAGCTCAAATCAAACGACGAGAGAGGAAGAACACCACCACCATCACCACCTTCTTCCTCATCACCGATATATTGCTTTCCACCAGTGAGAGTCACGATGCAATAAATGAGAAGACATAATAAGATTTAATTTGATAGGTCATTGTCGGATTTGGATATGTGTACATTGAGTAATGAATTTTTGAAAATGGCTAATAATTCTAGAATGTAAACTGGACAACATCCACTATTTGATAAAATCTGGATTGGTATGCATATCGCTAGCTATGGGAACCATTTTTCCTTAAACCTAGGCTTAATAATGAGTCCATAGGCTTTGTAATTACCTCATTTGGACACTTGTACTAGGAGATATGATTTTTTCAAAGTTTGGGTGCAAAATCTGGAAAAAGCGTTCAAATGTGCGAAAATGATGCAAGCCAAGGCACTTGATGATCATAGTTTAGGTCTAATATTACCATATTAGTTACATTGTACTAGATGACATTTGAAATGTTAAATAGTTAGAATAACTATTGAGCATTGTCCATAGTGAATTCTTATAGGAAATTGTAATTGCTCGAAATAAGCAAAGTTCTTGAAATGGATTTGGTCAAAGCAATCAAGATAGAAACTTTAATCTCACATACTATGTATAGTTATGTATATATGTTTGAATCATATATGTGATTGTCTCATCCTTCATGGGACCAGTACCACTCATGGCTCGTTGAGCAAAAGGGTTGACCTGGAGTACCTTCCTAGTGGTTAGGACTACGAGTAGGGCCTAAAGGACCGGTAGTCCATAGGTTGCTATGCTAGTTGCATTAAGGTGACTTGGGACTCTTTCGATTGAGAACGCTGGTGGATTCCATATAGGAATCTTGGTAATTTCCAGTCGTTTATCCATGATTGGGTGTCCCGATTGAGAACTCCAACATACGTGAGGACTCTCGGTACATGCCAAATGGTTACTCCTAGTGCTATGATTATGAGTTGTGCATATGTTTGTTTGGCTGTATATGTTATGCATTATGTGTTCTGAAGGTTTATGTTGTGTGTACTATATATTTTTGGTTGACTTTCATATACCATTTATATGCTTGGATGTGAGATTAATTGTTAATCGGGGTTCAAATTGAATACTAGATGTTGCTAAGGACTTAGGATCTGGGCATGGGCAAAGTAGCAGGCAAAGTTCTAAAGGCAAAGCCGCAAGTGCGGTGTATTGAGGGTTGCTGCTTGGATATTAGTTATAGCAGTAGAACTTATAGATTAGTTTTGTATAACTTATTTTGGACTTGTATGATAACAACAATGAAGTTTTCTTTCAATCACTATGTTGAGAACTCTGTAATCTATTCCTATATATAACCAAGAAAGATTTTAATTATCATATTATTGTTAGTATTTAGGTGTCTTAGAGACAATTTGTAAGGACAGATCAACACCTTTTTCTACGTTGTAGTATTTTATTATTAATAAATGAGCATATTTTATCTTTATCATATTTATGTTTCACCTTTATTTTAAAGTAAATATGTGTTTGAAGATAAAAGCCCTAGGAATAGAATATGTATCAATCTCGAGGATCAATGATAGAGATCAGGATCATGAGGACTCAAGAAAACTGTATATCTATTACTTAAAACTTGTTCCTAGTCTTGAATCACCAAGAAAGGGCATTGATGATCTCAATAAGACTAGTACGACATCATTTACTTGTATAAAGATACAAGGTAGGGACCTCATGGAATACAAGTATGGAGATGCCTTAGCTAATGTTGTGTGTAGATCTATTAGAGAACAGATAGTACCGAACAAACCCGCCAAGAGACTCCACAAAGATTCATTGTAGACAGTATTGGTTGGATATGTAAAGTCTCTCATCGTTTGGTAGTACGGATCGTCTTGGACTTAAGAATGTCATCGAACACTATGTCCTAGAGTTATACTTTGACTATACAACTTTATCCACCTGAAAATGAGGAGAACAGTGTACTCTTGGGTGTAACTCGAATACATGAGTATAGATGAACATGCTGAGAGGACTCACAGTATCTTACAAGGGATTAGTCATTCATAAGACCGGTAGAGCTTGGATAGCTTCTAATTAACTTCGGAGACTGTGTGTACAACAAGTGATCATGAAGAGTCATGATCTGTTATAGAGTTAATATAAGAAGTTTATAGTTATGTGAAATAGCTACATTTAGTCAATTAAGATAGATGATACTTTATCTTTGCTCTCGACTAAATGTGAATGATGATGTGAGGAATGATGCCTGTACGGTATCCAAATATGAAAGGTAGATCACTTGATCAACTCAATTAGTTCTGAGGCCGTAGGGCATTGCTAGTGTCTTATGAGGTCATTAAATAAATTGGGCCCGCTAAAGGAGTTTAAATTGGTTCAAGTTTATTTATGTCAGTGACTAATTGTGCCTAATGGGTCACACACAAATGTTATTCCCGATTGTTTTAAATTAGCAAACTTGGGCCAATAATTGTTATTGGGCTTTATCAAAAGTAAATGTGTAATTGGGTTGGAGTGTGACTCCAAACCCAATGAGGAAAAAATAGCGTCATATATGGTGTCCCCAGTGGGAAATCGGTTTCTCCATAAAAAGACCCAAATGTTTGGAAGACCTAACGGAGTCTTAGGCCAAGTTGAATTTGAAATTCAAATTTTGAATTTAAGTTTAAAATTTAAATTTAAATTTTAATTCAAAATGTTAGGCTATAAAAGATTATTTTGAATTATCTAATATATATATATATATATATAAAGATCCAATAATGATTGGATGAAGATAGGAGAAATAATAAATGAGGATTAATTTAAGAATGATTTTGAATTTTAGTTTAAGAGATGAATGTGATCCATCATCTTAAATTATTATTCAATCAATCAAGATATGAATTTAATTCATTATGATTTGGATTTTCCAATTCAAGTTTGTATCGGGCATTTCTTGTGAGCATTTAAATTAGGGTTAGACTTTTATAAAGTGCTGATCTTTTGTGTGTCTTTTTTATGGACGTTTTTTGAGGAAAAAAGGAAATAAATGTGATCCATCATCTTAAATCAATCCAACAATCAAGATATGAATATGATTAATCATATTAAATTTAATTAATCAATCAAGATATGAATTTAATGTGACTTGGTTGACAAGTAGTGGACTTATTACCTAAAACCTCTTTTCTTAGTGCATAAGCTGAAAATTCTTAAGACAATTAGGACTAAGATTTTTTGGCCCACCAAGGCTATAAAAAGAGGGTTGGACCTTTTTTAGACATCTTTATACTCTCTAAATTTTGGTCTTTACCAAAGGTTTAGAGAGGAAAAAACACCATCCATAAAAAGGTAAGGTTTCAATCTTGTTCATCCTATCTTTAACCTAATTCCAAGAAACCACCATCTTCAATTCCAAGAAACCACCACCTTCTTGAAAAGATAAAAACCCAAGAACCCAAAACTCAACCTTGTTTTCGCCTAGCAAGCATCCAAGGAAAGAAAAGGAAATCTCATTGCAATTGGGGGATAGCCGTGTGGATCAACGTTAGAGGACATCAACAACCTTAAAGTCTTTGAGTGATCTAAGGTAATTCTAATCTCCAATAATTGTTTTATCAAATTATCTTAAACCCCAATAGTTGTTTTAACGAGTAATCATGAAACTCATGGATATTATAAATTGTTATTAATTTCATGAGTACCATAAAGAGTTACGGATTAATAATTAATAACTAACTAGTGTAATAAGTTAAGATTATTAATTCATGAGGACCGTAAGGAGTTACGGGTTTTTGCAACAATTAAATTAAATTTTTGTTTTTAACCTCATGAAACTTTGCATGAAAGAAAGTCATGTAATAAGCAAAATTAACTATAAATTATTATACTATACTTGTGTTGCTCACCGTATATCGTTGTTTTACACTTATAAATTTCGTAATTACAAAGTGTATGATATCTTCAGTTTTCTTTAATAATGCAAAACGCACAAACTAGCCATGAAGTTCCCTTCATAATGCCTATAAATTCTTAGGTGCTCTATTGGCTCCTTTTACTTGGAACAAGAATCCAACCAAGTGAATGGATCTTTTCCTCTCATTTTTCTTTGGTTTATTCTTTAATGGAGTAAAGTCAATGCCACACAGATGTACCCCTCCCCTCCTATATACCAAACATGCTAGCGCCATACCAAACATAGATGCTCATTGATTGCATCAGTGAAGTTAGTGTTACCGATTTGTGCAAAAGCGAGCGTTTCTGCTTTCCAGGTTAATACCAAATCCCTTTTTCTTTTTTCTCTTTTCTTTTTTTTTTTAAATTTTTTTTTAAATTTTTTTTTCTTTTGTTTCTGTTTATTTATGCTTTTAGTTATTTCTTTCTTTCCCTCTTCCACTTTGCAACCTAGGCTAGTAAGTTGAGTTAGGTAGCTCATCGCAGTGAGATGTGCACTGTGTGAACTTCAAATTATTTGTAAGTTATGTAGTATTTCTTCTCGTCTTAAATATAAGATATAGTTAATTTTTTTTAAAAGATATTATAGAAGTTAATTAAATTACTTTAAAATATTTATATTTACTATTTTTTTCCAAACTATTTTGCCCGAACTTATAAACGATGCATAATCCAATGATATACAACATATCATATAATTAAACAACTTATTCAGCTTCTTCATCGTTAAAAAAAAGTCAATTATGTCTTATATTTATGACCAGATATAGTATAAATTTTCTTTATTTCACATACAAATAATTAAAAGAATATCTTTTAGATTTTATAAAAATCGTTTCATGAGCAACAATATTTAAAGAAAATAACTGTGTTTAATTTAACGCCATTAGTGTCTTCTGTTTACCTTGCCCATAATGAATATTGATATCCATATTGATCACCCTCTTTTGGCTATCATAATTATGTATTGCTCCCTTTTAGAATTTAATATCAATATTTTATATCCATAAATCATTGGTTGGCCCTCATGATTTAAGAGTTATTACCATAATAATTTAGCGCATAAATTAAGAGGTTATCATAATTATGATTCAAACTAAATTCAGCAATATCATATCTTATTTCATCAATTTTCAAAATTTCTCTCGTTGAAAAGAAAGGTAAATCACACATCGTGGGATTGTGTTTCTTTTTATATTTTCAATCAACTTCTGTTTGCTACTATTGGATAGAATTTAATGAAAATACTAATCTAACAGGTAAAACTACCTTCCTTTTCTTATGTCTAAAATATTTTTTAATCAATATCAATATAATCATAATTCATAATTGAAAATAAAATCTGCGCAAAACTTGATTTTCAAGAAATATTGTTTTACCTTTATTTCAAGAATCCATTCACTTCCAAACAGGGAGAAGAGGCTCATTCTAGTCTACTACAGAACCCTCCGATCCTTTATTAAGGATATAAATAAATGATGATGTAATTATGTATATTGAATATTCTAGAGATTGGTACTCATTCTGTAATTATGGGCCATACGTGCACAATAGCTATTGGCTTACAAATTCTATAATTAACAGAATCAGTCGCCTCGCTTAGCAATTCTATAATTAACCGAATCAGTCGCCTCCAATGAATCATCGAGACCTTTGCATATTTTATGTCCGTGAGCCTGATTTTATCTCGTTTTATAGTGTGGAGGGCGATTTCCTTTTTCCCAGTGGAGCACCATGGAGCATTTGGTGGTAATGGATGGAGTCGAAGTGTTTCTTCCACAAGAAATCATCACAAATATTCTCATATTGCTTCCTGTCAAATCCCTAATCAAATTTCAGTGTGTGTGCAAGCATTGGAAGAATCTCATAAGAACCCCTTCTTTCATAGCGGCACATCTCCACCACTCCACTCAACTTGGACCTCGTCTTCTTCTCCACCGGCATATCATCGGTTATGGTTTGCAGTTATATTTTCTTGATTGCAACATGCAAATAGCTAGAGTTCTGAACTTGCACAAGGTCGATGGTGGGGTTTGGATTGTCGGTTCCAGCAATGGCTTGCTCTGTATACAAATAGGTTCTATTTATGGTGATTCTACTCCTTCTCGTTCTTACTTATTGTGGAATCCAGCATTTACGGAGGTTAGACATGTGCCCTTTACTTTTCCTGATTTTGACTATGATGGCCCTGGAGTATTTGGATTTGGATTCAGTCCAATTGTTAATGATTACAAGATAGTGACACTATATCAAGCTATGGATGATGATGTCCAAAATCATCCTGGAGTGTATTCATTAGGTAAAGGATCATGGAAGCATATAGAAGTTGGGATCTTAAGAGGTATTTTTTTTAAGGATTGTTCGGGTTTCACTATGAATGGATCTATCTTTTGGCTTGGGTATAAGCAAGATTGTTTGGACAATTCTAGATCTGTTATGATTTCATTTGATATAGCCATGGAAGAATTTGCATTGATGCCAATGCCTAGTGTAGGCCCACACCTTACCCGTGCAGTTCATAGTACTAAGTTTGAGCACAGACTTGCTCTCCTTTATTCCCCTTCCACTTCAATTTACAATTCTTGTTCGAATGAATTGTGGGTGTTGGAGAAGGGTACAGGTGGATTTGGTGAGAGATGGAGTTGGGCTAAGAAATATACTAGCAGCCGTTATTGGTGCTTGTTGATTCCCATACCTATATGGAGAAAGCAAATTGTGAGCATATGTCGTCGATATCTTCCATGTGAAAGATCACATCATGTAGAGACTGTTATGTCCAATTTCACTAATGAATTGAACGTGTTATTTGATGAGGCTCATCTGAGTTATAACTATGTGGAAAGCCTTGTTCCAGTTAACAACATCTATGTAAGAAAGTCTTAACTTACACGTTACTCATGTAGTGCAACTTTGCTTGAACCGCTTTTGGTGAAAATGTAGTGATTGGCAATGTGGATTATTATTTATTCACAAGCTTTATGTCCTTTAGAGTTAATGTAAACATTCAGTACCAGATATTTCTTTCATTTTTACCTATCTATCATTTCAGGTTCTTCAACTTTATTCTAAAGATCTAAGATGTGTGATTTAGTATTTTGTACATTTTGTCCCACTAATGTCTATATTGGAACTCAGACTATGGCCAACGAGTCTGGGAGATGGATATCACATCCTTCTTAATCGACCCATCTAACTTAGGGAAGAGACTAGTAAAAGAGTGAAAAGAGTGAATCTCAGGAACGCATGATAAAGCTTTCTTCACTAGAAAGTCAGCTCCCTTCCCTTATTAACATCTCGGCAAATTTGGTTCAGCACCATATCCCAGTCACCTTTCATCGAAGATCTCACTTCCAAAATAAGACTATAGTTGGGGTGGTTATGGGAACAACCATGCTTCATGTCTATTTTTAGCGACACTGGTTTACACAAGCTTTGCCTGCTTTTGCATCATATATCTGAAATTTTGACTTTTTTCCCCCTATTTCTACCTTCATTGGTTATGTACGTCTCTGCATTAATTATCACATATTTTTATTATTTATTTTCTCTCTTTTGGTAGACTCTCTCATTTCTTTTTCTCCATTTGTTCTTTCTCTCACTTACCCTTAGGGTTAATTCCCTTAGGGATATTAGTGGTACAGTTGTGCCAAAAATTTAGGGTGAATAAATTCAAAATTATTATATAGTCCAAAATTATTAATATAAATGTTTTCAGTGTCCGCCCCTTCTCCAAGACTTCCTTATAGCTCAATCCGCACTTGCTTTTCCTTTATCCCAAGTCTACTACCTGAATTTGTAGTTAGGTCTGAGATTTAAAATTGAATCTCAGAATAATAGTTAATCTCATATGTAAAGTATGTTCAATATATGACAAATAACCATGATTAGGAAAAATAACCATACAACATTCAGAAACGCGTAGTAACATATGCAGTGTTAGTTGCGGAGGACCCTATAAGTCCGGGATCTACAACGCTAGGAAAACAAGCAGATTATAAAATAATCCACAAACAACAACTGAATGCAAATAAACGCATGTTTGGTGTAACCCATACATGGATCCATAATCATGATTCAAACAGGCATATAAAAGCACACCATAAATAGGAGATTAAAGTTACTGTACATTGTTGTACCTTGTCTCCGCACAGTTAGTAAAACTTCTCGGTGTTTTTAAAATCTCAAATAATCTTTAAAGTCCTATAATAGTACCATGACAAAATTAATCTCCTTTATTTTATGTGGTACCATAATAAATGTCATATTGTTTAAAATGCTAAAAGGGTTGTTTTTATTTCTTGGGTCACCTTTTACCTCTTTTTGGACAAGTCATTCACTTTTAGCTTTTAGTGTGCTTATTTTCATATTAGATCCATTTCTGGCCAGAATTTTCAGTAAACTTTGAAAATTCATAATTAATTGCACAAAAATCCAAATTAGGTGCTTCTAAAAGTCGCGTGTCCCTTAACATGTCTATTTTTAATGCTACCAACATCCATAAAATTTCGTGTTATTCCCAGAATAATTAATTTTCATTACTGTTCAGATTGTACTTTCAGAAACTTAGATCAATGTGTAAAATTCATATCTTTTCGTACGAAACTCCAAAAATTACAAACTACTATAAAAATAAAGATCTTTATTCTACTACAAATCTGAAAAGTTTAATGATTTTTGGACTTAATTTTCTTGGCCAACAACTGTGTACAAATTGACGCCTCCCAGCAAGTTAAATCTGGCAGTTTTTCACAATTTGTACAACTTGTTCTTTTGGCTTCTAAAAACCATTTTCAATCTTATTTTCACTTCATTTTTCATTTTAAACACTTTGGTAACCTCAAAATCATCAAAATCCTTTTGTTTCTCCCTTTTCTTGCTCAAGCTAAAGTACTACACAAAAATGAAGAACAATGACTTTTATAACCACCTTCACAGAATAACTTGGTTTAGCCAAATATTTGGGCCTTTAACTACAGAACAATTAAAAATTTAGGCCTACATCTATTTTCAATTTTCAATTTTCTTAACGAGAGAGGATAGTTTGGTCTTTCAACAACTTTTAGAAATCCCTAATGAGGTTTTTGGGCCTAATTAAGAATTTGTTAAATGAGTATGCCTAAATTTAAATTTTAATATTTTAGCGGCTTTAAATTGGATTCTTCTTAAATTTTCATCATCCCCTCTAACAAGTATCGTTCTTTCTATTTTTCAAATCTAATTTTACCTTCTTTTTTGGAAAATCTTTGAAAAAAACTTTAAAAATGTCAAACAACAAAAAGATATTCTAAATATTCATAATGAAAAAAACTTTAAAAATGTTAAAAAAACAAAAAGACATTCTAAATATTCATAATACTAAAGAAGTGTTAGCGCATGATTTGTCCTTTTCCAAAAAAAAGAAGAAGACAGAATTGGTTTAATTTCCACTTTGACAGAATTAATTTAAAAATTTTATCTGAACTTTTGAAGCCTTTATCCTAAATTGTGAAACCCGTATGAAGTCTTATGAATTTTGATTTGTAAAATGTAACAACGAAGTTGTGTAATTCTTTTAAAAACTTTTGAAAACCTTGGCGTAGGCATGAGATTTATTCACATTATTTATATGCATATCTTATAACAAAGATTAGGCACTATTAGATACTAAAAATATAGCATATCTTCCAACAAAAATTCGAACTTTGGCTTCTAATATGAAAAACTATCTCTAACCTCTATTAGTTAGATTTTAATATATTTCTTACCTTCATGTAATAAACTAGAAGGGCCTTCTGTGGACTTGAAATTTTGTTATCAATTACAAGGAAATTTTTTTTAAAAAAAAAAACAAAGAAAGAAAAGAAAAGTGAAGTAAGACAAACAGTCAAAAAATTCCAAAATTACTAGTGAATTAACAGGTGCATATATTTGAATTTGAATTTATATATATATATATATGTATATTGGTTATTTGAAACAGAACCAGAGTCCAAAGTTTTGCTGTTTTATACCCTTTCACCACATTTTTTACAGTTTTTCTAACTTCATCAGAATTGAAAATAGAGAAAAAAAAAAAAAAAAAAAAAAAAAAAAAAAAAAGATGAGACCCACTTTCGCCCCATGACTTCATCTAACGTGTGTGCTCGTGTGATCAGTGGATAAAGGCTAAGTGTACATAGGTATCATTAATATTTAATACTACCCCGATCTTAATTATAATTATAAAATCGAATTGACTTTTTTTTTTTAGAGAGATTAAGGAAGCTAAATAAGTTACTTAATTGTATCATATATTTTGTATCCTTAGATTATATATTATTTTATTAGTCAAATTAATTAATTTAAAAAATAAAAATAAAAATACTTTAAAATGATTTAATTAGCTTCTTTAATTTCTCCAAAAAAAATATCAATTTGATCTTATAATTCAAATATGAAGGACAGTAGGGAGTAAGATATTAATTTGGGATACACGCAAGCTTGCTTTGGTGGATCATCTCCATCTTCATCACTATCTCACATGGTTACCAGATTCTTCTGAGACGTGAAACAAAAACCGAGGCAGAGATGATATTCTGGGAAGATCAAGATGCTCACCAACTGACGATTCCTTCCTGGGAAAGCCATTTCCCTGCTTACTGACACAAGTATCACTCTACAAATTACGTTTGCTTGTTGAGACTAAAGCAGAATTTCATATCAATCACTTTCCCATCACTATGCGCATCAAAAAAACCTTTCTTGTTTGGTAATTGGCCTTGTGTTGTTGGTGAAGGATCACTCTGAAGGAGGGTGCACAACGAGTTGACCCTTGACATGACCAACTGTTCATGAAACAAATATATTGTAGGATTTACACAAAAACTTATCTTGTATTGTGGTTGTGAAAGGTGGAGTTATTAGATGTCATCTGTTGTGAAATGTGATGTTCAATCTGGCTTACTAGTTCTGTCATGGATATTGATGGTTGAAGCCCAGCCCATCCTGTACGGTTCAAATTGCCCAGAAAACTTGACGCGTTAGCCTCACTGGTTTCATGGGTGTCCTTGTTAACTGCAAATGAAATATAGCAAGCAACCTGAGTGTAGTTGCACAAGAGAGTATGTATACATAAGGCAAAGAAAAATGAAGAGTACGTAATTCTCTGTATCGTCAAGAACATATGAAAAAGTACGATTGTGAGCTAAACTTCGCAGATCAGTAATCATTTACTTCACCTATCCTTTATTTTACTAACAATTTGCCTAGTAGAAACAATGCTTTGTAATCTAAATGATGAAGTAATTTCCTGGATACAGCAAGTAGCAACATTAACCTTCATGCCAGGATATCACCTTACCTGAGCTAGATGAAGTGTCTGAGGATTTGTATTCAACAGCTATACCAGGAAAATTATGTTCAAATATTGAGGAAGATGAATGAAATGTAGATGCTGATTCTAAATCCTGCAAGCCAAGGAAATCGGCCTGCTCTTCACTTTTTCTGTCAAAACCATCGCCAGTTCTGGATTCAAAATATGGACAACCCAACACCATATTTGGCTGTTGACTTAAAAAGTTAAGACGATGATCACACTGAATGAGCTTCTCAAAATGCTTGCTTAAGAATCCTTGCGGGCATTGCAGAAAATGTTTTCTACAACAAAAGATAGTGTTTTGAGTATGAATTATTCAAAAATAAATGTGGTAGCAAATGATACTAGGAGTAAAATTAAATCAGTTGCCTATGGTAAAAAGGTACGTTACATGAGCTATGAACAAGTTTACAAGTTTGTTCTTGAATCCTCTCCATAAAACCCAGAACTTCAGTAGAGAAATTTCAGTTGAAAATTACACTGACGCTGTTAATTAGAACAATGTAAATCAACTATGCGCAGACATTATTATAATATAATCTTCCTATCCATAGCCTCCTCAGTAATGCCAAATATATAGTCTAACTAAGACATCGATAAAGAGAGAGGGAAAAAGCAAAGACTAAAAACATTCTTCTCCAAATCTATCCATGATAATTAATCAGTAATTGCTTTCAGAATATTCATCTTCATTTCCATGTATGTTCATCCTTTGTAGGCTTATTATATTTAGGAAACTAAAACGCTTCTTTAATCATATAAGGGAAGTATTAAGTGGTTTGTAAAGAATATAGAGAAGTAGGAGAAAGGAAGAGGAGAGGAAGGGAGAAGAAGAAAAACAGAGAGGGAAGAGACTGAATAATACTCTGATTCATTCCATCAAAACAATCAACAACATTCTTAAACTGCCAGGTTAGTCTTATATAGACGCGCTAACCATGATCTACTAGGATCCTAACCGTTATAACTAACTCCTAACTAACTAATTAACTAACCCTTCTGCCCTTCATATAGCTTATTGACTTAATAACCAGGTATTCGTATTTATTACCCCTCGCCTCCGGCTTATTGACTTAGTAACCGGACATATTTACCCCTGTAACCACTTTTACAAGTCACGTGTCAGGAAGGTAGTCAAAAGTCAAAATTGACAAGACAGGGATACCATGAACTCTATTTCAATATACTTAACAGACCGAAATTTTAAGAGTGGTCAGTAAAGTAAACCACCTAGATACCGATAGAATCGAGTGCGTTTAGTTACCTATGTACACTAGCTTGTCCACCAGTAAAGTCTGTTGTTGTCTGCCACAAGGTATGCTTCCTAGGTTGTGGATTGATCTCCTTAAAAAACAGGGGTCTTCTAGCTAGCTAGAACAATCAGGAAACAACTTAACATGGGAAATTAAATAATAATGGTTAAATATATCAACAAGAGAAGCAGAGCAATAAAACTTTACCACCACTTCCAGCGTTCCAGGCCCATCGTCAGGGTAGTTAGCGTAAAGAGCCATGATATCAGACCAAGGAATTTCAATCTTATTCTTAAGACCACCATCAAGAACTTCCCATACGAGCTTGTGCTTCGCATAGTAGCACTTTGCCACCAAATCTCCTTCATATCTTGACTTATACTGCAAGCCATATACATAATAACCAACTGGTTACAGAACTTTTCAACTGGAAACATAAGATTTCATTCTACTGATTTTGTTTTTGTTTATAATTTTTTTCTGGAAGTTTTCATCCTACCTCCCAAGTCCCAATTCTTAAAATGGATGCAGGAAAGTTCGACGCCTTGAGCTTAGCATCCAAGGCTCCTGTGGTAGCTTTAATAACCTTGCGATCTTCCTTGTTTACGTCCGCTATTCTGGAATTATCTTCTTTGGAGAGTCTCATTTGAATCAAATCCAAAAGCGACGGGCTCTTCCGGAGACGCAGACCCAGAGGGCTTGGTTCGTTGATCGAATTGCAAGAAGTTAGCGAAACCGGAACGAAGTCATCGTTGCAATTCCACTGTCAAAAAAACGATTAATATAAAAGAAAGAGAAATCAAATCACAGTCCAACCAGGATAAATCTCCGGCTAGTTTCATAGAAATAGCATTACAACTCAAATTTTAGGCTTAAAATGAGGGCAGAAGTGAAAATTAAAAGAAAAGAGCAGAATTCGAACCTCAGGAGAAGAATTTAATTTCGGTCGCTTCCGAAGGGAGCCAAGTTGTTCATCTCCAGAATCGTGAAGTTCCTCCAACTTGAGCTTTTCACGGAAGTTGGTGTTGGATTTCATGAACTGAACCATGAAGCTGC
This sequence comes from Acacia acuminata, assembly GCA_019022655.1. NCBI lineage: Eukaryota > Viridiplantae > Streptophyta > Magnoliopsida > Fabales > Fabaceae > Acacia > Acacia acuminata. The sequence continues at coordinate 778,331 of JAFJYI010000282.1, read as the reverse complement.
GCTGAAATTCACGGAGACACACAGCGAGAAAAGCGAGAAGAAAGTGGAAAACTAGCGAGTTGGATAACGAGGATGGAAGTAAACACACCAAATTATAAAGAGCTTTCTTCGGAAGCACTGTGGCCGGCATGGCGGGCGCTTCAAAATTAGAACGAAAGCTTCTCTCTGTCTATAGGAATGGGTTATTGCCACGTGGCAGGATACGTGTCGGGAAATGAGAGCGCGAGGGAAGCCACGTCAGCGGGCTGGCGGCGCGAAGTGACGAATGCTGACGTAGTGTGAAACCCGATTTTTATGGGCGTCGAAGGGGTGGGGAATGGATAAAAGGTGGGACCCAGTGCATGAACCTTGCGAAATTGGCCATCTCTGCGCAGAAAGTTGCGTGATTGGCTAGACTCTTACAGGTGTAACAACTTGCCAAACGGATTAGACACGTAAGCTATTTGGTGGTCCCACCGTCAGTAGCCAGAAAACAAAATTTTGGGAAAATGACAAGGATGGACCTAGTAGACTAATTTAATCTCACTACAAGAAAAATCAAATTTTGCTACGGAAAAATTCCGTAGCAAAATGGACATTTTCCGTAGCAAACTGGATTTTGCTACGGAATTTGCTACGGAATTTGTCCGTAGCAAAAAATGGCGTAGGAATTGCTACGGATTTTTAAATCCGTCGCAATTGCTAATTTGCTACGGAAAAATTCCGTAGCAAATTGCTACGGAAAAAATTCCGTAGCAAATTGCTACGAAAAAAATTCCGTAGCAAATTTTTTAATCGCTACGGAATTTTTTCCGTAGCAATTCAAAAAAAAATTTGCTACGGAAATTTTTTCCATAGCAAATTCAAAATGAATTTTTTTTTCCGTAGCAAATTCTCCATTTTGCTACGGAATTTTTTTTTCCGTAGCAAATTGGAGAATTTGCTACGGAATTTTTTCCGTAGCAAATTGGAGCATTGGCTACGGAAACAAATTCCGTAGCAAAACTAATAAATTTAAAAAAAAAAAATTTAATTTTTCTTTTTTAGAAAAGTGAATACAAAAAGTAGTGTACCATGGATTTTTTTTTTTTTTTGAGAAAATTGAATATATAATAATAATCATAAAGAGTTTACATAGAGAGTTTACATAGAGAAAACAAAATATAAATAATAATGTTGTGAATAATATGTAATAAAAAAAGAAGTCTCGAACAAAGAAATAGTATGGTCATCCTTGTCCTTCATTAGGGACCGAAGTAGAATCTTCACATGCTTCATCATCTCATGTGTTTGATGCACCAAGTATGGTCATTCCGTTGCAAAACTCGATTCCTAAAAAAAAAAAAAAAAAAATTTATATAAAAAATATAAAATATTATGAAATTAAAAAGAAATGTACAAAATCCTTTGAGTTTTTTATTTTTATTATTCATATGCCTTCACAATTTTAATACATGTAGATACTCTAGTTTAGGCCGATCCTAATATCTAGGAATTATAAAACAAAAGCAATTACAAAATTCAAGTTCTATAATCTATTGATTGATTTAGGCCGATCCTAATATCTAGGATTATAAAAGGCATATTCTAATATCTAAAAATTATAAAATATAGATCCTAATATCTAAGAATTATAAAAAAAAAAATTAATATTCATTACAAAAAACCTTGCATCAAACAGATTAAAAAATGAAGAAATGAAGGAACCACAATACCACACGGATTTTTTTTATTATAGAAAGAGGAATACATGAACATCTTCAATTGTAAAATGAGTGATGAATGCTTACCAATAGTCACTTCGATAAAAAAAATAGAGAACAAGAGAGGGAGGGAGGGAGAGGGGACGTTACGGAGGAAACGGTGAGGAATCGGAGGATGGAGGACGTTGGAGGAGACGGAGGGCCAACACCGGAGGAAGAGCAAGACAGGAGGGGCGGAGGTGATGAGGAGGACCGAAAAATGACTAAGAGGTGGAGAGGAGATCAAAATGGCGGATGGAGTGCGAAATGACGAGGTATTAAAGCGATTTGCGACGGAACTTGATTTCCGCAAAAAAGCAAATTTTTTTGCGACGGAAACGAGTTCCGTCGCAAAAAAATTTGCTTTTTTGCGACGGAAATCAAGTTCCGTCGCAAAAAGGGGGAACCCGGCGGCCATTTTGCGACGGAACTTCAATTCCGTCGCAAAAAGCAATTTTTTTGCGACGGAACTAATTTCCGTCGCAAAAAATGTGCTTTGCGGAAATGAATTTCCGTCGCAAAAAGGAACAAATCGGATTTTTTTTTTTTGAGAAAATTTTGCTACGGAATTGAAAATCCGTAGCAATTTGCTACGGATTTGGATTCCGTAGCAAAATTTTGCTTCGGATTTTCAATTCCGTAGCAAATTGGCGGCTTTTTCCCTCCAAGAAATCGAATTTTTTTTTTTTTTTTTTTGGAGAAAATTTTGCTACGGAATTAAAATCCGTAGCAATTTGCTACTGATTTGGATTCCGTAGCAAAATTTTGCTACGGATTTTCAATTCCGTAGCAAATTGGGCGGCTTTTTCCTCCAAGAAATCGAATTTTTTTTTTTTTTTGAGAAAATTTTGCTACGGAATTAAAATCCGTAGCAATTTGCTACGGATTTGGATTCCGTAGCAAAATTTTGCTACGGATTTTCAATTCCGTAGCAAATTGGCGCTTTTTCCCTCCAAGAAATCGATTTTTTTTTTTTTGGAGAAAATTTTGCTACGGAATTAAAATCCGTAGCAATTTGCTACGGATTTGGATTCCGTAGCAAAATTTTGCTACGGATTTTCAATTCCGTAGCAAATTGGCGGCTTTTTCCCTCCAAGAAATCGAATTTTTTTTTTTGGAGAAAATTTTGCTACGGAATTCAAATATACTCCCTCCTATTATATAATACCTAGTTGATTTTTTAATAAAAGATTAAAAGAAAAAAACTAATTAAATTATTTTAGAATTTTTTTTTTTTTTTTTCAAATTAATTAGTTTTATTAATAAACTAATATATAGTATAAAGATATATACATAACATATGAAATGATTAATAACTTATTTAACTTCTTTAGTCTCTTAAAAAAAAAAATCAATAGATCTTACCATTAAAATCGGTAGTATTAAACATCATAATTTTCTTTATGCTTGGTTTTAAAAAAATTCGTTAGACTAAGTTATACAAAATTTCTTAAACTCTTAAGTCCTATCTAAATAGCATTCTCAGCAAAACTAAATAGATAACTTTTATAATACTCCATCCAATCCTAATTATAAGACCTAGTTGATTTTTTTTTGAGAGATTAAAGAAGTTAATTAAATTACTTTAAATTATTTTTATTTTTATTTTTTTGTTCAAATTAATTAGTTTAATTAATAAACTAATATATAATCTAAAGATATACAATATATAAAATGATTGAGTAGCTTATTTTGCTTCTTTAATCTTTCCAAAAAAAAGGTTTTTATAATTAAGACCGTATTAGCTTTGTACATGTTTATTATTTATTTGCAACCAGCCTATTAGTGTTTAAGAGATGTAGCTCAAAGACGATTTTCTCCGCTAAAACTTCAATGGTGGTGGGCGTTTTCTGCAACCAATTTATTAAAGTTTAAGAGATGTAGCTCAAAACCGATTTTCTCCCCTAAAACTTTAATGGTGGTGGGAGTTCTTTCTCTTGTTGGTTGGACAAGCACGCTTGCATGGCATCTCCCTCCTCGGCTTCGGTTGAAAGAGGAGATGGTCATGTTATGCGTTGATCTATGTTTTATTTTTGGCGTCTTTTTTAGTTTTTTTTTTTTTGGTGATGTGGTTAATCTTTCCGGCAATAAATAGATTGAAATTGAACGAATTCAACGACAACAGATATCATATGGCAGCTTCGACTCGGATTAGTGGGGTTTGGATTTTAGGGTTTAGGATTTAGTGGCAGTTTCAACGACAATGAATTCTCTTGATTGCCACACCTGTCAAAGAAATAGTGCTGATTATTGGCGGTTGTGAATACAAAGGATACATCCCTATTCCAATTGTTTGAGGAGGACACCTTCTTCATCTTTTTGTTGGTGGTCGTGGGTGATTTTGCTTCTATGACTTCTTCTTATAGAGGTTCTTCATCAACTAGATTCATTGTGTTCTTTACGATTAAAGGGTGTGTCCTTTGGAGGTGGTTCTTTGAACCCCACCCCTTATAATGGCATCACTCATCACTTTTGCCTGTAGTTTTCGATGAAGGAACAATTAGGATTCAGGTCCTTGGTGGCAGCGACTTCCTTCTAGTCTCTCACTAGGGTTAGGTTTTGTCTAGGACTTTTGTATATTATTATGTGTTTAAGGTTCTTTCACTGAAAACTTGTTAGGGGGCTTTGTACATATTTTCTCTGTTTATCTTTAATGAAATTACTACTTATTAAAAAAAAGAGAGAGATGTATCTGGATATGACTTAAAGTTTGAGAAGTTAAATGCATACAAAAATAAAATTTAAAAGAGTATAAAACTGATGGATAAGCATTATTTGCATAGACTTAAAAGTTTAAGGGATTTATTATTAAATTTTAAAATTTAAACAAGTTATTTGTACAAAAGTTTTAGGGAAAATGACAATTAAATACCATTTGAAATTTCTAGACCTAAAAAAGTTTGTTAACATTATGGAAAGACATAAAGGAAACATGGATCAAATTGAGATTTTAAACTATTGGTGAATTTACTATCTTGCTTTCTCTTCTTCTTTCTCTTTCCTCTCCCTCTCTTCCTCCTCCTCTCCTCTTCCTATCGGCGTCGCCTTGGCAACGACAAGAGACATTGAAGCTACCATGGCTCTCAACAAGTCTCTCGTTGTCTCACACCGTTGTCATAGATCTATCTCTTTTTCAATGATGGTTTGCAAACAAAGTCTTCTCTCTTCCTCTTCCGTCAATTGAAAGTGGCATATAAGTTTTCAAAATGATCTCTATAATGCCGTATCTTTTTTTTTTTTTTTTTTGGCTGGCTTATTGAGTGGCAAATCCTTTATATTTTTTGTTCAAAATTCTATGTAGTCTTTATGAGCCCAATTTTGTGGAATTCTATAATCTCTTCCTATGATTATCATTACCGCAATATATTGCTTTCAAGTTTGATGAAAGCTGAGGAAGAGCTGCGATGGTAAAGGAATGTTGAAATTAGTGTTTTTGGAGGAAGTTAGGAGGCTGAATGGAATAGGTTTTGTAATGGGTTTACAAGAACAAGAAGGTGAACAATAAATGAGTTTGAGGAAGAAGAAGGTGAACAATATAATAAATGTGGGATTTAATAAAAATCATAATGGGAATAACAAGTTCATTAATAGGATTAACAAGTTCAGTAATAAGAATAACAAGTTCATTCTTTAAGGCCAGGGGAATAACAATTTCAGTAATGTGTTCCTCCTGAAGAATGAACTTATTATTCACATTACGTAATTTGTTATAGGTGGTCGTATTTTGGTTTCATCAATGACATGTGTTCCCTTAAAAAATGAACTTGTTATTCCTATTACTAAACTTTTTAATCTCATTAATAAATTTGTTATTCTCATTACTCAATTTGTTAATGGTGGTCAGATTTTGGTTTCATCAGTGATATGTGTTCCCTCTAAAGAATGAACTTGTTAATCCTATTAATGAACTTGTTATTCTCATTATGATTTTTGTTAAATCTCATATTTACTGTTCACCTTCTTCTTCCTCAAACTCATTTATTGTCACGTTATTATTCCTTCAAACCCAGTTGAAACCCATTTCATTCAGCCTCTTGACTTCTTCCAAAAACACTAATTTCAATATTCCTTCACCATCACATCTCTTCGTCAACTTTCATCAAACTCAAAAGCAATATATTGTGGTAATGATAATCATAGGAAGAGATTATAGAATTCCACAAAATTGGGCCCATAAAAACTACACCGAATTTTGAACAAAAAATATAAAAGGATTTACCACTCAATAAGCCAACCAAAAAGAAGACATGGCATTATAGGGATCATTTCAAAGACTTATATGCCACTTTCAGTTGACGGAAGAGGAAGAGAGAAGACTTCATTTGCAGGCCATCACTGAGGAAGAGATAGATCTGTGATGGCGGTGTGAGAGGAAAAGAGACTTGTTGAGAGGCATGATAGCTTCAATGTCTCCTAGTGTTGCCATGGTGACATCGACGAGAAGAGGAGAGGAGGAGGAAGAGAGGGACAAGTAAAAGAAAGAGGAAGAGAGGGTAAAATAGTAAATTCATCAACATTTTAAAATCTCAATTTGATCTTTGTTACCTTTATCTCCTTTCAAAATATTAACAGACTTTTTAGAGTTTAGGAATTTTAAATGGTATTTATCGTCATTTTTCCCAAAATTTATGCTATTTAGTCATTTTGTTAAAAGATTAGTTGTATCTTATAGAAATTGAATGTCTACTTTGATTATGACATATTGGTAGTTATTTGAATTAATATCTTCTGTAATTCATCTTTTAATGAAATTATTTGAAACCTGACTATTATTAAATTGATGTTTTTATGTCCTAGTATTGTGCTTATGCTTCTTCTGTCTTTTTTAATTCGTTTATTAAATGGCCAATAAATCTTTCTCTCCTCTCTCTCTCTCTCTCTCTCTCTCTCTCTCTCTCTCTCTCTCTCTCTCTCTCTGTGTCTGTGTTTTTTTTTTTTTGGCCCTTTTTTGAGTTGATAACGACTTAAGTGTTTAGTGTTACAATTGGAAGTTTAGAACTGGCATAACGAAGCAGAGTAATAGGGATTGGAATGATAGTGATGGTCTAAAATAAGAACGTAATATCATTATTTATGTTTGACGGATATTTTTAAGTTGAGTATTTCAATTTGAAATTTTAGTACTAAGATTTCCCTAATTAACTAGGAAATATTTATATCTAACTGTCACTGTTAATATCATCATATTACTTTGACATTTAGCACTATAAATTGCAAAATTATTATTTTTTAAATTACAAGTTACAACATGATAAAATAGGTAAAAGTTATTTTTTATACAATTTAAACACACCCATGCATGCAAAAACATATAATATTAGATTTGAGCTGAAACTTAATCTAACCGTGATAGGTGGTGTTGTCTCTGAGATAACTTCCCGTTGACACGGGTCAAATTGCTTGGTGCAATTTTAATGGTCAAAGCCATTATAGCAACGTTCACTTAAATTTAACTTTTGGATTTTAAATTCCCTTTTTATCGACTACTCTTGATGGCCTGAATTATTTAATGAAGCACTTTGGTGGATGCACTCACAAGGAAATATGGTAATACTAGGTGAAATTCTGGATCCCCATTTGCCATTTGGTACGATGAGCACCTAATTTCTTATTATTATGATGAGATCTGATCATTTAAATTTAATCTGAATAGTTTAAATTTAAAATTTAAAATTTTTTTTTTTAAATAATATATTCATTTTTATGAGAAGTGACAATTCTATGCTTATCTTTATTTTTAATTTTACATATATTTAAATAAAAATTTATTTAAAATTAAATTAAATTAAATTTGAACTGTTGAAAATCAATCTAATGATGTAGAAGGGTGATATGCTCCAATGAAGTTCTCTCCTTTCTATTTTCCTTCGCTTATAGGATGTTTATGTTATGCTATGTCTGATTATAGGCTTATTGATAAAGACGTAGCATCTTAGGGTTATAATCAACAATCACATTTGAGCAATATAATATAACAATACAACTCAGATCGTATTACTTTGAGAGGCTTTTATTTATAATCCTAAGCTGAGTGATAAAAATATAAAATTGACTGGGTCAAGTTTTGAGTTTTCTTTCTAACAGTTACTGTGCAAATAATTAATGTAAAATGGTCCTAAACTACTCTTTTTAATATTTTTTTCCAATATAAAATGAGTGGATGTGAAGTAATATGATTAAGAAATACAATGAATGAAATCTCTTGAAAAATGTAGTAATGGCAATGATTGTTCAATTAGGAGATGGGAAGTCTAGTGCCTTAATTAATGAAAACTCACCTAATTAATGACAGGGAGAAGTTTTGAGTTTTCTTTCTAACAATTACTATGCAAATAATTAATATAAAATGAAACTTTTTTTGGTATTTTTTTTTTCCAATATAAAATGAGTGGATGTGAAGTAATATAATTAAGAAATGCCATGAATGAAATCTCTTGAAAAATGTATTAGTGGCAATGATTGTTCAATTAGAATATGGGAAGTCTAGTGCCTTAATTAATGAAAACTCACCTATTAAGACACAAGTCCTTTTATGTGTGATTATCTAGGTTCTGAAACTCAGACTGAACCGACCAGTTTGGACTTTAGATCGAGAACCGATGAACTGGCTCGAAAATCGGTCCAAATTAAAGGGAAAATTGGGGTTTCTAGTGACACAGTCAACTCGGTCTTGATCGACCTTGTCCGAGGTGATAAATTCACTAATTCAGTTTGTTGGTTTTTTTTTGTTTGTTTGTTTAAGTCAACTAAACTTCGTCGAGAGTGTCGGCGGTGGCTCCTTCCATGGGGGGGAGTTTCATACCTTCCGACGATGAGAACAGAGTGAGTGGAGCAATGGATGATGGAGAAACAAGAAGGAAATAAGAAGGAGAAAGTCCAGTTGATTATTAGTGATGAAATCCTTGTGAAATAGAACTAATTTAGCAATGAAAGAAAGAAATGAGTATGAAATAAAAAGAGAAGAATATTGAGGATTTACTTAGAGAGAAAATCGGTGACTTTGAAGTGTCGTTTAAGGGCCCAATGACTAAGGGATTCCAGAGCGGGACGAGGGAGGGTCCAAAAATCCTGAGAGCCTCCGACCAAGTAATCACGACCTTTGGAGGATGGAATCCGAAGAAAAGCAAGCTTGAGACAGAATAAGAAGGACTCGAGGTTGGATTAGCGGAGAAGGAAGCCATTGTTAACGGTTTCAGGGAGGAGAAAAGATGATGAGAAGAGAGAGAGTGAAATACTGGATGTTTTGAGACCGATTGAAATGAAATCTTCAATACTAGTGAGAGAGAGAGAGAGAGAGAGAGAGAGAGAGAGAGAGAGAGAGAGAGAGAGAGAGAGAGAGAGAGAGAGAGAGGGAGAGAGAGAGAGAGAGAGAGAGAGAGAGAGAGATCTTTATCAATACCACTCTAGTCCTACTTATAATTTTTTAAAACTAAATCACACATACCAAGGAAAGGTAGTTAACACAATGATTATGTATTAAATTTTCAACTTTACCCTGAATAGTTTTCAATTATTTCTTCTATTTTAATTAGTATAATTAATAAGTGAAAATTGTTATAATCTCATTTAATACCATAAAATTGAACTTATAAATAAGGACCAAATTTTTTAATAAAAAAAACTTATAAATAAGACCACTGTGGTATCCATGAACTGTTATCCCTTTAAAAAAAATAATAATAAACGATATAATATTACACCTCCTCCTATATTGTTCATTATCATATCACATCCTCTTATATTTTGACTATAAAATATATATTTTTATTAAAATATGAATATTTTTAGCTAAGGGGGAGTACATTTGCGTGTTTGGAAGCGCTTTCGTACTTACTTGACGGCTGGACTCATTGATTGAGAGTTGAAGAAGATGAATGAAGTTACCCTAGCAAAAACGCATAGTTTCACTTACGATATTGTTATGTCACTTTTTAAATTCTATGAACATTTATGTCACTATGTAATTTTGTTGGTCCTTCAATGATATTGATTTTGCTCCTCTTCATTCTTGTAATGAAATTTAAGGTTTATAGCATCATTTATTTTCTACAATCAAGTAACCACCATCAATCATCAATCAATCAACTTTCTAATAAAAATATTGTAATGCCCGTTTAATAACATGTTTAACTCACAAATGGGTTAGATAATCATAAGATTAAAATTGCTCATCCGTTATTATTGGGGGTTTGATTATAAAAAATGAAGCATATTGAATTTAAAATTAGACTTTAAATCAAGAATCATAATTATATTAGTAAATATAAAATTATGATCCAAGTATGCCAAAGAAAAATTCGTCTTCCATGATTATAGGGATCTCTATAAATTATATTAATAAGTAGGTTATTATTAGTGGAGCAGTTTTTAAAAAAAATATGTTCTAATGGTAAATGATTTGATTTTGAAATAGTGATTCCTAGTTTTTATATTGGTGAACGAAAATCATGTCTCCATCAATGGAAGATGAAGTTTTGAGAATAATTGGGATATTAATATTTCATGATCTTGAAAAATAATTACAAAAAATAAGGTATTAATCGAGAAATTAGAAATATTTAAAAATAATATTGTTGACTTTAAAAATAAATTGGTTTTTGACTTTCATTAATGATAATAATTTTCAAGATTATGAGAGTGGCGTACCCAAGAATTTTTTAATGACGGGGCGAAAAGAAAGTATCTTTATCATAAATAAAAGTATTTCAAGATCCTAAAATAATTTTTATTATAAAATTATTAAATTAAAAAAAAATTTGGTGTGTATTTACAAACCACATGTCTTTTTTACAAAATGCACTTGCTTATTTACAAAGCAAATTAATTATTTTTTTGCATATATGTCCCCAATTAATAAAAAAGGATAGTGGGTGAGGATAATAATTAATATAATATTAGAGTTTAGTGCAATTAATAGGGGTAATATTAGAAGTTACTTAAATTTTAGGACAACTTTATTGACTTTAACTATTTTCATTAGTTTGTGAGAATTGTTAGTTGATGCATTATAATAAGGACCAGAGGGAGTACTTGAAATGCAATACATACTTAATATACAAAAATTGAAAGAAATCTATTACAAAAATTAAATTATTTCACTTGACTCTTATTCTACGTGTTTTAATATTGTTAAACTCATCTATAATTGATCGTTGTTAAAACTCAAAACAATTTTTTTTTCAAGGTATATAATCAAAGAATCTATCAAGAAATTGGTCTTCCATTCTATTTCAAAACATGTTCTTGATTATCTTCATAGCAGAGAAAGATATTTCAATAGTTGTTGTAGAAATTGGAAGAGTGAATACAAATCTAATCACTCTATCAATAAGAGGGTAAATGATGGATTTTCTAGTTCTTACTAACCTAAGACATAATTAAGATGTAATTGATAAATTAATCAAAATTTATATGTTTAGAAATATCGAGCTCAGCTGGAATTACTTTTGTTCTTGTAAATTGAGGGAAAAAGGAGATGCCAAAGCCATCTAGTTTTATATCTACCATTCGCTCTCTCTTTATAAAATCTTATACGCATGAATTGGAATTGGTTCAAACTATATTAAAGCATGAATTGGAATTGGTTTCAATACTATGTAAAAGTTTACTAAGGAGAGCTCATTAGATATGAACTATTCAATCTAATTTAGATGGTTCAGATTTGAGTTTTTTTATTTTTAAAAAACTTATTTTGATGGGTATAAAATTTAAAATAAATATTTTTTTTTTCAAACTTCTATTCTTTTCAAAAATGATTTTTTATTTAAAAAATCTTCTATTTTTTTTTTTTTTTAAAATATCAGATTTGGACTATCCAAAAATCATATTTAAACTACCCAAATCTAATGAGCTCTCCTTCTAAGTTTTTTGCTTAGTGGGAAAATCTTTTCCTTCTAAAATCTACACATCTTAACTATGAAGTCAACTTTTGATTTATTATATATATATATATATATATATATGAACAACATTAAATATTTAATATAAATATCAATCAACAAAAAATAAAATTGCATCAATGTACTTCCTCCTGATGCGTTTCTGATTTTCTTTGCACTTTATATGAAGTAAAAGTATATAATGGTTTTCCATTTCGCCTTCTCAAAATTATATTGAATAATCTTGTAAATTGTGAGGGAGGTTTGATATTCATTTAATTGGAACTTTTGGATATTAATAATATAACAATTTTTTTTCCTGAAATACATAAAAATGTCAGAAATTAAGAAATAAAGATCTTATTAATGGTTTTCCATTTTTATAGGACAGACATGTAATTAGGTTGTCATCACTGAAAACTGAGCACAACGCTTTTTTTTTTTTTTTTTTTTTTTTTTTTTTTTTTGAATAAAGGTGTAAAATACACATGTGCTTCTTAGAAGCGTCTAATACTAAATATTTTTTAAGTGTAAAAACTACACCTGAACTTTTTTTTTTTAAAGTGCACAACACCTTGTGGATCCAACTCCTCAAATATTATTATTACGAGGACTATTCTTTAGTTTTTTCTAAATCAGAGTTTTATACCCTCTTTTTTTTTTTCCTTCAAATTTTTTTTTTTTTTTTTTTTTTTTTTTTTTTTTGGGCGGGGACCCTAACCCCTAGTTCCTTCATTGTCCCATAAGCAACCGATTAGACCTCATAAAAATACATTTATTATTTTTCAGATGCATTATAGAGAATTACTAATATGACAATAACTCTTATTTCAACTTTTGATGATAATTATATATTAATTATGATATAAGATAACTTTAAAATTAAAATTTCTTTTGTTTTTCAAGAATGATAGTAATTAACTTCATAAGCCACAAATTATATATTTAAAGAATAAATTCATAATTGTCTAAATGAATAGAAATTCTTACTAAATTTTGTTTTTATACCTATAAATCAAACAAATAATCTTATGTTATATCTCAACTCGAGCAACAATTTTTCGTGCATTACACTTGGAGATATAGCTTGTTAATCACGAGATCATGACAAAAATGCCCCATGAAATCACTTCTCAATCCAAAGTCGCCCAAAATAAAACTACATAAAATAGCATTAATCTTAATATATTCATAATTATATGCAATAAAGCCCATAAATTATGATATAATCCTCAAATAATACTTGAAATAACATATAATAAATGGGTTACATCACTTCTATTATGAGTAAATAGAATATACTATTTTGGTCGACTTTTTTTGTGTGAATGAGTCAACTTCTCTAGTCCTTATTGTGAATTATTTTTTAAAAGATTTAATGTAATAATAAAAAATTCTTTCAATCCCTCCATAACATTGTTGCGCTTATAATTACATATTTTTCATTTCATTCGTTTTCTAATTCTTATTATGGATATATGTGAAATTGTTTTACACTATCCCTGTTCTCTCTTCTGAATTCTGATTGAAATTTTTTAAATCAAATTCATGCAACTAAAATTTAATAATTTATAAAAGTATTATTAAGATATTACAATTTGAAAATTTAAGTGAATTAATCTAAGTCAAAATCTAATCCAAATGATCTTACTGAGTGAGAAAAAAAGCACCTATTTTGTTGGTAGTGGTGGAGTCCATGGTCACAGACTCAAAGCCACAGGATAATTGTGCGGCAATCAAGAACTTAAAAATGAAGGAAGAAAATAAAATAAAAATAAATAAAAACATGAAACCGTGTCATTTAAATATAAAAAAGTAAAGTGATAAACTTTCAGATCATTTTATTCATTTTTAAATCATTATCGCATATCTAATACTACTGAATCGTCCTTCTCTTAATTAAGAAAAATAGTTGAATTAGTTATTTTTAGAATTAGTTATTTTTAGGGGGTTGTAAATGAGTAAAAAAAATTGTTGTAAATGAGGCTGATGTAGTTGTTAAATTTTAATGATTCGAAAAGGGTCCAAGGGCCCTTTCTTTGAAAAAATTTATTTAGTAAAATATCATCTTTAATATATTACCAAGAAAAATATTATCCTTAATCATTTATATATTGAAAGTATAAAAAATCCCTAATATGTGTACAAATAGCAGTAGTTTGTAAATAAATATAAATTTAAGAGGCAAATGCCTGAATTTTTAAGATAAAAATAAACCTTATAACTAGCTGCAATATTTTTTAACACTATCATATTAGTGAAAGCAGGGGTATGATTTAATTATGAAAGTGATGAAATTGAAAGTCATGTATGATAAAATTTCTAGATAAATTGTAGGAGACAAAAAAAATTAAATCTATAAATATTGAAAAATTTTAAAAAGTAATATTCATGAGTTTCAAATGAATTGCGTGATTTTTCTACGTTTTTAAATGTAAACATGTGGAAGGCCAATTAAGGGAGGGGGTTCGATTTTTGCTCCTCCACTTGGAACCAGGCCCAAATCATGAGTTTCAAATGAATTGCGTGATATATTTCTACGTTTTTAAATGTAGAAGCTAAATAATCAACTTACAAATATTAGAAAAATTTATTAGTTATTTATAAGAAATTTGTATTGGTTTCCCATAATAACCCTTTAACCAATTGTAAAAATATGTAGAAGCTAAATAATTAACTTACAAAATTAGAAAAATTAAATTATATAAGAAATTTAAATATTTGAATTAGAGTTTCCCATAAAACCCTTTAACCAATTGTATTTGAAATTGTCCTCAAATGCAAACCATCTTCAAAAATTAATATGGGTAATTTGAAGAACACATATAAATTTGAATATAAATTGGATTGGAGTTTTATATATTTAAAATTAGAGAAAACTCCTTCTTTCACTAACTACTATGTTTAAGATAGGAGGAGTATGAGCCGGCTATCCTTATTACAATTAGTTCCACATCCCACGACTAGGTAAAGACTAAAATGTGAGTTCCACAAGCTTCATATCATACTTTATACACATGCATCTTGGCAGGACACAAACAAGAAGTGACACATTTTTGTGGTCATCACAAAACTCAGGCACCTTAATTTATTACTCCTCCTAATTATAAGATTGAGTTGACTTTTTATTGGAGAAATTAAAGAAACTAAATAAGTTACTTAATCATATAATATATTGTATATCATTAGGTTATATATTAGTTTATTAGTTAAATTAATTAAAAATACTATAAAATTTAGAGAACAAAATAAATAATTAGGACTATAAGGAGTATGAGAGATTGGACCATTACTATAGACCACGTTTTTAAGAAGGCTAATAATTGTGCTTACTGAATTACTCATCGAGTGTCTCAACACAATCCCAAAAGTAACTCTTTTAAATGACCCACAATATGGAGAGATTTGCAGGAGAAAACTCATTTTTTTGTTTGGGTTTACATCTGCCCTCAAGCGCTCTTCTTGTTGTTAATTTAAACTAGTTTCAAATTTTTTTGGCTACAGTTTTATATATTGTGGCCTTGTATTATTTTTTTTAAAAAGAAGAATAGATATGGTTAATACAAAACAATGAACAAACATATGTACAAAAAAAATAATGCCATAATTACCTCTCAAGCCCCACTTAATAAGAGCCTTATATGTCGGGACCAATTTCGGTGTCTATCAAGCGCTCGTCTCATCTAAACCATCCAAATGAGATCTGAACTGATCCATATTTGATTTTTTTTTGCTTTTTATTTTTAAAAATAATTATTTTAATTTATAGAAAATCTAAAATAAAGATAATATTATACCTAATATTTTTTTCTAAAAATGATTTTTCTTTTTTGGTTAAAAAATCACCATAAATATCAAATTTGGGATCGTCTAGATTGGACTAGCACCTGGTGCCTATCTTTTTTGGATAGGCTTCAAAACTAGTTCCTTGTATGTCAAGCCAGCCTTCTTTATTTTATGATTTTATCCATGTCGCTTGGCGTTTGTTGCAGCAATTGTTGCACTCAATGTAATAAAGCAATTGAATATATATAAGTGCCATATCATAACATGTGGCGTAGGGGTAGTGTTGGAAATTATTTAGATTCTTGGACAACTTTATTAACTTTAACTGCTTTTATTGGTTCGTGAGAAAAGTTAATTGGTGTCTTATAATAAGGACCAGAAGGAGTAGTAATCATTTTTGGATTGCACATGGAACAGTAAAATAAAGATATTACCATACCAATTAAGACAAAGTTTATGGATCTGATTAAGAATTAATGAGCCAATCAACAAGACACTAACATGGCAGTCACCTCAATGTTTGTTGAGATTTATGATGAAAATCTCATATTTAACAGGGCAAACAAACACACATACATAAATGTGTTAGTAATTTTTACCCAATTATTACCGTTGTTACAGCATATGATATCACTCATTGACTTTTAACATCAGAAAGAGAACGTGCTAATCATGATTTATGTCTAACAATGAACAAAATGCGTTTCATACGATCCCCAAGAATCTTTCAATTATCTAACCAACTAAGACTAACCCACCTATTATAAGATTACCTTCAACCAAGATTTTTTTTTTTTTCAAAGACAAATTGATTAATGAAATGATTCAAGGGTCAACGGTTTAAACCGAGGTTAGCATACAAGTCATAATTGAAATAACACTTAACTGACAAAGTATTAATCCAAAAATATATAGGATATTCATGTATAAACCACACAAAATCCAACAAAACAGAGTTACTAATTTATAAATTTTGTGAATTGTTGGTTTTTGAAAAAACTCAAAACAAGGTCATTTTAGGCCAACAAAAAAAGTATAAAGCCCAACATAGTTAACCCATCTAGAACTCATGATCAAACCAGCCAGAGGACTAGCTCACTAGTCAATCTAGATTGGGATTTAATAACATGACTTCAACAACATGTCGGTAGGAATATTAATTACTAAATGCTTGAGAAAGGAGAAAGGAATGAAGCTATAAGAGGGCATATTGGGAGTAGAACTGTTTTGATGATCTCTTTCTTAGTACAACACAATGATCAAAACAATGTTAACACATATTGTTTGTGCGTGTGTGTGTGAGTGGAAGTTGTGCTAGTCGACTACATGAGAGTATTTAGGTGTTATCTTAATGGGTTTTCAAGAGACCAATAAGATGATTGAAAATCCAAAGTCCCTCGACCCACTACACCCACAAACGAGCCCTTGTTTTCTATTCTCAATATGTGCACGTGAAACCCCAATAATTTCTCATGCACAAGTGGGGTCTCTAAAAGCCAGCCCTTCCTCTTTTGTTCTCATGCCAAAATCCATCCCTCAGAATCTCCCCCATTAACCCCTCTCTCTCACAATGTTTCTTCTTCCTTGTCTTCCTTAACATCTTCGACTATACCTTATCAGTCTCCAAGAATGGCAAGAGCAATGGCTTCTTCACCACTCTCTCTTTTCCTTGTTTCTCTTTATCTCATCATTATTATTATTGCAAATGGGGTTCACTCTTTTGGTGAGAAGAAGACTCTCAAAGTGCAAAAGTTGCAGGCGAAGCCACAACTTGGTCCCCAGGGTTGTCTCCTTCCAGAATCAAGTAAGTTAGATAACAGAAAAATGGGAAGCACCACAAATTAAAGATGTCATCTTTATTTTTTACTTTGGGATCTCTCGTTATTTTATCAAAATTGTTATGTTTTCCACTTTACTCTTAGGATCTAGGACTGCATTTTCCTTTGACGAAATACGCCCTTCATCGTTCTTTCTCAGTTAAAGAATGAATTGGTTTATATGATCTCCTTGATTTGATTGATTCCTCGGATTTAAATTCTATTCTCAGGAAGTGAGAATGGTGCTATTGTGATGGAAATGAAGGACAGAGGTCACTGCTCAACAACGAAACATGATTGGAATAGGAGGCTTCAGAAACAGCTGGTGTTTGATAATCTTCGTGTACGTTGGATGCAAAACTGGATCAGAAAATTGGTCTCTGGTAGTATTGAGGATGATATTTCAGAAACCCAAGTTCCATTAACATCTGGTATAGTTCTTCAAACCCTAAACTACATTGTTACAGTGGGATTAGGTAGCCAGAACATGACAGTGATTGTTGACACTGGAAGTGACCTCACATGGGTCCAATGTGATCCTTGCAAGTCATGTTATGGTCAACAAGGACCTTTGTTCAACCCTTCAAAATCCCCTTCCTATCAATCAGTTCTTTGCAACTCAACAACTTGTCAATCTCTTCTTCCTGCTACTGGTAATTCAGAAACATGTGAAAATAACATACCAACCTGCAATTACATGGTTAACTATGGAGATGGGTCCTATAGTAATGGTGAATTAGGTATGGAGCATCTTAGTTTTGGAGGTATATCAGTAAACAACTTTGTTTTTGGTTGTGGTAAGAATAACAAAGGTCTGTTTGGAGGAACCTCAGGTCTGATGGGCTTAGGAAGAAGTAAACTCTCAACGATCTCACAAACTGATTCTATATTTGGTGGAGTTTTCTCCTACTGTTTACCAACAACAGAAGATGGAGCTTCAGGGTCATTAGTTATGGGAAATGAATCTTCTTCAGTTTTCAAGAATGTCACTCCCATTGTTTACACCAGAATGATCCCGAATCCGCAGCTATCTACCTTTTATGTTCTGAATCTCACTGGCATTAATGTGGGAGGCGTTGCCCTTCAAGCTTCTTCTTTGAGTTTAGGCAATCAAGGGGTGATAATTGATTCTGGAACTGTGATCACCAGGCTTGCTCCATCTCTGTACAAGGCTCTGAAGGCGGAGTTCTCCAAACAGTTTTCTGGTTTCCCTTCAGCACCGGCGTTTTCGATCTTGGATACTTGTTATAACCTCACTGGGAATCAAGAAGTGAACGTCCCTACCATAAGAATGTATTTTGAGGATAATGCAGAGCTGAATGTGGATGTAACTGCCATATTGTACATGGTAAAAGAGGATGCTTCACAAGTTTGTTTGGCACTGGCAAGTCTTTCTGATGAATATGAAATGGGGATTATTGGGAATTATCAGCAGAGGAACCAGAGGATAGTATATGATATCAAACAGTCTAAAGTGGGATTTGGAGGTGAGTCTTGTGGTTTCTCATGAATGGAGAGCATTTGACTAAAGAATGTATATGTTTTAAGGAAATGCAAAACTTAATGTTTGTGGTATGAGAAGAGAACCATAATTCGTTTCTCTGACACATGTGGCAGCCAATCACTGTGGCGCCCATAACCTCCCTTATGTAGCATCATTGCAATATCTAAAATCCTAAGTTTTTCTTTTTTTTGGTCATTTTTATTCTAATATTCATAAATACTCAAATTTTCATTAGCCAACCATCTTTAAACACACATTTTAAGCTTCCTAAATAAGTTTTAGTCACATGGGATACTCTGATCCTCATAACAAGATTGAGACTTCAAACAATTCTTGTGGCACCTATTGGATTCTTAACATCCAACGAAAAAAAAAAAAAAAAAAAATCATTTTCTCACATATGTTTTATGAAAAATTAATCTTTTTGTCATTATAGTTTTGAGTCGACAATAACTCAATCATTAAATTTTAACTCGGTGCAACTCAATCCCTATAGTTTTAAATCTCTCATAACTCAATTCTCAAACTTTAAATTGATGTAGTCTCTATAGTTTAAGCATTTACATATTTGTCGTTATATTCTAGAAAATAAAATTATATATTTCATGAAATTTAAATACTAAAGTCTTAAATAGTTAAAACTACTATATAAACAGGTTGCATTGAGTTAAAGCTTAGAAAAACCAAATTTCTATTAAATCAAAATTATAGGGTCTGATTTACACCAATTCAAAGTTTAAAAACTGAGTTACAACCGAGTCAAAAACGATAAAGAATTCCCCCCCCCCTATTTTGAATCAATATATTTTCAAGAATTTGCTTTCACATTTTGAAGAAGAATAATTCATAATATGGTATGTTTCCAAAGGAGGGACATCAATCTATTATTCTTAAAAGATATACTCAAAATACAATCACCACACTTACCAAAAGTGTAGCATGCTCATAACTCAGTTGTGTTCTATTATCCTGGCTTTGACAACACTCAATGGTACATCCTCATATATAATATTGAAGTAATCATTCCAACTTCCTTTTGTACTTCACAATCCCTACGAGCCTCAATAATTTACTATTATGTTCCCTTGCACACTCTTTGCTTTGATTAAATTATCAATCATATTTTTGCGGGAAAATGTATATAAATCTTATTGATTAAAAAAATAAATAAATCAGACCAATAAAATATATAATGAATATATTTTTCTTTAAATAAGATCTATATAAAATATTTACGTTTCTTTATATAATTTTATATTAAAATATAGTTCAGTGATCTTAGGAATTTTATATTGTAATTTTTTTTTTTTTTAAAATGTACCTCCTCCTGGCCCTTATTATAAGGCATCAACTAGTAAGTTTATTTGGTCATTTTTATGAAGCACTTGTTTGTTCCCAATGAGCATTAATTATTTTTTTCCATTGTACTCCCTCTAGTCCTTATTATAAGGCACAAACTTGTCATTTTTATAAAGCACTTGCTTGTTCCCAATGAGC
Source organism: Acacia acuminata (assembly GCA_019022655.1). NCBI lineage: Eukaryota > Viridiplantae > Streptophyta > Magnoliopsida > Fabales > Fabaceae > Acacia > Acacia acuminata. Next base: position 758,128 of record JAFJYI010000282.1, on the reverse strand, counting down.
ATTAATTATTTTTTTCCATATCGGCCCGTAATTAATAAGGGTAGTGGGTCAAAATAATAATTAATGTGATATTAGAATTTAGTGCAATTCGTAGGGGTAGTGTTGGAAATTACTTAGATTCTTGGACAACTTTATTAACTTTAACTGCTTTTATTGGTTCGTGAGAAAAGTTAATTGGTGCCTTATAATAAGGACCAAAGGAGTAGTAATCATTTTTGGATTGCACATGGAACAGTAAAATAAAGATATTACCATACCAATTAAGACAAAGTTTATGGATCTGATTAAGAATTAATAAGCCAATCAACAAGACACTAACATGGCAGTCACCTCAATGTTTGTTGAGATTTATGATGAAAATCTCATATTTAACAGGGCAAACACACACACACACAAATGTGTTAGTAATTTTTACCCAATTATTACCATTGTTACAGCATATGATATCAGTCATTGACTTTTAACATCAGAAAGAGAACGTGCTAATCATGATTTATGTCTAACAACGAACAAAATATGTTTCATACGATCCCCAAGAATCTTTCAATTATCTAACCAACTAACCCACCTATTATAAGATTACCTTCAACCAAGATTTTTTTTTTTTTTTTTTTTTTTTTTTTAAAAGACAAATTGATTAATGAAATGATTCAAGGGTCAATGGTTTAAACCGAGGTTAGCTCGAGATCATACAAGTCATAATTAAAATAATATTTAAAAAACAAAGTATTAATCCAAAAATATATAAGATATTCATGTATAAACCGCACAATATCCAACAAAAAAGAGTTACTAAATTATAAATTTTGCCAATTGTTGTTTTTTAAAAGAACTGAAAACAAGGTCATTTTAGGCCCAACAAAAAAAGTATAAAACCCAGCATAGTCAACCCATCTAGAACTCATGATCAAACCAGCCGAAGGACTATCTCACTAGTCAATCTAGATTGGGATTTAATAACATGACTTCAACAACATGTCGGTAGGAATATTAATTACCAAATGCTTGAGAAAGGAGAAAGGAATGAAGCTGTAAGATGGCATATTGGGAGTAGAACTGTTTTGATGATCTCTTTCTTAATACAACACAATGATCAAAACAATGTTAACACATATTGTTTGTGCGTGTGTGTGTGAGTGGAAGTTGTGCTAGTCGACTACATGAGAGTATTTAGGTGTTATCTTAATGGGTTTTCAAGAGACCAATAAGATGATTGAAAATCCAAAGTCCCTCGACCCACTACACCCACAAACAAGCCCTTGTTTTCTATTCTCAATATGTGCACGTGAAACCCCAATAATTTCTCATGCACAAGTGGGGTCTCTAAAAGCCAGCCCTTCCTCTTTTGTTCTCATGCCAAAATCCATCCCTCAGAATCTCCCCCATTAACCCCTCTCTCTCACAATGTTTCTTCTTCCTTGTCTTCCTTAACATCTTCGACTATACCTTATCAGTCTCCACGAATGGCAAGAGCAATGGCTTTTTCACCACTCTCTCTTTTCCTTGTTTCTCTTTATCTCATCATTATTATTATTGCAAATGGGGTTCACTCTTTTGGTGAGAAGAAGACTCTCAAAGTGCAAAAGTTGCAGGCGAAGCCACAACTTGGTCCCCAGGGTTGTCTCCTTCCAGAATCAAGTAAGTTAGATAACAGAAAAATGGGAAGCACCACAAATTAAAGATGTCATCTTTATTTTTTACTTTGGGATCTCTCGTTATTTTATCAAAATTGTTATGTTTTCCACTTTACTCTTAGGATCTAGGACTGCATTTTCCTTTGACGAAATACGCCCTTCATCGTTCTTTCTCAGTTAAAGAATGAATTGGTTTATATGATGTCCTTGATTTGATTGATTCCTCGGATTTAAATTCTATTCTCAGGAAGTGAGAATGGTGCTATTGTGATGGAAATGAAGGACAGAGGTCACTGCTCAACAACGAAACATGATTGGAATAGGAGGCTTAAAAAACAGCTGGTGTTTGATAATCTTCGTGTACGTTGGATGCAAAACTGGATCAGAAAATTGGTCTCTGGTAGTATTGAGGATGATATTTCAGAAACCCAAGTTCCATTAACATCTGGTATGGTTCTTCAAACCCTAAACTACATTGTTACAGTGGGATTAGGTAGCCAGAACATGACAGTGATTGTTGACACTGGAAGTGACCTCACATGGGTCCAATGTGATCCTTGCAAGTCATGTTATGGTCAACAAGGACCTTTGTTCAACCCTTCAAAATCCCCTTCCTATCAATCAGTTCTTTGCAACTCAACAACTTGTCAATCTCTTCTTCCTGCTACTGGTAATTCAGAAACATGTGAAAATAACATACCAACCTGCAATTACATGGTTAACTATGGAGATGGGTCCTATAGTAATGGTGAATTAGGTATGGAGCATCTTAGTTTTGGAGGTATATCAGTAAACAACTTTGTTTTTGGTTGTGGTAAGAATAACAAAGGTCTGTTTGGAGGAACCTCAGGTCTGATGGGCTTAGGAAGAAGTAAACTCTCAACGATCTCACAAACTGATTCTATATTTGGTGGAGTTTTCTCCTACTGTTTACCAACAACAGAAGATGGAGCTTCAGGGTCATTAGTTATGGGAAATGAATCTTCTTCAGTTTTCAAGAATGTCACTCCCATTGTTTACACCAGAATGATCCCGAATCCGCAGCTATCTACCTTTTATGTTCTGAATCTCACTGGCATTAATGTGGGAGGCGTTGCCCTTCAAGCTTCTTCTTTGAGTTTAGGCAATCAAGGGGTGATAATTGATTCTGGAACTGTGATCACCAGGCTTGCTCCATCTCTGTACAAGGCTCTGAAGGCGGAGTTCTCCAAACAGTTTTCTGGTTTCCCTTCAGCACCGGCGTTTTCGATCTTGGATACTTGTTATAACCTCACTGGGAATCAAGAAGTGAACGTCCCTACCATAAGAATGTATTTTGAGGATAATGCAGAGCTGAATGTGGATGTAACTGCCATATTGTACATGGTAAAAGAGGATGCTTCACAAGTTTGTTTGGCACTGGCAAGTCTTTCTGATGAATATGAAATGGGGATTATTGGGAATTATCAGCAGAGGAACCAGAGGATAGTATATGATATCAAACAGTCTAAAGTGGGATTTGGAGGTGAGCCTTGTGGTTTCTCATGAATGGAGAGCATTTGACTAAAGAATGTATATGTTTTAAGGAAATGCAAAACTTAATGTTTGTGGTATGAGAAGAGAACCATAATTCGTTTCTCTGACACATCAAAATGCAATATGCAATATTATTATGTTATTGTTATCTGTACCAAGCAATTGTCCTTTTTTATCATAATGATTTTTAAACGACAGTTGTAACCAATTTATAAAATTATTTGTTATTTATTTTTTTAATTGCTTTCACTCTATGTGCCATACAACTTTGAAGCAATTAAGATCCTGTGAGAGAGTTGAAATGGGGGAAGGAATCCATACACATACAAAGCTTCTGAACTCAAATAAGCAATATATGAGAGTTCTCTGACTTCAACATATAGCATGAAATCAGTGGATTTTTCATATCCTTGGGGTAAAACTTGAGTTTCTACCCAACTGTCTACATCTTCAAAACTTCTTAACAAGAGATACAAGTGCTACTTGAACTCTTTCAAAATGCTCTAGTCCTTAATATAAGATTTGGTTTGTAGTGTAACAAACTAGATCTTACACTAAGGCTTTGTTTGAGAGTTTCATTTTGGAGGGAAAGGAAAGGGAATGAAGGGTTTTGATAGTCTCTTCCTTTGTAAATTAACAAGGGAAAGGACTACCAAAACCCTCATTTCCCTCCAAAATGGAACTCCCAAACAAAGCCTAAGGATCGGAGGTAGTCTACATTTTCTTTTGAACTATGAAGTATACAATTAGGAAGCAAAATTTGTCCGGACATTCATTTCCATTTTCTGCTCTTACCCTCAAGATGGGGGCAAAATGAGAAAGCAAGAAGCCATGGTTTGTTCAGAGGTTGAACAAAACATTGTGTCAGAGAATTCTCACTACACAGAGCAGCAAAGCTTGGTATCAATGGAAGCTAAACTTAAGCAGAACGCCTGGTAACCTGTCAAAGGATATCTGTAGACTCGAAGATGAAAATATGCTTACTGTTAAACTGAGATTTGTGTTTGTTTCGAACTTTGAGGTATAAATTTCAGGCTCAACTAAGTTTCCATTTAAGTTGTTACCTGTAATCCATAACAAATTTTGATTTTCCCATTCTACCCAGTTGAAGAATTGTCTGCTTCCCATTCTCCTTTAGTGAACAAACAAGTCAGTTAAGTAGACTAAATCACTAAATAGTTTATTACGTGAATGTCAAAGTTTGCTCAAACATATACACAAACATACCTCTAAAGTCAGCTGGAAATTTTTTACCGATCTTTGGATTCCAAGTTCTGCTCTTCCTTTATCTTTAAAGTCAAGTTCAAATTGCTTTGAATTCTGCTGTAAAGTGTTAAAATTAGTCAACCAAGTCCAGATGTCTAGTCTTAGAAGAAATTTCGAAAGGAAGCATCCCATTTGGGTTTCTTACCTTGTTATAAAGTGGAACCCTTGAGAACAGTTGATGGACTTTGTCCAGCTTTCCCTCCCAATCTCTGGGCAGTCCTTTGATATGTTGTACCTGGAAAGACATAGAAATCAAAAAGCAAACAACCCCATTTTATCAATAAGGAAAATAGAACATCAAGTAGTGGAAGGCATAGCGTATATAATGACATACTCCCACCGATTTTATTTATAAGAGCTCAATAACTGAATTACATGATTTAATAAAATGGTTAAAATTAGTTAAAAATAACAAGTATGTCTGAAATAAATTTTGTTTTCCATGTATCCCCTTATTTATGAAGAGCAAGTAAGAGACAAAAATAAAGTAGATATAAGTATCACCAACCTTTTAATTAATGCAATACATATAATTAATAAAAGGTAAAAATGAAAAAAACTCTCTAAATGTTGTGACAACTCTTATTAAGTTTTTATAAAAAGGACAAAGGCAATTTAAATTTTAGCCTCTTAATAAAAAGAACAGGAGGAAGTGGTACAAGTAAGATATGGTAAACCTGGGTTATGTTCTTTAGTAACATAGATTGATGCTTTGGTACATATGCTCTCATGCTTCTGTAGCTGCCAGTACATGTTGCTGCTGTAGGTACAAACCTGCAAAGAGAAATAAATCCTGAAATCGGTAGAGGACAATGTCATCACTCAGTGGGGAATTGAGAAAGATTGAAATATTGACTTACATCACAACAGCAAGAGGTGGTTTTAGCTGTTTATCAAGCAAATTATGGCGATATCCCTGCTTTCAAACAAAACACAAGTGAAATTAATGATGCATAAATACTTTGCACTAAACAATCCAAAGGAACACTGTGTGTGAATGTAGGTGGGCAAAAATCTGAACCTGATCCCAAATTTGGTACTTAGAACCCAGGACGTTAGCCGTTACTGTTCCAAGGAAACTATCATCTGAATTGGACAAGAGACCTTTTACATTCTGAGCTACAATGAACTGAGACCTCCCATTCCGCCTCTTGTGATAAGCAACAGCTAGTTTCCTATTCTGGCGACCCTGACCTTCCTGTAATTTCAAGAGTCCGTGAGGTTAAGGTTTTTGCATTTGACCACAGTGTATACATATAGTCCTCTAGTCCTTAATACAAGACACATTTGAAGAAGAGTTAATTTTGATCATAAATATAAGATATAGTTTTCATATTTATCCTCCCTCAACAATAATCAACAATAATCAAAGAGGGGGAGTGAAGGAATTAAGGAAGATGGCTAAGGTGTTTTAGAACATACATATCATATTAACTATTTCAACTAACTTCGTTAATATATATATAAGCATGTTAGGTAGTACATCAATATATATAGATTGACCTTAAGAATGTATGCTTACAAATCCTAGCCTTTTCAGTTTTAAGCGAACTTTTTACTTATCAAGGGATGCTATGGCATGCAAATGTAACAGCAGCAACTTCAATCCATAAATATCAGCTTATAAGGTGATTCGTTATTTGTATCAGCTTATAACAGAGATACATACACTCTATTACGCAATTTTTCTAAGGTTGAATGAAGACAAACAGGAAGTTCATCTAGTTTGTTTCAAAAATCACAGACAGTCTTAGTCTTACATAAGTATAAAGCGAATACATAGTGCCCCCAGATAGTCCTTCTGGCTTTGCTTCCTTTACAATGATGCAAGTACACCTTCCAATATCTATAGGCAACGGTCTACAGACCAAAGACCTGAACCAACAATTTAACACATTTTAGTCCACTTCAAGCTGGAAATGAAAACTTGCACAGTGCAAGACATAAGAATTTTACTCACTTATTGGGCAAGGTTGACCAGGAAGAAGATGGGGCTGCCTCTGAATCAGAGAAATCCCAAATTTTTAAAGAGCTCAAATTTTCAGAATATACATTATCCCATATCTTGCACCCAAAAGCCTTTTCAGGCTCGTTCATTTGCATACAGAACTGAAGCGAGTTAGGCTTCAAAATTCTATCTGTAGATAAAGACTTGGACTTTGAGAAGTGTTTAGGCAAAGAAGATGACCCATTTGCAGGCACTGCATTTTCCTTGTCACAAAAGCGAGTTACATCTTTCTTCTTGGGCGTGACATTTTCTTTATTATCAGTTGAAACTTCTCTGAGCGAGAAATCTTCACATTTCTGACATTTGGAAGCTAAGCTGCCACTGTCGCTGCAGCTACGGCTATGCCGGAGTTCAGTGAGAGGATTGACATAGAGAGAACTATATGACTGACTTAAAACGGAGGACTTTTTGCAAGCATCCGTCATGGGTGATGGAGAAAAGAACAAACTTTGTATGATTTTTAGCAAAAAAGAAAGAAATCTCAGTTCTTGGTAGAAAGCTGGGTTTTAGGAAAGAGCTAATATGACTCGGATTTGAATTTAAAAGGTTTGAACTTTGAAGAGTTTAATTGAGGATGTTTATAATGTCGTCCTGCTCATGAGCAATTTAGCAGTGCTACGATGTGCACAGGAGAGCGGGCGATGGTTTCACTCATCTGAAGCTCATCAATGGTGGGGTCCATTTTGAGATTGAAATCTTAACCGTTGTTGGGGTTCTTGAGCTGAGATGAGGCTCATTGAATACTCTGATATTATACGTGCGATTTATGGGATCAAAAAGACGTTTGAATTTGAAAATGTTCAGGGAAACGGACAACTGTTCTGGGGTCGGTTATCGGTTGGACCGTAGTGGGAAATTGCATATTTGGGTTTTGTAATAAAGACTAACGGTGACCATTTAAAATGGGCAAAAGAAAAGAAACGGTAACTATTCAAAAACAAATAAGAAAGAAAAATAATATCCATTAGGGATGCTTCAGCGGTAGAAAACTTTTTCTGCAGCACGTAAAACGATAGCGTTTCTTCCTCCCTTTTTCATAGAACACACACATTAAAACCGCTTCTCTCTCTTCCTCTCTCACTCTCTCCCTCTCCTCCTCATGGCTGACCCTCGGGTCATCCTTCTTCCACCCCTCCCTGCGGCGCCTGCGAGTCCCTCCGCAGGAAATGCATGGTGGTTTTTTTTTTCCTCAATATCGTTGTAATTTTTAATAAGTAGTGATTTAGGAGGCAGGGTATTTTTCTATTCGAATTCTAGTGATGGTTCCAATCAGGTAGTTGAGGCCCAAGTCAAGGCAGCTGAGTCCTGCGCTGACGAGGCTGACTCCAGCGCTGCTTCAGCTATCATGCCCACTAGTCCCAGATCAGAAGATTATCTTATTGTTTTACATGAAAGTCGAAAACGGCAAGCCCCTTATGCAGGTGCTTTCGTACTTAAGGATGAGCCAGAGGTTGATTCAAGTGTGGTATCTGGTTCTGAAATGGAGAAGAGTGTATATGATTTAAAAGGAAAACAATTGTTTAATCGTCTTCATGAAGTTGGTACCCTTGCTCAGATTTCAAGCATTTCAGGGGACCAGGTAATCCTTATTGGTCATAGGCGTCTGCGTATTATTGAGATGGTTAGTGAGGAGCCGCTTACTGTAAAAGTCGATCATCTCAATGCTCAATAAGTGGGTACCGCTTGCTGATTTTTGAGCTGCAATATCTGGGGCAAATAAATTGCAATGCCAATAAATTAATATGAGGAGAAGAAAGGAGGAGAGTGAGAGAGGAAGAAAGAGAAGCGGCGTGGAGGTGGTGGTAAAGGTTAATATGCGCAGAGTTTTAATGTGTATGTTTTATAAAAAAGGAGGAAGAAACGCTGTCGTTGTACCTTACTGCAGAAAAAGTTTTCTAGCACTGAAGCAGTTATGTTAATCCCTATCTATTATCCCAAAAAAACGTATGGTTTTTATTTGATTTGATTTAAATTTTTATTGGGTTGTATACAACATTAAAAATAAAGATGCTGGTACATATTAAAATAAGGGAAAAGAAACATAAACACCATTTAAATTTTCAAAACCTAAAAAGACATAAAAGTGATATGATAGGAATCTAGAATTCTGAAGTTAGTATATTTTTACTAAAATGACCTTAATATTTTAATTTAAGATAAAAAAGAAAAGACACATACTCGCTAGAATATCACCAATGGCTAGCCGCCGGAGCGTTTTTTTAAAACCATATGATAAGTGATATTAGAGCCAATTTTTCCTCAACACCCTACCTGTCATTGGTGTAATAGAGCAACTTCTTTCTACACCATACCTATCGAAACCACGCCTCCCAACAAGTGCCCTGGGCATCTATTAGATTAATGGAGGGCCAAAAAAATGCCCGAGAAGAATCAAGCAACGAAGCAGTCAATGGTAAGAATTTCTATCAGATATTTGCTGAAGCGAAGCTTACTTTAAGTCCACCCCCATTTATTGCTCCAAATGTGCTGCTCAAATTAGACGAATTGTTTCATGTTATAATGTGGGTGTTAAGGATACACAACTTTGTTTTTGTACTCGATGGGCCTACTAAAGATAGAATCATCATCAATATAAACTTAATAGAGAAATCAAAATAAGCCGTTCACTGTAGCTTGTGACTCAATTTACTATTCATGGCAATAGTAGTAGCTCATTCTTCAAGCCGTTCACTGTACGTTTTCCCTCAAGACTCCTCCAGTGCTTCCTTTTGAATTTTGAATTTCAAAATGCCTCTCTCCTATTATTATTTCACCTTATCCTCTTCAGGCCTCACAATCCCTTCCCATTCTTCTTTTTCATTACATAGCCCTAGAAGTGAGGACGGTTTAAAGCAGAAAAGAGGATGCGACGATGATGCTGCCACCGTCGTCGTTGATCTTCACAAAGCAAGTCATCCTTTTGAAGTTTTTTAGTGTATCGGGAGACTAAAATTGGTGCAACGCAGTGTGTATTGGTTGCCCCGTACGATTTCATCTTCAATCTGGGGTGGGGAGTCTTGCAAATCAACGTTTAATCAGATGCGAACGTATTGTGTGGTGCTCTGCTGCGATTTTTCCGTCTTCAATTCCGTCTTCAATCGGGAGGCAAAGATTGGTGCGGCGCGGTGTTTTGGTGTACATTTGATTTTTTTTTTTTGGTTGAATCATGAGTCTGTGTACGAGTTGCATCTCATTTGATTTTTTTTTTTTTTTTTTTTTTTTTTTTTTTTGGGGTGTGACTATCTGTTAGGGATTTCATGAGTAAGGGAGAGCGATCCTAAGAGCGATAAAGCTAAGCTCAAGGTTAAATTCTATGTCCCTCCATTTTGCCCATTTTTCCTGTAACCGGAGATTCTTGGGTTACGTACATCGACAATGGTTATCGGTATGCTCGATCGGCTAGCCCAATAGAAATTACCTTTGGGTAAGAAAATTTATCATCTTTTTAAGTTCTCTCGCATCATGGGTATGTGATTCTGTTTGTGGGGTTGTACATTCTCAGATTTCTCATAGGCTTAAGCAACTTTAGTATACTATAGTATCTTCCCAGTTCAAAAGCTTGGTCCTTGGGATTCATATGCATCAGTATAAACCCAGATCTTCACACTATCAAAGTATGTTCTACTTGACTGAATGTTGAAGTCTTATACTTATTGGTTTTACTTTTGTAATATCATAGATAATTCTTACATTTCTAATTATGTCATGGCTTGCTTTTAGCAACTTCGAATATGCTGTGGAAGGAAGAGAAAGCAATCTCTCATGTTGCACTCACGCATCGCGCAATCTTTCGAATATAAGAGTACAACTACTGATGTGGTTGTGGTTCATGTTGTGTTTTTGGGTAGTGAGACAACTTCTATTTTTTGTTGGTAGATTTGAAATCCAATTCTTTTCTTTTGTGTCCCTTTGTGGTTTATTCAATTTCTTAATGATTTGGATGAGTGGAAAGTGAGGATATGCTTTCATGTCATTGAATTGTTGCACTAGCGCATCACACGGGGGAGTTGACCCAGTGTTGTTTTCCCTAAGAGAAAATTCAATTGTATTTAATGGTAGATGAAATAGTGGCTAAAGGGATTCTCTTATGTGGCTCAAGACAAAATGCAGTGAGTTCTCTTTCATTCATTCTTCATCACTATCTTATCCTACTTCTAGATTATTTGATGTGATATTGACATTGTTGTTAATAAAGAAATTTTTGTTTCATAGAGTGGTTGGTAGATATGTAGAAGCACGAGAAGATTTTACTGCATCAAATCTTTGGATTATGTCTGTTTTTAATGGGTTAATTGTATATTCCCTGATTTTCTCTCTCTTGATTTTCTCCTCTTTAAAGGAAAAAGTTGCATTTTCTATTAACAACTCGGCTAAAGGGTTTCTCATGACCAATTCTCATGACTAACTCTTAGGGGATTGGCTTCTTTAATGTTTGCCTATATAGTATTGATGCATTACCAATGTGCTTTGGTTAATTTCTTTTGTAGGAAAATAAAAGAAAAAAAGAGGACAATGGTGAAAGGCGTGGAGAAGTGAAGAGTTGCCTCTTGGAATTTTTCCTACTATTTAGATTATTAGTGTTTTGGTAAAAATCAAGATACTAAATTTTAGGAATTGGGTGCGAGATATGGGAGCGAGAGATTGTGGGATTATTTAAATTAATTTGATTATTATATATTAATCGCATATTTTCTAATTTTTATCCTCTATTGAAATTAATTTGATTATGATATATTACACATATTTAAATTATTGAAACTGATAACAATGTATCCTCTATTGAAATTAATTTGATTATGATATATTACACATATTTAGCTTTTGAGCCGAGCGAAGTTGCTAAATGTATAAAAGTACAACCGATATGGTTGTGGTTCATGTTGTATTTTTAGATAGTGATGCAACTTTTATTTTTTGTTGGTAGATTTGAAATCCAATTATTTTCATTTATGTGCCTTTGTGTTTTATTCAATTTGTTAATAATTTGAATGAGTATAGGTCCATGATATACTTTCATGTTAGGGAATTATTGCACGTGCGCATCACGTGGGGGAGTTGGTGCTTGTTGCTATTGATAAAACTACCCTTCCTAAGGTGACGATCAGCGGCGGAACCAGAAATTTTTTTTAGCCCCTACTAAAAAATAAATATATTGAACTACTCTCTTTAATTCTTATTATAAAGTATTAACTAACAAGTATATTTGGTTCTTTTTATAAAACACTTGCTTGTTTTGAAATAGCATTAAATATTTTTTTCCATGTATACCCATAATTAAAAAGGTAGTGAGTGAGAGTAATAATTAATAAAAATTAATTATTACTCTTTTTCTAGAAAAAAGAGAGAGTAATAAATAATATGATATTAGAGTTTAGTGTAATTAATAGGGATAATATTGAAAATTACTTAAATTTTAGGAAAAATTTAATTACTTTAACTGTTTTTATTGATTTGTGAGAATTATTAGTTGTTTCCTTAAATAAGGATCAGAGGGAGTATTTACTAAATAGTATCAAATAACTTGAAAAATAAAAACAAATAATAACAGATAATTATAAATTAAAACAATATATAAGATTATACTAATCTTTTCGATATCTCAAACAAAAATTTTACTTTCCTCTCACAACCTAATGAGTAATGAAACAAACATTATCTTTATAGAAAAGATAAAAAATTAGTTGGGGCCAAATTTGTGGCTAAATAAAATATCATATAATAAATACATATATATTCTAACAAATTTTATAAGATTAGCCAGGGCCCACTGCCATCAAGACGTTCCATCCCTGGTGACAATGTAGAAGGAAAAAATGAAAAAGAAACTTCTTCATCATTTCTTCCCTTAATTATTATGGTACGGTCTCTTTTTCCAAAAAAGAAAAAGAAAAAGGAAAACCATTGTTTAGTTGGTATTTGATTCATTTTTTCCTTAAAACCTATATGTCAATGAAGTCAAAGCTACTTCTATCTACAACACACCTACTAGAGCAACCCCCGTCCAAGAGCCGCCTTGCCAAAGGTGCCAACTGCCTTCTCATCTGTATCACAGACTTCTTTCGATACCACACCTATCAGTGCCTGACGCCGAGTCACTTGTTAAAAGAGTCATGTCATGACGTCAGGAGTGAATCCGTACTTTCTCAAAATTTTTAGGGAAGATAATTACCCAACAGAATTTCCTTACAAAGCGAAGGTAGTGTGATGGTTGCTTTGTTTAATTTATTCTAATGTGATTGAATCATTAGCAATGATTATGTGTATTGGTGTGCTTTCAATTTTTTTTTTTTGGTAGGCAATTTTGTTGTTTTAGAAGATTGATGGTGTAGAAGTATGCCTATTTAGTATGCATGTGCAATAATTCTGAATGCTAATTTCCTAATCAACGACAAGTGTATCTTTCATATCTTGATTCAGTGAAGTATTTTTAGCCTGAGCCTCTTCGGATATATGTATACCATGAAATTCTAGTAAGCCTTAGTTGCTACCTATGTTTATTATTTGCAGAAGTGTGCCTATTTGGCATGTATATTTCAGAAGCAATGATTATGTGTATTGGTGTGCTTTTGTTTTTATTATAGGAAATTTTGTTGTTTAGATTGATGGTGTAAAAGTATGCCTATTTAGTATGTATGTGCAATAATTTGGATTTGAATGCCAATTTCCTAATAAGTGACAAGTGTATCTTTCATATCTTGATTTTGTGAAGTACTTTTAGCATGAGCCTCTTCGAAATGCCAAAATGCTAAAAAAATGTCTTTGCGGAAAATTAAATTTCCCTCTCTGAACTACTCTTATCACCATGAAAATGATAAGTCATGTTCTGTCTCCAGTGTTTGTGTGTTGCTTCGTCGCTACTTCGCATTGGTCTCTCGACAAGCTAGTGCTAGTCAGCTTATCACTTTCTGGTTCCTTAGCTAAATGACGATAGACCAACCTGTAAGAGGTGTTTCGGTTATATAACTTTTTGATTTTTCTTCTTATTGTTTTGGGTTTTTCATGGGTTGAATGAAATTGATTTAATGTTCTTGTGGGTTCCTTTGTTGTTAATGAATATTGTATTTTCAAGATTATATTTGCACTTAAGACCTACCCAACTCACCCAACAAGTGTTTTTAGGGTTACTTTTGTTGTCTGCAAAAGCAATGTTAGTGGAGAAGAAATCCTAAGCAAAATCATTTGAATTTATATGGTACAAGTGAGTCCACAAAACCTCCAAGTGATGTATTTATTATACTTGTCATGCATTTATTTTACTTCTTGGATTCATTGTGATACATTTATGACCAAGAGTGATTCTTTGAGATGCATTTAAGGGGTTTCTCCTTTTAAAAAAATAATACATAACCTATTGAGTATATGCATTTGGAATTGACTTAGTTTATATGCAATTTTCAATTTTTTCCATCTATAGGAATTCTACTATGGATCACAGTTGGATAAATGCTTTAAGACGAGTGTTGAATATTAGAATGGGGTGAGGGAATTTATAGAATTGCTAAACAAAATGCTCATAATGATAGTGAGAAGTTTTATTGTCCTTGTGTAGAATGTTTGAATGAGAGGCGACTAAGTCCTGAAGTTATATACACACATTAATTTGTGAAGGATTTTTTAAGACTTATACATTATGGGTATGGCATGGTGAAAAAATGCCAAGTTCATCTCAACATGGGGAAGTGACCTTTGATGATAATGACACGGATATGGATGATCGCATAGAGGACATTATTCGTGATGTAGGAAAAGAGGCTTTTGGGCAATCAATGCATATAGTAATATGTGTAGTGATGCAGAAACGCCGCTATACCCTGGGTGTAAAAAATACCAATTGTTGAATGTTGTATTGAAATTGGTAAGCTTGAAAGCATAATATGGATGGAGCGACAAGAGTTTTTCAAAAATGCTTGAGACTTTTAAGGACATGCTTCCAGATGATAATGTGTTGTCGCATCGATACTACGATACTAAGAAAATACTTTGTCCACTAGGGATGGAATACAAAAAGATCCATGCATGCCCGAATGATTGCAAATTGTATAGAAAAGAGTTTGAAGAGAAGTTGAAGTGTCTGGTATGTGAAACCCCAAAGTACAAATCAAATAAGGGGTCTGCAAAAGTGTTAAGATATCTTCCAATCATAACAAGGTTCAAGCGGTTGTTTGCTAATGAAAATGATGTAAAAAATTTGAGGTGGCATGCAGATGAGAGGATTTCTGATGGAAAGCTTCGACATCTGGCTGATTCTTTTCAATGGAAGAAAATCGATCAATTATTTCCTAACTTCGGGGAAGAACCTAGGAACCTCATGCTTGCCCTTAGCACGATGACATGAATCCCCATGGTAGCCTTAGCAGTATACATAGTTCATGGCCTGTACTCCTGATTATTTACAACTTATCTCCTATGTTATGCATAAAATAAAAGTACATCACGTTGTCGATGTTGATTTCGGGACCAAAACAACTCAGAATTGACATCGATGTTTACAAGCCTTGATTGAAGACTTGAAGGAGTTGAGGAAGAAAGTGTCGTTGTTTTTGACTCTTTCAAGAAAGAGGTTTTTAAAATGCAAGCCATGATATTTTGTACTATAAATGACTTCCTAGCATATGGTAACTTGTCAGGGTATCGTCTAAAAGACCATAAAGCATGTCTGATTTATGAAGAAGCCACATGTTGCCATCAACTACAACATGGAAGAAAGACGATTTATCTTAGACATAGGAGATTTCTTAAACTAGGTTACCCATATCGTCGATTAAAGAAAGGTTTTTTTGGTGGCCAAGAGTATGAAGATGCTCCGGTGACATTGACTGGGGAGCCAGTTTATGAAAAGGTAAAAAATATCATTGTCATCTTCGGTAAGACTGCAAAGAGTATAAAAGAAACAAATATACGGAAAAAAGGGATCTGTATTATTCGATCTTCCATATTAGCGCAATCTTGATGTGAGACACTGTATTGAAGTCATGTATGTGGAGAAAAACGTATGTGATAGTATTGTTGGCATGCTTCTCAACATACAAGGTAGTTCTAAGGATGGTGTGAAGGCAAGATTCAATTTGCAAGCAATGCGAATATGCGAAGACTTACATCCAAGACCATATGGTAAGAGAACTTATTGTCCCCCAACTTCTCATACTTTGTCTAAGGATGAGAAAAGAAGTTTTTGTGAGTGTTTACATGGCACAAAAATTCCCTCAGGGATATTCTTCAAATTTTAAGACACTTGTATTGATGAAGGACTTGAAATTAGTAGGACAAAAGTCTCATGATTGACATATCTTAATACAACAACTTCTCCCAGTAGCTATTCGAGGCATTGTCAAATATGATCTTCAACACATTTTGATTAGACTTTGTTTCTTCTTCAATGCCATTTGTAGTAAAGTTTTCGAGATTGAAAAGTTGGATGAATTGGAAAATGAAGGATATCTTATCTTGTGTCAGCTTGAGAAGCTTTTTCTTCCTACATTTTTTTGACATCATGGTTCATCTAATTGTTCATCTAGTGAGGGAGATAAAGTTGTGTGGCCCTATCCATTTACGATGGATGAACCCAACTGAAAGATCTATGAAATTCCTAAAAGGGTATGTGAAGAACGCATACTAGCTAGAAACATCAATTGTTTAGAAGTATGTTTCTGAAGAATCTATGAAATTTTGTCAAAATTATTTAGTCAAAGTAAGACATATTGGGCTTCATAAACCTCAGCATGCTGAAGGGGTAGACGAGGGGGTTCGGTAAAGAGTGTGGATCCCGATGAATTATCACAAGTCCACTTATACATCTTTAATAATATTGATGAAGTTCAATACAACATAGATGCACATAAAGAAGCTGTCAGGAAAGAAAATACTCAAATGACTAAGCAAATGTTAATTAGGGAACATAACAAAACTTCTGCAAACCGATTCAAACAAAAGGTCGAGGGAGAGAAATGTGTTTCGATATAATAAAATGGTTAGTAAGTGGACCGAGGTTGATGTCATAACTTGGAAATCGTATGTGATCAATGGTTATACATTTTACATGAAGTCCCTAGATTCAAATTGATTCAAACAAAAGGTCGAGGGAGAGAAATGTGTTTCTGATATAATAAAATGGTTAGCAAGTGGACCTGAGGTTGATGTCATAACTTGGAAATCGTATGTGATCAATGGTTATACATTTTACATGAAGTCCCTAGATGATAGGAACACCTTCCCGAGAAGGTGGTGTTATGTTAGAGGCTGAATCTATACACTTCTCCAGTTTGAAAGACAAGAAGCCTAAATTGGCGGTCATGCTTTGTTATGGGGTTATTGACGACATTTGGGAGGTGGACTATGTTAAAATTAAATTGCCCATTTTCAAATGCAAGTGGGTTAATCTCAATAATGGTGTTCAGATCGATTGGCTAGGATTTACATTAGTCGATATCAATAGTAGAAGTTTTGGAAATGAACCTTTTATTATGGCAGACCAGGAGAAGGAAGTGTTCTATATCACCAATCAAGAAAATAAAATGTGGTCTGTAGCTCTTCAAGGAAAAAGGGCCATTGATATTGATGAGGAAATCCATTCAAATTATGGTCTATTTGAGAGTACTCCTTTTTCAAGGGGTCTCCCGGACATGAACGAAGGTGTTCAGATAATGAACCCGGCATAAGAAATGATCATCATGAAGGAATATGAGAGGATATCGCTTTATAAAAGAGACAATTCATAAGGTAATATTCATATGTAGAATTATTTGAAAACTTTTAAGGTTTTAACTATATTCCTTCTCATGTTCGTAAACAATATAATGTCACAACTGTGAAGCTTTTGTTCTTGTTTTTATTTTTATGGCAGGATCCGATCGAAAGAGGCATGTTATAAAAGAGGATGTTACATTGTTGGGTGGGAATCTGATGAAGGCATGGTGAATTTGGCATGTATGTTCATTTATGTGCTGTCTTTGTAATTCATTGTATTTGTAACTTATCTTATTGTATATATTCATTTAGGTGATGTACAATACTGTCATAGCATATTCATTAAGAGGCCACATAACTGATGGTGAATAATATTTATATTAATTTCCAATTCAATTTATTCATAATGGATTGTTCATAGTTTATAGCTTAAAGTAATTGTTAAGAAAAAAAAGGAAATCTTGTCTTTTAGGTGCTCGATTGGGTGGTGGAAGTGTATATGATCAGGAAGAACAAAACAGGGAAAGAATTAGAGAAAATTTAGACCAGAAATAAATACTCCGATCTAAAAAGTTCAAATTTTAAGACCGAATGTATTTATTAGTCCGGTCTTAAAAGTTGGTCTTTTAAGACCGTTGTATTTATACTTCCGGTCTAAAAAGTTCAAATTTTAAGACCGGATGTATTTATTAGTCCGGTCTTAAAAGTCGATCTTTTAAGACTAGTATAATTATTCGTCTGGTCTTAAAAGTTGGTATTAATTTCTAGACCTAATTGTTTTTTTGTCTGGTCTTAAAAAGTCATTCTTTTTAGACTAGCCTATTTATCTGTCCGGTCTTAAAAGTTGAGTGTTAAGACCGAACAAAAAATATATCGTCTATATAGTATAACTTTTAAGACCTAGTATTTTTAATATCCATTCTAAAAAAGATTTCTTTAAGACCGGTTTGCATCTAGTCTTAAAAGTTACAAACTTTTAAGACGCCGTATGCAGACCGACCGCAGATCCGGTCTTACCATGCATATTTCGTCCGGTCTTAAAAGCCTTTTTTGTACCGTGTTGTTTTCATGATTCTTTTAATAACTAGATCTTACATGAAAGGAGTGGTATTTTAATATCATGGGTTAAAAAAAAAAAAAAAAGGAGTTGTTTTCAATTTTTTAAGATTTTTCAAAAATGTTTGACTCCAAAATTGTGTAATTTCTATTTAATTTAGAGTTTTAAATCTTTAAAAAAACTGAAAACTACTTCATTTTTTTTTTTTGCCCATGCCATACCATATCAAATATAATTTATTTTATGTAGATTTTATTAATTCAATCATCAAAAGAATCATGAAAAACATATTTAGGAAGGACTCAAAAATTAAAGGCCGGTAGGGAGTATAGTAGCAAAGACACATCCCGCATCCACAACGCATACATAGCATCTCGCCTTCAACTCACACAAGGGTTTTGCAGATCCCCTTCAAGTGCACCATGGATTGAACTCGACCCATGGCTTTCTCCTTTTAGCCTACTTCTACTCTCATTTTCTCATCGACCATTGGAAGAAAATTTTAATGGTATAAATTTTACATCTTATAATAAAAATATTATTAGTTTTACTTAAACAATATATAAATAAATTTAAATTTTTAATATTTAATCTAAAAAGGAGTAACTAATTATTATAGAGTAAATTTTCTTTCCATTTTAGACTTGAACTGTTTAAAACAAATTTTACCATTTAAAATTTATTTATGCATGTTTAACTAGAATTATAACAATATTTTTATAAGATGTAAAATTTGGATCATTGAAATTTTTATGCAATGGTGGAGTTGAGAAAATGAGAGCAAAAGTAGGAGAAAAGGAGAGTAAGGGGGAGAGAAACCACACCTACTTGCGGGCCTTTTTTATTTCACGGGCACTTGTTTAGCGGAAAAAATGTCTCCATTGATATCTTTATTTCCTTTCCATTGAATGTCTCAACTATTGGATTAAGTTTCAATGGTTGATATTTCAATACTATTTAATGTTTTATTTAATATTATAATAATTTTTTTATATATTATTAAACCTCAACTATTGAAACTTGATATAATAGTAAAGATATTTAATGGAGGAGAAATAGAAAGAGAGAGATCAATAGAGATATTCTTTTCCGCCTTTGGTATAGTTACTTTATTGGGAGAATTAGGGAGGAAGAACAAAGAAAATAAGTATTCATTAATAAGTTCTTAAAAATTGTAATTATTTTAAAGGATTAAGGTCAAAATATAAATTTTTAATTATGAAATTAACCTTGATTAAACTCCCTACCTTTTCTCTAACCTCATCTAATTATTTGACAATTTGTTATTTCCTGCATCTCTCCCTAGGTATATAATTTGTTACTACCTTATTATATTTTTTAAATGAAATTCCATTTCACTCAAGAACATAAAAGAACTCTTTCTAACTTTCTTTTTCTATTATTGACATTTGTGGGAAAATATAAATTACCAATAAATCATTAGAAATTATAACAATCAAGTTGAAGACCTTTTAGATGAATTATGAGAATGTATCTTGTATATTGATTTAATATATTCTTTTAGTATTTCAAGGATTTTTTTTTTTTAAAAAAAGAAGTGCCTTAATTAAAGTGAATATCTTCCAGGGTAAATTTGTAAGTTAAGATGCTCAAGCATAATTCTAAACTGTCTTACAATTCGAGAAACATATCCCAACAATATATATATATATATATATCAATTTTTTATTTTCAAATAAAAATATCTATCAATTTTTTTTTCAAATTAACCTTTTTTTATATCTCCTAACAATAATCAGCAAGTAGGAAATATAAAGAGAGAATTAAGGAAGATGATTAAAGTGTTTTGTTTAAAAAAAACAAAAGCATATCATGCTAACTAACTTAACAAAATTACTTAATATAATTAAATTAGTTAATTAGATTTTACATGAAACATCGAAATGAGTATTATATTGAAAAGTGCACAATTATATTGGAATGTAGTTAAAATAATAATGTTTTTAATTTACGTCACTCTTCATTTTTACCCCTAACTCAATCAAAGGATAGAATCTAGCAAACTCAATCAACTTTTCTTTGTTAAAATTAGCAAATGAATCATGAGGATCAAGACAAATTAAACACTCAAGCAACTTGGTATTGACATTATCAAATCGATCACCCAACTCTTGAACTTGAGAATCAATAACTGTATTAAATAACTCCACCTTAAAGTAGTGCAAGAATGTGAATGATTCCAATCTCTGTCTTTGATCTCCCTTTAGGACAATAAACATCATTTATATTTGAATGTCAATATCATATTTATTGGCAAAAATGTTCCTTTCTTGAAGCAATTAATCAAAACCATTATCTCTCATCTCTTGTAAATGAGACTTGACTACCTTCATGAAATCAATTGCATTTAAAAGGTCTTGATCTAGCAAGGAAAGGTAATCATCACTGAGATAACTAATTATTGCTTTAATGAGTCAAATCACACAAGCTTGAGAAAGATCTTTCTGAATCATTGGTGAAGTAAATTTGTGATTATTGTGGGCATTTTACAAGACCACATGACTTATCTCTTTATTTGACTTAGAATAAAACTTTAGAGTTTCAAGAAAAAAACCTTGTTGATTTGAACTTTTACATTCATCATGTCCCCGAAAGGGCTGACCATTTCGTAGTAGATATCTAGCACAATCTAAATAAGTTTTCAACCGAATACGATAATCAATTCTTTATTCTTCAGAAATATTTGAAAAGGCAATATCAATATGTTGCTTTTGCTTTATCAAATCTTGACCAGCTTGATAACATCTGTTGTGAACACTCTTATGATCTCCAACATGAACTTTGATCCTATCCTTCTTCGCCAATTTTTGAACCTCACACCGATAAATGCTTCCCGCACCGAACCACTACCTCCAAACCTTCATATCAAGTAGATAACAATACAAGTAAAAATATGCATCTTTTGATACACTATACTCCAACCAAGAACCAAATTCTTCATACCGCTTAGGATTGAATCTACGCATTTTTCCATACATTTTCATTTGAGGGAATGGTTTAAGGATTGTTGAGTTGGCCCCTTGAGCAAATAGGTTCTCTGAATATCCTCTCTTTCTATAGGGTTTAATGTCGTTGAATAAATTAAAGGTCTTTTTCTTGGATCCATTTCAAGATTTTCTATATTAACTTTTGCTTGAGGTGGTAACTAAAGACTTTGAAATTGAGATGCTTGTGGTAGTTAATAGAATTCTTGGATAGTTGGAACCAAAATACTATTTGAAGCTTGCTCATTTTGAGATTTGGCTTCTGTATTTGTGGGTTTTATGTTAGTTCTCTATATGTTTTGATGATGTCTAACAATTGTAATCCCAAGAGATGGTTGTTGATTTAGGTCAAAATGAGTTAGTTTAGAAGTAACTTGACTCAACAAGCAATTGATCTAATATAACTCAAGTTACAATGTTTTAAGTCCAGTGAAAACATCTCTAAGTCTTTGAAAAATGATTTTTGAAATTAGTAACTCAAGTTAACAAAATATGACTCAAGTCATAGTTTTAAGAAAATCAATTTTTGCAAAGGACATAACTCGAGCTGTCACTTAACAACTCAAGTCATAAATTGTACTTCATCTTTCAAAAGGTTCATCACGATATCAGCTTTTTTAGAGTCTGATATGACTCGAGTCATTTTGTGAATAACTCGAGTCATGCGTGAGATAGAGAAGTCGAACTGATATAAAATGATGATATGACTTGAGTCACCCTGAACAACTCAAGTCATCCTATTTCATTTAGTTCTTTGTATGGAAAATTGCTATCATAACTCGAGTCACCGTGTCATAACTCGAGTTATCTTATTTGAAAATTCTTTTCTACCTTTGAACATCTGAACTATGACTCCAGTCATTGTAAGCAACTCGAGTTAGAGTAACTCGAGTCATCACTATATGACTTGAGTCAATTGTATCTGATTTGAATTCCTTCGTCCTCGTAATCTGCAATTCCTTGGTTATACACTGGGTACTTCATATTATTGATTTTTATTATTCCTAATCAAGTTTACTCAGTTTGCTAATGAGTTTCAAACATGATTAACAAGTTTTGAACTTTAAATTGTCATAAAGCAAATTTGTGTCAGACGCATTAAATGCTTAAGCAGAGACGAAGCATGAAAATGGCAAATGGACTTCTGAGTAAGCAAAAAGCATTCCGGCCATTCCTAGTCAACATTCTACCTAAATCTCAATGGACAAATAGAATAAAGAATGTCAATGGAGAATAACGGCTATCTTTGGAAGAAAACGAAGAGACAGAGTAGAGCTCAACACAATGGACATATTCATTAATCTCAACGGCTCATTAATCTCTCTTCAACGGTCATTAAATGCAAGCATCTATAAAAGCCAAAAGCATTCAATTTCTCAACTACCGAAACTCTGCACATTCAATTAACAACTCTAGCATTTACTGTTTCTACTCTTATAGATAATATCTTCGGATATTTAAACCTTCAGTGTTTATACATATACTCTTTTAGAGAATTCATTATTGTTTATCAATCTTTGTAAGAATCTCAAAGTATTGGGACTTTGAGATTGGGACATTTGATTACAACTTGTAAGGGGGAGTAAGTTCTAGGGAGAGAATTACTCCGTGAGTTACAAAGTGTGTAATTATTTGAGTTAGTGAAATCTCACAGAGTCTTGGGACTGAAGGTAGGTCGAGGATTTAGACCGAACCAGTATAAATCGCTTGTGTTCAAACTCCCTCTACCCTACTCTGTTCATCTCTGTTTCGTTAACTGTTAACAGAGTATTTTAGAGAATAAATTTGATATCCCCAATTCACCCCCTCTTGGTGATATTCCATCTTTCATTTTAGACGTTTGAAATAAGATTGTATCCTTGACATTTTTTGGAAACAAAATAGTAATATTTTAAAACAAAATCATATTAAAACCATACATTTTTTGTTTGGTCTACATATTAAAACCATACATAACATTTTAGTTAATAGTAAAAATAAATACTCACAACACAGGACAATCTGTAACATCCCAATTTTCGAAAGTGTTTTCACGGTATCTTGATCAGAATAGAGCATCGGAAACAAATAGTATTAAAAAGTAACTGATAAATATCCACAGTAATGTATGTGCTTTTAACAAAGATTACAATTTTTTTTCAATGTCGATATCGTAAAGTACATGTCAATAGGACTTTCTCCAAATGGTAGGTTCCTACATCTGCTGCTTACCCTTGTCTTCGATCCTGTTTACTCCGGATCTTGAAGCTATGGTAAGAGCTGAGGTTCAATGCCCATTGAACCTCAGGTAACGGTTAACCTCATGTTCATGTAACAAGTATGTATGACAATTTATTCATGATATCACAGCAATATCCACATGTAAAAGATAATAACCGAACACAGCCACTGCATAGGAACATTATTATAGTCTGCACTATTCACCAGTGCCACGATATACGGTCGTGTCCTCAGCGCTAGGAAAACTCAACGGCGTTATCAATACCATAACCCGTGTACACATGTAAAAGATACAATTTAGTTTGTATAGGTTCTCATCTGCTTATGTCTAGAATTAATTTCATTGATTAATCTAATTTGTTTAAATGCCTAATTTTCTTATTGGAGGACACTTTGACCTTTCCTTCATACACAACACTCACACTCTCTCTCTTTCTCTCTCTCACACACCCACACACACAACACACACACACATATAGGATACACACACACACACACTCCACCTCCTCCTTGCTTTTTCTTCACTCTTCTATCCTCTTCCATTGTATTTATGAGCCCCATTTACTTTTAGTACATTATCTTCTTCCATTTTTCCTTAGAAGTCTTCTTGCTATTAATGTTTGCTTTATGACTCATCTTGCATGTGTGTAATTGATAATTAAACAATTCCTTTCTTCCTTTTCAAGAAGCAAAAATCGTCCCCCTCCCTAGGCTCTTCATTTTTTGTGTTTTTGTTGCTTTTATAAATTCCATGTGGAGGGCATGTCATTGGTTGTTTACCTATGCACAAGGATTAAGCTTTATCATAACTAATTAGAGCCTTTAGATAAGCTTTATGAGGTTAAATCTTGACCCTTAGATCTTAGTTGCAATTGTTGACTTTTCAAAGTTTAATTAGCATCTTAATCCAATACTTAATTGCCCCTTGATTATTGTATTATTGGCTCTTAGGATAATTTATGACCATTGCTAATCCATTTTATGCTAATCTCATCCCCTTATTGGTCTTTGATTTTTATTTAGCTTAATACACCTCTAATTGATGACTATTAATATTAATTGTAAATAATTATCTAAATATTCTATTAGTGTAAATTTAATTGCTCATTAATTGTTGGTAATTGCCCCTTAATTGTTCCAAGCATTTTGATATTTCTTTATGGCTTTTTATGAACCAAATATGGACTAGGTATAAATTATAGGGTATTAGAAAATTTAGTCTCTTCATAAATTATGAAAATTGGTACCTAAGACCCTTTGATTAATTATGAAGACTTGCACAATTTATTTGATTTAGTGAAGATCCTATTGGTCATTAATTGTTATTGTTTTCTCCAAATTTATTTAAGCATTTTCATAACACTTACTTGCCCTTTTTGGATTCCACATGAACCATGGTTTAATATGGTTTTTATTGTATTTTATGACATTTTATGATGCCCAAAGAAATTAAAATATTTGGTCTTTAGCTTATTTAATTTCAAGAAGAAATTACCTAAAATAATAATCACTAAGCTTTTAAGGTTTGAGACCACATATCCACCTATTTTTAATAGGTATTTATTTGTCAAAATATGGCACTTATAATAAGTGAGAATTTTAGGGTATTATACAATCACCGACTCAAAACTTAGTTAATAGCATAAATCATAACATTTTGAAATAGCAAAAATCACTACGGTTAGTCAGTCACAATACATACAGAGCGAAATTTTAGATTTTCAGTGAAGGGTAGTTTGATGATTTCTTTCAAAATGAAGGGCACTTTGCAATTGAGATATGGTCAAAATTTCAAATTTTCGGTGAAGGGCATTTTGCAACCGAGATATGGTCGTAAAAAAAGCAAAAGCAAAATCATAAAATTTCAAGGAAAACACTCACAATCAAGGAGAGACAAAAGAGCCCGAAGAACAGTGAGAGCGAGTGACCACCGAACGCGACTTTAGAGAAAGAACAGTAACCACCAAAGAGTGAAGATGAAGTTGAGGAGAGATGGGAAGCTTGCGACTACCGAAGACTGAAGGCCAAAGAACAGTGAGAGTGACCACCGAAGACCGATTTGAGAGTGATGGAGGCTACTTCAGAAGAGGGCAACAGAGGCAACTTTAGAGTTCGGAATTGGCTGCGCAGGCGACTTCGGAGTTCGGACGGGGAGACGAGATTGATTTAGGTATGTTTGGGAACGGCGGAGAGAATGACACACAGGTTTCATTTTTTTTTTCATTCATTAAAAAATAAATAAATAACTCAAAATCTTGTGTCCGCATGTGTGGACATGTGCGTAAGTGTGGCTCCGCCACTGAGTCCACACAATATAAAACATTCAGAACACATAATGCAGAACATATACAACCAAACCAGCATATGTACAACACATAATCATAGTGCTAGGAGTAACCATTTGGCATGTACCAAGAGTCCTCCTATACGTCAGAATTCTCAATAAGGACATCTAATTAGGGATAAACGACTGGAAACTACTGAGACTCCTATATTATATCGAATTAATTCCCTCGGTGAAAGGTCAAAGTCTTGTGTTTCACCTGGTGAGATCTTTTCTCAAATAGAGTTTGCTAACTCATCTTGCATCTGAGCTTCTTCAATTACAGCTCTCAGATCATTCTCTTCTTGACTAACTAAAAGGTTAGCAAGATAAGCTTCATCGGGCGCATTCACATTCATGAAAATTTGGTTTGACAAATTCAAATCCCAAAAATCTTCTAACAACTTTTGTTCTTGCATCATCATGTATGTACCTACACCTTTTGTAACATCCCATTTTCAAAAGCAGTATATTTTTGTTTTCAATCAAAGTAGAGCATCGGAGCGATTGAGGAACTGATATTTATATTCAAAATGCCGTAAGTCTGGCTAATTACAACAACGGTACGTTACACCGAGTGTTTTCAAAAGTAAATAACAAAAGAAGAAAGTCTTCAGCTGAGTCCCTATGCGTGCCGCTTGCTTTTCTCCTCGATCCTCGGTCCTCCTGACCCTGACGCTATGTTAAGAGCTGAGGTTCAATGCCCATTGAACCTCGGTAACGGTTAACCTCATGTTTATATATACAACATAGACAGTATATGAGCATACAAACAAGCTTATCCCAACAGCACACACGCCCCCTAGCAGATATGTCGCACTTAGCATATGTTTCGCACCTAGCAATCGTTTCGCACTTAGCATTTCGCACCCAGCATTTCGTACCTAGCAAACGTATCCTAACATCCAGCAAGCATAATAACAGCACATTGAACATACCACAAAGCTATCAACTACCTCACATAAACATACCATACACATAGAACATGTACGCATACAATAAACATCGAGTTAGTGTTACAAAGACGCGAACGTACCTTCGTTGACGGAAAACGGTACTTTTTGACAATGTACAACAACAGCGATACGTGATTACGGATATCCTATAAGGATAATATCATATTATCAAGGCCCAACATCATAATACGCATTTTAGGTACAAATTACCATTTTTCCCCTAACTCTCCTAATTGGCGGAATTTCGCCAGAACTTCGTTACTTTAACTCTAATCTTCCAAAATTTTGACATATCTCCATCTCCAATATATTTTTGAAATAAATATCATATTTATCCCTAAAACATGGTATCTAAACTAACATGGAAGATTAAAGATTAATCTAGTATTTCTACTATAACTACCGAAGGAACTACCAAAGCTTAAGACTAGGGACCGAAGAACTTACCCTAACTTGCTATTTTCTCCGCAGACTCCTTCTTCTCTCTAAAACCTCTCTCTAAGTGGCTCTAGGAATTGTGAATTGGTGAGTTTGAAGAGAAATGTGAAAGACTATTTATAGCAAAAGCCGAAGGATCTCATCCTTGGATCAACCTTTGCATCAAGGGCTAGGATGATGAAGATGTGGCCTCATGAACATAACTCATTTTCCTCTTCTCTCCACCACAAAAATGTCTCCTTATGTCATCAACATGATGTCATCTATTCACTTTATGAGTTTCTTCTCATAAGTCTTCATGTTCGGTGTTCTAATCGCGTAATCTTAGAAAATCTCAAAAAGTCCTTAGCAACTCACTTTGAATCTCTAATCTTCCTCTTTAAGAATATTTGGATTAACTAAATTTTTGATCCCATTCGGGTATTTCGTAACCTCGCTGAACATTTTCGATAACCGTCGTCGATTCTTTAAATGACTTCGGGTAACATCAACTTCGGAACAAAATTCACCGATTCATAATATGTCCAGTTGTTTACTACTTAGTTCAAGGATTTTGAGTTATGATTTATTTTCCATTGGTTCTCATTTCTACTATCTGCCCTATTTCACAAAATATCGGTTTCGTCTTATCTCTTAATCATTCCGCCGATTACGGAAATGACTTCGGAGATAACCCACTCCGAGATAAAAATTCACTTGTTTATAATATGTCCTGACTCTAGAAACCTAGTTCACGATTTTCTAGGTAAGATTTAATTTCTATCGGTTCTCATTTATCCAACTGGTTCTTCCACAAATATCTTAATTATATTATATTTAATTAACAAAATATCATGATATTATTTTTGAAAAACCCACAACCCTTTTCACACTCAAATTTCGGTTTTCTCTTCCCTTTATTATTATTATTTTTTTAATTTATTTAAATTAGCTAGAAGCTTAATTAGAGCCTTAATCCCATGATTAGCAATCTTTTAGGATTTAGGGTTTTCATGTTCTTAATCTCACCAATTTTTCTTAATATTTTCTAATTGATTAGCAAGCACACTTTATGCTAATATTAGCCATAAACACTTAATTAAAGGATTTTCCATAATCTACCTTAAATATTCTCTTGTTCGAGCTTAAACAATTAGCCATTAATTACTTAACTAATCACTTTCTAATTGTTGATAATTTTCTTAATTAGGATTAATCATTTTCTCACAACTATTTCATTGACATTGGTATTTTATGTCCCACATATCATATTAAAAATCATGGGGCAATTTATGCTCCCCAAAATTATATTTAATTTTGCCTCATTATTTTTCAAGGGAAATAATCCCAAAAATTCCTAAAATTAGAGACAACATACTTTCTAATTTTCAATAAATATTTTATTGCCTCTTGGGATTTATCATAATATTTTCAGGGCATTTCATGGCCCATAATTGCATTTAGGGATTTTGACACTTTTATCCCTCTAATTTCATTAGAAATTTCCCTAGACAATAGAATAAGTATCCTACAAGGTTTTAAAACCACATATTCAGCTATTTTTAATAGGTATTTTCTATCAAAATATAGTGGCTATGCTACATAGGATTTTTAGGGTATTACACCTTTTTCCTACTCAGAGCATCTGCGACAACATTAGCTTTCCCTCGATGATATTTAATTTCCAATTTGAAATCTTTTAACAACTCCATCCATCTACGTTATCTCATGTTTAGCTCTTTCTGATTATACAGATACTTAGGCTCTTGCGGTTGTAGTACAACACAACTGTAGTACCGTATAGACAATACCGTCATATCTTCAAACCAAATATAATAGCTACTAGTTCCAAATCATGAGTGCGGTAGTTCAACTCATGAGGCTTTAGCTGTCGAGAGGCATACGCCACCACTTTGCCCTACTGTCATCTCAATCCTTGCTTACTAGCTTCACTATAGACCATATAGGTCAAATTAGGATCTGAGATAATCAACACTTATACAGATGCCAACCTCTACTTCATCACTCGGAAGATGCAAGGCATTAAATAAGTTACGTAGATAAGATTTAGAAATATGTGTGTGTGTGTGTCTGTGTGTGTGTGCGCGCATATATATTTGTATATATATGTATATATACATCTACACACGCGTGTGTATATATATATATATGTGCATATGTACGTGTGTGTGCGCATATATATGCATGTACATATGTGTGTGTGTGTATATATAAAAATTTAAATAAGTTACTCCGATAAGATTTATTTTTTAAAAAGCCAGTGAAGAAAGTTACGCTGATAAGATTTATTTTTTAAAAAACAGTGAAGATTCATTATTTATATTAATCTTCAATTTTAATTTGTCAAGTCGTGGGTCTTGATTTGAGTTCACTCTGACCAAAATAGAACTAAGGAAAACGTAAAAATATTAGATCACCTTACATTAAATAAAATCAAAAAAAAAAAAAATCAATAATATCACATCTCTTATTCAACTAAGAATCTCCAGTTTTTTTGATTAATTTGGGAGTTTGTATCATTTTGAATAATTCAACCAAAAATCTTTTTTATTAATGTTTTTTCTGTTTGATTAAATTATCAAAATTAATATTGTCAATAATATTTTTTTCGACTTCTCTCCATCAATATTAATTCTAAATTAAATTGCCAAAGGAAATTAAATAAGGGATTTAGCTTTAATTAATCATAATTATGTATTTCACCCCCCAAAAATATATTCAAATGTGGATTTTTGCAATAAAATATAAGGAATATTGGTTGTAATTCCCACAAATCAAGGATCACGGAGTTAAACTAAATTCCCATAAATCAAGTATGAATAAGTTACTATAATTCAGGTTGTCAATTTTGTTTAAAGTCCCTTCTGTTTGATTAAATTATCAACAATTTACTTTTACTTTGGTTAAAAATTACCAACAAATTAATACTGTCAATAATATTGTTGAATAAGGCTTTCTCAATTGTACGAAAAAAAAAAACTAGTTAAATAAACTATGAATGGATGGTAAATCAAGTAGCATGGTCTTGAATATTTTTAATTTAAGTTCCATAATGGATTGAGTATAATAATAATAATGTAAACAAAGGCTTTATTATGAATTCAATATCCATGAAAGATAGTGGTGACCTCAGCGAGCAGCCAATTGGACTATGGAAACAACAAATTTATAATTTTTTAAATGTTGATTAAGAAGGATATGATATCCACCTCATAGACTCGTGACTCATTGGCCATAGTCTGAGCTCCTTATTGTATAAAAAATATAAACATTAGTTGGACAAAAAATGTACAAAATATTAAATTATACATCTTAGATCTTTGGAAAAAAGTTGAAGAACCTGAAATTATAGATAGGTAAAAAAGAAAGAAATATATAGTACTGAATGTTTACATTCATCATTCTAGGCATCTCTAAACTCTAAAAGACATAAAGCTTGTGAATAAATACTGATCCACATTGTCAATCGTTGCATTTTCACCAAAAACGGTTAAAGCAAAGTTGCAATGCATGAGTAACATGTAAGTTAAGACTCTTTAAAATAGATGTATTCGACTGGACAAGGCTTTCCACATAGTAATGAATCATATGAGCCTCGTTAGATAACACGTTCAATTCAAGTATTAGTGAAATTGGACATAACAAATCCCTCCAAGATGTGATCTTCCATGTGGACCTGGATAATACATGCCCACAATTTCATTTCTCCATATAGTTTTGGGCAACAACAGACCTGAATAAGGGCTGGTAGTATATTTCTTAGCCCAACTCCATCTCTCACCAGATCCACCTGTACCCTTTTCCAACACCCACAATTCAATCGACCTAGATTTGTTCTTTGGAATCGGGGCAAAAAGCAGAGCAAGTCTGTGCTCAAACTCAGTAATAATACAAAGTCTACGGCCACAGTCTTGGCCTACACTAGGCATTGGCATCAATGCAAATTCTTCCGTGGCTATATCAAATGAAATCATAACTTTAGATCTAGAATTCTCCCAACAATCTTGTTGATACCCATGCCAAAAGATAGATCCATTCATAGTGAAACCCACATTATACCTTAAAACAATACCTCTTAAGATCCCAGCTTCTATCTGCTTCCATGATCCTGTACCTAATGAATACACTAGGGGATGATTTTGGACATCATGATCCATAGCTTGATGTAGTGTTACTATCACTATCTTGTAATCATTAACAATTGGACTGAATCCAAATCCAAATCCAAATACTCGAGGGCCATCCCGGTCAAAATCAGGAAAAGTCACGGGCACATATCTAACCTCTCTAAACGCTGGATTCCATAATAGGTAAGAACGAGGAGAAGAAGTAAAATCACTATAAATAGAACCTATTTGTAAACAGAGCAAGCCATTGCTGGAACCGACAATCCAAACTTGACCATCGACCACGGGCAAGTTCGGAACTTCAACTATTTGCATCTTGCAATCAAGAAAAGATAACTGCAAACCATAACTGGGGAGATGCCGGTGGAGAAGAAGACGAGGTCCAAGTTGAGTGGAGTGGTGGAGATGCGCCGCTATGAAAGAAGGGGTTTTTATGAGATTCTTCCGATGCTTGCACACACACTGAAATTTTATTAGGGATTTGACAGGAAGGAATCTGAGAATATTTGTGATGATTTCTTGTGGGAGAAACAATGTGAGTCCATCCATTCCATCCATTGCCACCAAATGCTTGCTCGAAGGAAATCGCCCTCCACTGTCAAACGATCAAACTTGATAAAATCAGGCTCACAGGACCAAAAAAAAACAAAAAACAAAAAAACAATGGCCTCGATGATTCATTGGAGGCGACTGATTCTGTTATTTATAAAATTGGTAAGCCAATAGCTATGGTACACGTATGGCCTATAATAACAGAATGAGTAACAAATTGTATAATTACATAATCTTTTATATATATCCTTAACAAAACGAGAGAATAAAGGATCGGAGGGTTTTGTAGTAGACTAGAATTAGCCTCTTCTTTCTGTTTGCAAGCGAATGGATTTTGGGCTATTGGATGATGTTCGAAACTGAATAATCTAAGGAAAATCGAAAATACGTTGAACAATATAATATATTATATATATATATATATATATATATTGTTTTCATGATTCTTTTGATAACTAGATTTTACATAAAATGAGTGGTATTTTAATATCATATAGGTAACAACAATGGAGTTGTCTAAGATTTTAGAGTTTTAAATCTTTAAAAAATCATAAAAAACCTGAAAACAACTACTTCATTTTTTTTTTTTTTTTTTTTTTTTTTTTTTGCCTATACCATATTACAATATCATTCATTTTATGTAGAATTTAATTATTAAAAGAATAATGAAAAACATATTTAGGAAGGGCCCAAAATTAAAGGCCAGTAGGGAGTGTAGTAGCAAAGACAGGCATCCCAGCGCATACATAGTATCTCTCTTCAGCTCACACATGGGTTTTGTAGATCCCCTTCAAGTGCACCATGGATTGAACTCAACCTGTGGCTTTATCCTTTTCCCCTCTTTTTCCTCTCATTTTCTCATCTCCGCCCTTGGAAGAAAATTTTAATGATCTAAATTATACATCTTATAATAAAAATATTAATTTTTTTACTTAAACAAATATATAAATAAATTTAAATTGTTAAAATTTAATCTAAAAAGGAGTAGCTTATTATTGTAGAGTAAATTTTCTGTTCATTTTTTTCACTAAAGATGTGAACCGTCTAAAACAAATTTTAGCATTTAAAATTTATTTATGCATTTTTAACTAGAATTGTAACAATATTTTTATAAGATGTAAAATCTGGATCATCGAAATTTTTATGCAATGGTGAAGATGAGAAAACGAGAGCAAAATTAGGAGAAAAGGAGAGAATGGGAAAATGAGAGAACCAACACATACTTGCAGGCCTTCTTTTATATTTTATTTTGGTAAAATACTTGCAGGCCTTTTTTATTTCACGGGCATTGTGTAGCAAAACAAAATGTCTGTATTAATATCTCTCTTTATTTCCTCTCCATTGAATGTCTCAACTATCCGATTAAGTTTCAATGGTTGATATTTCAATACTAATTAATGTTTTATTTAATGTTATAATAATATTCTTATATAGTATTGAACCTCAACCGTTGAAACTTGATCTGATAGTGAAGATATTTAATGAGGGAAATTGAAGAGAGAGATCAATGGAGACATTCTTTTATTATACCATTTTATTCTACCAAACAAAAAGCCCTATGTAACCTAGCAACAAATTAAATTTTGCCCTATGTCTCCATTGATATCGGGCTCTATTTCCTCCCCATTGAATGTGTCAACTATTTGATTAAGTTTCAATGGTAGATATTTCAATACTATTTATTTTTTATTTAATATTATAATAATATTTTTATATAGTATTAAACCTTAACCATTGAAACTTCTCCTAATAATGAAGATATTTAATAGAGGAGAAATAGAGAGAGAGAGATCAATAAAGATATTCTTTTCCGCATTGTATAGTTACTTTATGAGAATCAGGGAGGAAGAACAAAGAAAATAAGTATTCATTAATAAGATCTTAAAAATTGTAATTATTTTGAAGGATTAAGGTCAAAATATAAATTTTTAATTATGAAATTAACCTTGATTAAACTCCCTACCTTTTCTCTAACCTCATCTGAATTATTTGACAATTTGTTATTTCCTGCATCTCTCCCGGCCGGTATATAATTTGTTACTACCTTATTATATTTTTTAAATGAAATTCCATTTCACTCAAGAACATAAAAGAACTCTTTCTAACTTTCTTTTTATATTATTGACATTTGTGGGAAAATATAAATTACCAATAAATCATTAGAAATTATAACAATCAAGTTGAAGACCTTTTAGATGAATTATGAGAATGTATCTTGTATATTGATTTAATATATTCTTTTAGTATTTGAAGGCTTTAAATAAAAATTAGAAGTGCCTTAATTAAAGTGAATATCTTCCAGGGAAAATTTGTAAGTTAAGATGCTCAAGCATAATTCTAAACTGTCTTACAATTTAGAGAAAAATATCCAAACGAAATATATATCTATCAATTTTTCTTTTCAAATAAAAAAATATCTATCAAGTTTTTTCTTTTTTTCAAATTAACTTTGTTGATATTCCCTAACAATAATCAGAAAGTAGGAAATATAAGGAGATAATTAAGGAAGATGATTAAAGTATTTTTTTTATAAAAAAAAACACATATCATGCTAACTAACTTAACTAAGTCATTAATATAATTAAATTAGTTACTTAGGTTTTACATTACAGATCAATGAGTATTATATTGAAAAGTGCACAATTATATATATTGGGATGTAGTTAAAACAAGAGCGTTTTTAATTTGCGTCACTTTTCATTTTTACCCCTAACTTACGCTATTTTTAAATGTATTCATATTATATTGGAATATAGTTAGGAGGGCATCTACGGAATAATTCTTTAAATGCGGCATCAAAATAAGAGAACAACTTATATCAAAGTCACTTCTTTTTTATCTAAAAAATAAATAAAAAAGATCATGACTTCCTTATAAAAGTTTCCCAATATACATATGAGCCGAGGGGATGCATCTATGTGGCATTGACTTTACTCCATTAAAGAATAAACCAAAGAAAAATGAGAAGGAAAAGATACATTCACTTGGTTAGATTCTTTTTCTAAGTAAAAGGGACCAATAGAGCACCTAAGAATTTATACGTATTATGAAGGGGACTACATGGCTAGTTTGTACGTTTTGCATTATTAAAGAAAATTGAAGATGTCATACTCCTTCTAATTACAACATTTATCATAGTAAAACAACATATACGGTGAGCAACACAAGTACAACATAATAATGTGATAATTGAAATCTTGGTTATGTACAGGAATAGACTACAGAGTTCTCAACACAATGATCCAAATAAAACTTCAGTGTTGTTATCATACAAGTCCAAAATAATTTTTTTTTTTTTTAAAACTAATCTATAAGTTCTACTGCTATAACTGATATCTAAGAGCAACCTTCAATACTACGCACTTGCAGCTTTTCCTTTAGAATTTCACTTGCTACTTTGTTCATGCCCAGATCCTGAGTCCTTAGGAACGTCTGGGATTCAATCTGAACCCAGAGTAACAATTGATCTGACAAACAGCGTATCAACGGTATATGAAAATCAACAAAAAATACATAGTCCACACAGTGGCAAAATTAAGATTTTTTGTTTGTATCCGCACAATTAGTGGAGGGATTCGAGGATTCACCCCTGATTTTTTTTAAAGGAAATTTTTAAACGCATTAAAATAAACAAAAGAATATAAACAAGAAGAGAAAAGAAAACTTCAACTTAACATAGAAAATAATAATTAAGAGTCAACTAAGCTATTACAACAAAACGATTACAAAAGCATTCTTCGATTCTTCATTCCCTAAAAATATTGCATTATATCTTCATCATCAATCTTATCAAACATATGATGTTCAACATAAGTTAGCATGCATGAGTTAAATCAATTATCACTTATCCGATTGTGCAACTTATCCTGAACAAAAGTCATTGTAGAAAAAACCCGCTCAACACTAGTAGTTGCTACCGGTAGAACGAGTGCCAACTTTATCAACAAATAGACCAATGCATAAACAATATCCTTTCTCTTCTCAACCACACTACTACAAAAAAGGGTAACTACTTCCCTAAAAGACTTCCTTATTTTTAAAAAGGAAGTTAAAAGTGATCGGAGTGGCATTTTTGTAAAATAAATACTGATATTATCAAATTTGGCGTCCTAAAACCAGTTTAAGAACATTTTAAATAAATAAAGGCGTCCTAAAATAATTTCGTGACGCTAATTTAAAATTTTTTCCACCAAAAATTAATGTTTTAGCGCGCCTTGGCGCCATTTCACGAATTTTTTGGGGCCCGCAAAGAATGATGAGGAATTAATTTTTTATTTGGGGAAAAAATTTTAAGGCAAGTTTTAAGGCGTCCCGATAGAAGATTGGGACGCCTTAAAAACATTAAAGGCACCCTAATTCAACTTCAGGACGCCTTTAATAACATTAAAGGCACCCTGATTCAATTTTAGGACGCCTTTAATGTTATTAAAGGTGCCCTGATTCAACTTCAGGACGCCTTTAATAAATTAAAGGCGCCTTGATTGTACTTCAGGACGCCTTTAATTCTATTAAGGCGCCCGAATATCGTTTCAGACGCCGTTATTGCAAAATAAGTAATTTTGCACACGCGTATACTCTTTATCCCCTCTCGATCTGCTTCCCTCAACCCTACCTGCTGCTCTCATTTGTGCGCCGTTTCCTCCTCCGTCTTCGTCTTCTGGGCCTTCGCGATAGTCGACCGCACTCTCTCCCCTACCTCGTTTCTCATCTGAGCCCTCAACCCTTCCTCTCATTTGTGCGCCGTTTGTGCGCCGTCTCTTCCTAAGCCTTCGCGACGAGTCACCCGTGTCGGTGTCTGTGGTTCTCGTTCTCTCTCTTTCTGTCTTGCTCTCCGGCGGTGTTCTCCGTCAGCTCTTCGCGGTGGTCGTTGTTCTCACATTGTGCGCTCTCATTCTCTCTTTCCGGTGCGTCCCCCACTGGTATGTCCATCGGTCCACCCAATTCTAACTACTGATATGTTGATTATTTATTGGGCGTTGAGAACATTGGGAATTTCATATCTGATGACACTTTTTTAGTTAGGGATTATAGGGACTGTTATTCATATATTTTGATATTGAAAATCAAATTTTTGAGATTGCCCCTTACTTTCATGATATAAGTTTAATTTGTTCCTTTAGATAGATATAGGGAGTGATCAGTAAGTCTTTTCCATTCCATCTTCTATAAACAAATAGACAAAAAACATCCCAGGAAGAAAAGGCATTTTGTTGTTGTTAGATGGTTGATGTTTTTTTGCTGGGATTTTGGCATGTATAGACCATGAGTGGCTAAAAACTACTTTTTTCCATTGTATGAATTCAAACTACTAGATTATCTTGGTTTTGTCGGTTGATGAGTATATAAGTTGATTTTTCTTTGTGCTCAATGCTATGTTGTACTTGATCACCACATGATTAGAGTAGTTTAATTGGAAGATGCTTGAGAGAGCCATTTTGATTGTAGAAATTAAGAAAAATCATGTTAGTGATTAAATGGATGGTTTGTTATTAGAATAGAAATATATCTAACAACCTAGCATAGTATATTGAAGGATTGCTTTGGAAATATGGTTTTCATTAATTATAAACAGGACATTAAATAATTTTAATGAAAATGAAAAATCAGTCTTAACTTGAGAGAATTTAGTTGATGATTTTAGAACCTTTGACTAGCATGAATGATTTCTTGTAATCCTTGATACGTACATGCTCTCAGTTACTTGAATGCATGATTAAGTGAGCAAAACAAGAAATTATTGGTTTTTCTTTGCCCCATTCCGTGTGATGATTTGTTTGTGATGATCTTGTATATTGTAGGAAATGCTAAGGTGTTGATTTGATTCATTGAGCTAGCAAGGCAAACAAACTTCTGAGTGCAAGAGTACAAGAAAGAGGTTCTCCCCTTCCCCTTTGTTCATGTAATTTGCTGCTTCATTTTCCATTCATTTATGCCTATATTAAAGTACAAATGCAAATGGTTCATTTTGACTCCACTTCAGTTTTTAGTTTATGAATTTTGATGAATATCCCATGGACATGATCTACCATTAACGTTGTTTGAATTTTGCTATGGTTGCTGAGTATTATGGTAAAAACATGTCCATTGAGTTAAGAATTGCCTTGTTGTAAATTGGTGTTAAAAAAACAGGAATTTGGTAGGAGTTTGAAATGTAATTGTTGTTGGAACTCAGTGTTGGATCGCTTGTTTTGGGTGCTGTCCATTGTGTTTCATCATAGAAATATTGAATCATTTGTTGTTGGTAGTGCAAACTGAATTTCTGTGCAAACTTGAGTTATAAATATCAAATCCATCTTTTGACTATTTCATATCAGTTTGCACTGTGATATCAACTTGCTACTGCCATTATAATATTTGCACTGAAATTGTTTGTTGTTGAAATTTTGGGATGTCTTTCTTTTAAGGGGAAATGCTATCGGATTTTTTTTAAAAGACATCATGTCAATTATGAACTTGACTGTTGTTGGAAATGCCTTAGGTGGTAATAAAATGGGTCATAGTTGGATGAATGCGTTGAGAACTAGTGAAGAATATGAGAATGGGGTGGAAGAGTTTATTGAATTTGCTAGAAGGAATGTGACTACAAAAAATGGGATGTATTATTATCCATGTGTTAATTGCTTAAATGGGGTTCGACGGGATATTGCTGATATAAGGGATCACCTAATTTGTGATGGAATAAACCTGCGATACACTACATGGACATGGCATGGTAAGGAGGTAACTACTAGTGCGTCCTACGAAAATGACGTTGAGGTAGATGACGATGGAATGGAGAGAATGATTCATGATGTTGAGGTTGAATCTTTTGCACAACCGCATGAATATGATATCGTGCGGAGTGATGTAGAGACACCTCTGTTCCCTGGGTGTACCAAGTATACACGGTTGACTGGGACCTTACATTTGGTCAACTTAAAGGCAACTTGTGGGTGGACCGATAGTAGTTTCACGTCACTGCTTGAATTGTTGTGTGATATGTTGCTAGACGATAATGTACTTCCAAATCGTATGTATGAGGCCAAGAAAATCTTGTCTTCGATGGGTATGGAGTATAAAAAGATACACAAGGTTGCCCTAATGACCGCATATTGTACGAAATGAGTATGAAGGCCTTAGTAATTGTCCAAAGTGTAAAACTTCATGATACAAAGTGAAGAAAGGTGGTGGTTCTAGAGATCAGACAACAAAAAGGCAACCTTTGAAGGCATTGTGGTATCTTCCAATAATACCACGGTTTAAGCGTCTCTTTACTAGTGAAGCAACGGCGAAGAAGTTGAGATGACATTCTGATGAGAGAATATCCGATGGAAAATATCTTCGGCACCCGGCTGACTCTTCACAATGGAAGAAAATAGACGAAATGTTCCCTCAATTTGGCAGTGAGCCAAGAAACCTTCGTCTGGGTCTTTGTACAGATGGCTTCAATCCGTATCGAACTCTTAGCAGCACCCATAGTGCATGGACGCGGCTTTCGTCCGATACTGTTTTCATCCGCTACGCTCCTTTTCACTCAAAACGTCACCGTTTTGTGCCAAAAATCATACTGTTGCATCTTTTTTTTTTAAAAAAAAACATTGACCATCTTGTAGTATTTTTTAAGTTCCAATTTAGTTTGAAATATTTTTTCAAGATCCTAAATATTTTAGGATCTTGGAAAAATATATATTTAGGATCTTGAAAAAATATTTCAGAGTACTGACCGAAACTTAAAAAAATACTACAGGATGCTGACTGATATTGAAAAAATAGTTTAGGGTACTTAATAGTACTTAAAAAAATACTATAAGATGGTGAATGTTATTTTTCAAGATGGTTAAATAATTTTTAAAGATCATGAAGTATCATTCAGTATCCTAAAGTATCTTCTTAGTACCAGTTAGTACCTTAAAATATTTTTTAACATCCTAAAAGGATTTTGAAAATATATTTTAGAGTACTAACTGGTACTAAGAAGATACTTCAGGATATTAAGTGGTACTAAAAAAAATATTTCAGGTACTGACTGGAACTTAAAAAAATACTACAAAATGCTAAATATTAATTAAAAAGAAAAAAAAGGAAGCAACAAGTCATTTGACACAAAACGGTGACGTTTTGAGTGAAAAGAAGCGCAATGATGAAATCGATATCGGACGAAAGCCGCGTCCATAGTGCATGGCCGGTTCTCCTTTTAATATACAACTTACCTCCATGGCTCTGTATGAAACGCAAGTATGTGATGCTCTCTATGATGATTTACGGATCAAAAAAACCCTGAGAACAATATCGATGTGTACTTGGCGCCTTTGGTTGAGGATTTGAAGAAATTGTGGGAGGAAGGCGTAGATGTGTTTGATCTTTGTAATACCCCAGATTTTATTATTGATTATTAATAATAATGTAATACCCCATATTATTATTATTGGTCATTAATAATAGTGATGATAATAATAATAGATTAGAATAATAATAATAATATATTAAAAAAATAATAATGTTGTATTGTTTCTATGGTAATTATATTATTTTGTAAATAGTATCATTAGATTAGTCAAGATTAAATCCAAGAATCTAGGAGTTAGTTAGATCAGATTATATTTTCAATTTTTGAATTCATCGTCGGACTCAAAATATATCTAATAATAAAACTCTACAATTTGTTTTAATTCATTTATCGGGAATAAGTAAAGAGCTCAGCCCATAATTAAAACCCTAGATTTTAATTATAAACTTAGATTTGGCCGCTTAAACCTAGAAAACCCTCGATACTTTTCTTCGCTGCTATTTTCTTTTCTCTTCGCTACTACATCCTCGTTCGGTACTCTCGTCAATTGTTCTTCTAGGAGGATAGCAAAACGGAGACCAGGTAATTCTAATCCCCATGAGTCTTAGGTTAGTTTTATGTAAATGTTGATAGGTGATCCTAATCCCTAGAACAACCTTGCGTCTCGTGTTGATTCTTTTTCTCTGACATCCTGCTTGCTATTCTTATGTGCGTGATCATCATGCTATTTTTAATAGATAAATGTTAGGGTTTTTTTAGCATGTTGCTATGGATCCCACTCCCTTATTTTTTTCTTTTGTTGAATCTTTGATGATTCACATATGGCAAGCACCCGATTACATTATCTCATAACCCCTTTTCGAATTGCGCGTTGATCTATTTGAAAGTTTTCTTTTGCCAATGAGTATATGACGTCCGTGTACGTATTGTGTTCCCTGGGTTTTAGATTTTAGCCTTTTAGGTATTGAAATATATATATATATATATATATAAAAGAAAAAATTCTTCTTCTTGTTCTACGTATTAGTTTTGTTGCAAAGTCATTTGAAATTTAATGTGAGATGTTGTACGTTGCCATTGCTTTGGGTTTTCTTGATATTATCATTTATAATATATTATGATAATATAGTGTACCATGTTATGCTAGTTATATTATTTGATATTTCTTTTATTTA
Source organism: Acacia acuminata (assembly GCA_019022655.1). Classification (NCBI taxonomy): domain Eukaryota; kingdom Viridiplantae; phylum Streptophyta; class Magnoliopsida; order Fabales; family Fabaceae; genus Acacia; species Acacia acuminata. The sequence goes on along the minus strand of JAFJYI010000282.1, from coordinate 716,903 downwards.
TTCTTTCTTCATATAATATCTCCTCATAATAAAATAGATATGAATAGATTATATGTAAAATATCCTTTTTTTCTATATTTAATTAGAATAAAAATGTATAAAAGATAAGTAAATAATAGAAATAATTTAGGAGTTTATTTTGTGTGTATTTTAAATAACTTAACAGTGGGAGGATAGCTTTGGGATGGTACCTCCCAAAGTGATGAACACAACTTTTGGGCTTTATGCCATCGATGTGAAAAGATAGTATCCGTTCTTCCTAAAGTGGTGTCTGATAGGTTTCCGGGACACTAGTAGCAACTTTGGGAAGAGGTGTGCACACTAGGAAGATATGTTTATGGCCAATTGATGATTGTGATAGCGGGTTTCCGGTCACGGGAGACCGGCGGTTTCGGTCTACCATGGTTCTCTTCCCACTAAGTAAATTGAATGAAGAATAATAAAATTGTATTCTTAGATATATATATATATATATATATATAAGGATGATATTTTTATTATGTAAACATTTTGTTTTTCTTTACATTAAATTGTGTTTATTAGGATTACCAATTGCGATGTGTGTGTTCATGGGTGCGATGATGCTTCGGGGAGCGAAATTTCGATTAAACAGTGCAAGAGTTGGGGCTAGCGGTGGGAAGTGAGGAAGAACCTTCAATGAACCTAGCTAGTTTTATTTTATTTTATTTCTATTTCTATTTTTTTTCTTTTTGAATAAAACACATTTATTTAAGTTCATATTTACATTAATGTAATAAGGTAGCCTTGCACTTGTCGCAAAGACAAGTGCGGCGAAACACTCCCCAAGGTTGTTTATTTCGAATTTCAATAAAATTTTAGATTATTATAATTGTTAGAAATTGGAGGTGTTACAGATGCATATAAGAAGGAGTCCTTCAAGATGAGTGCAATGATTTTTACCACGATAAATGACTTTCCCGCATACGAAAATTTGCCAGGGTACAGTGTCAAGGGGCATAAAGCATGTCCAATATGTAAAGCAGACACAAACTTCCATCAACTAAAGCATAAAAAAAACAGTCTACCTCGGTCACAGGAGGTTTCTTGATCGGTTCCACCCATATCGTAAGTTAAGAAAGCGTTTTAACGGCTTACCGGAGCATAGAACGGCTCCAAAGGCATTAACCGGAGAGGATGTTTATAGTCGGGTGACACATATCAATGTCATATTGGGTAAGCAGTGAAATATTGTGGGTGAGAAGAATATATGGAAGAAGAGATCAATTTTTTTGATCTTCTATATTGACGTAGTCTTGATGTGAGACACAGTCTTGATGTGATGCATATGGAGAAAAACGTTTGTGATAGCCTTATCAGTACTCTTTTGCACATACCAGGAAAGTCTAAGGATGGAATTAGTGCGAGACTAGACATGGTTAATATGGGAATAAGAGAATGGTTACATCCACAAGTAAAAGAAGATGGTAAGAAGGCATACATGGAGCCAAAGAAATTTCTCATACACTATCAAAAGCGGAGAAAAAAGTTTGTGTGGGTGTTTATATGACATGAAGGTTCCACAAGGATATTCTTCTAATTTGAGAAGGTGTGTTTCAATGAACGATTTGAAGTTAGTGGGAATGAAGTCCCATGATTATCATGTGTTGATGCAACAACTATTGCCAGTAGCTATTAGGGGCATTATGAAAGATGAAGTGCGAACCACTATAACAAAATTGTGTATTTTCCTTAATGCTATCTGTAACAAAGTCATTGACATTGAAAAATTGGATGAATTGGAAAATGAGGGTTATATTATTTTGTCCCAACTAGAGATGTATTTTCCTCCTGCATTTTTTGATATAATGGTGCATCTGATAGTGCACTTGGTAAGGGAGGTAAGACTCTGCGGTCCAGTTTACCTAAGGTGGATGTACCCTTTCAAGTGATACATGAAGATCTTAAATTGGTATTCTAAAAATCTTTATCGACTGAAAGCCTCAATAGTTGAGAGATATGTAGTTGAAGAGGCTATGGACTTTTGCAAAGATTATCTATCAGGGACGACGATACAATCTCAGCATGATGAGGGGATAACCAAGGGAACTCGAGGAATCATACTGAAGAATAAGGCTCGTGAAGAGGTGTTGCAAGCATACCTGTACATCTTGAATAATATGGAAGAAGTTCAACCATACATTGATGAACACAGAAAGAGTTTGAAGAATAAGAATCCAAGGAAGAATGACATGCAAATGGCTCATGAGCAAAAGAAGACGTTCATAAAGTGGTTTGAGGAGAAGGTATTGCACGAGACCGGAGTATCGGATACAATAGAGTGGTTGGCACTGGGGGCCTTCTTTTGGTCATCACTTGGCAAGGTTATGAAATAAACGGGTATACCTTCTACACAAAAGACCAAGATGACAGAAGTTCTGTGCAAAATAGCGCGGTGATGGTTGAAGCTGAATCCATGCACTTTGCGAGTACAAAAGACAAAACCCGGTATTAGCATCAATGACTTATTATGGAGTTATTGAAGAAATATGGGAGATGAGCTACAACAGTTCAAAGTTGCTCTATTGAAATGTAAGTGGGTTAGCAATAATGTTGTTGTAATAGATCCACAATTTGGAGTTGTCTCAGTTGATCTTCAAAGAGTTGGTCATAGAGATGAGCCATTCATTCTAGCAAGCCAGGCGAAATAAGTGTTTTATGTTATAGACCCTGCAAATAAAAAAATGTCCATTGTACTTCAAAGTAAGAAACAGAAGTATGGTGAAGAATCCTTCGACCTTGACGATACACCCCCTTTCGCAACAAATCCCCCTACAACAAGTAAAGTGGAATTGGTAGATGATGAAGAAGATGCTGCAAGAAAAGATCATTGTGAAGGAATATGGGAAACCATTTAAGGTAAGATCTTAAGTTATGAAATAGTAATATGCTATTTTGGTGGTTGTTTAACATTTTAGTTCATTTTACTAATCTGTTTACTATTTAATAATCTATCTAACATTGATTTGTCCTTGATGAACAGGAACATGTCTAGCTCTAGCTCTGATGAGTCAGGAGGTGATAGACTTGACGAGCCCGTTGTGAGAAAGGGTAGAGGTTGCACACAGATGAGTGTGCTATTGGCCCATCGTGAGAATCAAAAAAAGAGGCTGCATGTGAACTTTGATGACAAGTTGAATCCAGTTGGTCCAGGAGGAAGACAATTTCATTAGCTATTTAGGCTATCCGCTCGAAGCAAAGTTCGCATTGTGATATCGCTTGGAAGTTCGTTCGGAGAAAACGGCTGTTGCTTGATTTGGGCACAAATTTTGGTTCGTCGGTTCGTCACTTTCGATATATCTGCATTTGTATCATTTGGCTTATTACTTGAAATTTAATTATCTTTCCTTTTACCTTGCAGCAAACGTACGACGTCCCTAACACTACAGTAATGTATGAGCATTGGATGGGGGAAGTCCGTATACGTTGGAAAGACTTCAAGAATAAGCTGACTAAAAAGTTTATTCGAGGGGAAAGGAGGAACGAGGATCCATGTCAGAAATATCCTTATATTTCTCCCGAGGACCAAGGGAGTTTGTGGCATCACGGCAAAATCCAGAATTTATTGTAAAATTTCTTTCATTTCATATCATTTCTTTTATTTGACGACTTAGGCTTAGTTTTATTTGTTTTCGTGTCACAGCAAATGAGTCAAGCCAAAAAAGAGAGTCAAGCGGGAAATAAGTATCCGCATTGCATGTCTCGTGGTGGGTACAGAAAGCTGGAACGGAGAATGATGGAGGAGCAGGTAGAGAGAATGAAGGAAGCTTCCCAATCCGATCCTTCCACTATTGTCCAGCCCCCTAAACGTCCTCCTCGTCACAAGAAATGGAAAGTTGTGAGGATGAAGGGCGACAAGTACATAAATGCAGATGTTGCTGAGGTTGCCTCAAAGATTGTAAGTAGTTAAATTAGACATTTTAAATAGCCTCAGTTGTTTCATATTATAGGGTTTAGTTGTTATTTATGAAACATTTTATGATACATGATGCACTTGAGGAGCAGAGTTCGTAAGGTTCATTTACGCCGGGTTCATGGATGGACATTTTGTCAACGGTGATTGGGAAGCCGGATTATCTTGACAACATTCGAGGTGAGCCTAGGGGAGTTACTGCCGCAAAATATTTTGGACGGCGTTCACGGTTCTATGACGATAACAACCCTAGTCCTGAGCTTGTAGCCAAAATTCGGGCGGGACTATTTGATGAAATCATGCAACAAGTACGATCCGAAGTGAAAACTATGATGGATTCGAGGGACAGTACGGAACATACAACCCGTGAATCCCCGGCCTTCCCCAGCAGTAAAGAGAGTTTTAACCCTCCGGATGTTGATCTCGGTGAACCTTCTCACATTCCACAGGGAGGACAACCTTGCACTCTCTATTTGGATGTCTCACACCGGCGTATTGTTGCTGATGCTCTTAATACAAAGATCACACCACCCACCATAATATTGAAATTCCAAAAGACCTATGTAGGGTGACTGTAAAATGTGTTCGAGAGGGGGAAGACAAAACAGACATCCCGATTGAAGATGATGAGGTTCCTGATTTAGGCCGGGCCATAGGATCGTTCATCCTTTGGCCGAATCATCTTATTCAGATGGCGGCGGCAACACCTCCAATGGTAGGAAATACATTACTAGAACTTGCTTTTCATTGGTAACTTACTCATAATATGTTTGTTTATGTTTTCATAGAATGAACAAGATGCGGGCAAATTTCCACAATTAGCACTACTGCAATCCATGTACAAGGACATCAGCTATCTCTCCTTCAAGATGCAACCAGGCATTGTCGGCACAGACAAGACATATGACTTTACAGTTGACAAAAAAGATCTTGCCGAATTTATGCATATGGAGGATTTAGATTTAGTCGTTCTTGAAGTTGCGATAATCTAAGTTTTTCCCCCTTTAATTATTGCATTGATCTTTTTTGTTTTCTATACTTAACAACGCTTATCATTTTATTTTGATCATAGTGTCTGCAACGACATATGCGTCCCGTAAAGGCCGAACGGGTTTGTATGGATTCTTAAGTCCAATAAACACGACCCAGGCTCGCAGATAAGTTAACCAAAAGGACGCTTTATGTTGGTGCTACAATTGCCGAGGAAGATGATCGTTGTTATCTAGCCCCAATACTTGAAGGGTACGTATTTTAGTTTTGTCTATTTAAGATTTTTAAGAATAAATTCCTTTCTTATCTGAATTAATATTAAAATGTATATGTTGTAGTGGTTATTGGACCTTATGTGTTGTTTGTCTCTCCAAGAACACATGTTATTGGTTTGATCCCTTACATGGTGGCAAAGCCAAACGATGAAATCAGATCCATGTTTGCCAAGTAAGTAAATTTTCGTCTAAATCATTGATTCTTCATTTATATGATTTGTTTTCATGTCTAATTTCCATTTTAATGATAGTGCATTCGGGTGGCTAGATCGATTCTTTGGAGCACCGGCGGGGTGGACCGAAGTGGTTTTATTCGAAAGTAAGTAGTTTCAATTCAAGTTATTTCATTGACACAATGGTAGCTTTCGATATGCCTTTATTCGTTTAACAATTTGCTTTTGATTTGTAGTGCCCTCGACAACCAGGGAACTCGAGTGCGGATACTACGTTATATTTTATATGCATACCATCGTTGAGAGCGGACGTACTACAGGTTTTCATAACGTACGTGACCGCTTTGTGTTTCTCAAATGATAATATTTTTTGTTCTACTTGAGTTAATTATTTCATTCGCTTCATTGGTTTAACTTATACGTTGTTTTCCAATTTATAGCTTTTTGATAGTCTGTATCCATGCTCGGAGGAAGAGATTGATACTGATTCGAGACGCTTTGGCTGCAAACTTTCTTCAACGCATATAAATCATGTGTTGCCTTGTTCGCCTTTAATACTCTTGGTTTCTACGGAATTGGTAACTCAGATTTGTAAATAGCCCTGAAAATTAAATCATATCAATCATTCGAGTTTTGTTGTTGTTGTGATCTTTGTTCGAGTGGAATTGAAACTCGGATCCGAAAGTTGAATTTTTGGTTAGTTTAAGTAATAGTTTGTTGTTGCTGTTGTTGGTCTTGCTAGTTGCCAAGTGTGTTTTGGTCTAAACTTATCTATCTTATTGGGTCTTAAAAGTTTTGGTCAGTTTAAGTAATAGTTTGTTGTTGCTGTTGTTGGTCTTGCTGGTTTGCCAAGTGCGTTTTGGTCTAAACTGATCTATCTTATTGGGTCTTAAAAGTTTTGGTCACTTGCTGTTGTTTGTTTGTTGCTGTTGTTGGTCTTGCTGGTTGCCAAGTTCCTTGTTGCTGTTGTTGCCAAGTGCCTTGTTACTGTTGTTGGTCTTGCTGGTTGCCAAGTGCCTTGTTGTCCGTTGTTGCCAAGTGCCTTGTTACTTTTGTTGGTCTTCTTTGGTTGCCAAGTGCCTTGTTCTTTGTTGTTGGTTTTTGCATCTCTCTTATTTGCATTGTTCTATCATCGCTGTAGTGCTTGTTGCTGTTGTTGGTTTTTGCATCTATCTTATTTGCATTGTTCTATCATCGTTGTAGTGCCTTGTTGCTGTTGTTGGTTTTTTGCATCTATCTTATTTGCATTGTTCTATCATCAGGTTTCAGTAATACCCATAGGACGCCTTTTTTAAGGCATCCCGTATTACCCATAGGACGCTTTTTTTTTAGGCGTCCTTTATTTTACATAGGACGCCTTATGGACTATTTTTACAACTTCCCTAGTCGACGTCATGGACAAAAAGGACGTTAATTGCCTCAAATTCGGGACGTTTTTGACGTTTTTTGTAGTAGTGCCATCTTCAAAGCAAGGTCCGAAATTGTTTTCAAATTGACAAAATCGAAGTAGCTCTTACATCAACAATAAAATTACCGAGACTTGAAGATAGAAAAGGAACATCTACAAGCTCATCAAACTCCAAGGGATAGAATCTAGCAAACTAATCAACTTTTCTTTGTTAAAATTAGCAAATGAATCACAAGGATCAAGACAACTCAAACACTCAAGCAACTTGGTATTGACATTATCAAGTCGATCACCCAACTCTTGAACCTGAGTATCTATAACTGTATTAAATAACTCCACCTTAAAATAGTGCAAGAATATGAATGATTCCAATCTCCGTCTTGATCTTCCTTTATGACAATAAACATCATTCATATTTGGAATGTCAATATCATATTTATTGGCAAAACTGCTCGTTTCTTGAAGCAATTCATCAAAACCGTTATCTCTCACCTCTTGTAAACGGGACTTGACTACCTTTACCAAACCAATTGCATTTAAAAGGTCTTGATCTTTTCTTTGTAGTGCTTGTGACAACTCATAAGAAATCCCCAAGATCAATTTCATAAGATGAAACAAGAATGCAAAGTCAAAATCCTCCATGACATACATAATGCAACCTGCATTAGTTCTTACAGCATCATTTTTCGGCTCATCTTCAATAATTTTCATCAAGGAAATTATTGGAGAAATTAATGAGATAACACTTGTAATCGTAACAAAATGGGAACCCCAACGAGTGTCTCCAGGTTGCTTTAAGGTTGTCTCTTGATTTAAACCTTTTCCGTCGGTATTTCACTATGAGCAATTCTTTCAACTATTTGCTCATATCGATTCATTTGAAGAATTTCCTTTTGATTGCATGAACCCCCCACAACAATAGCCATCTTTTGAAGCATGTCAAAAAATTCTTGAATCTTTTTGTGATGTTTTGCAACCCTCACAAGTGCCAATTGTAACTGATGAGCAAAACAATGAATGTAGAATGCAAATGTGTTGTCTGCCAAAATCAAACTCTTAAGCCCTTTGAATTCACCCTGCATATTACTAGCACCATCATAGCCTTGATCGCGACATTTATACAAACTTAAACCATATTTAGAAAATAGCCCATCAATCGCTACTTTTACTGATTGTGCAGTAGTATCTGAAACATGAATTATGCTAATAAAACATTCAATAATGAACCCTCTTTTGTTTACATACCAAAGTACAATTGCCATTTGTTCTTTAATTGCAACATCATGAGCTTCATCAACGTGTAAGGAAAACTAATCATCGTCGAGATCACTAATTATTGCTTTAATAGTCAAATCGACACAAGCTTGAGAAAGATCTTTCTGAATTATTGGTAAAGCCAATTTGTGATTATCGAGGGCATTTTGCAAGACCACATGACTTATCTCTTTATTTCGCTTAGAATAAAACTTTAGAGTTTCAAGAAATAAACCTTGTGATTTGAACTTTTACATTCATCATGTCCCTGAAAAGGGCTAATCATTTCGTAATAGGTATCTAGCAGAATCTAAACAAGTTTTCAGCCAAATACGATAATTAATTCTTTGTTGTTGGGAAATATTTGAAAAGGCAATATTAGTATGTTGCTTTTGCTTCATCAAATCTTGACTAGCTTGATAACATCTATTGTGAACACTCTTATGATCTCCAACATGAACTTTGATTCTATCATTCTTCTGCCAATTTTTGAACCCCACACCGACAAATGCTTCTTGAGTCGAACCATTACCTCCAACCTCTATATCAAGTAGATAACAATACAAGCAAAAACATACATCTTTTGATACACTATACTCCAACCAAGAACCAAATTCTTCATACCACTTAGGATTGAATCTACGCATTTTTCCATACATTTCTGTTTGAGGGAATAGTTTAAGAATTGGTTGAGTTGGCCCCTAGAGTAAATAAGCTCTTTGAATATCCTCTCTTTCTATAGGATTTGATGTCATTGAATAAATTGAAGGTCTTTTCCCGGATCCGCTTCAAGATTTTCTATATTAACTTTTACTTGAGGTGGTGATTGAAAACTTTGAAATGGAGATGCTTGTGGTGGTTGATAGGATTCTTGGATAGTTGGAACTGAAATACTATTTGAAACTTGCTCACTTTGAGATTCAGGTTCTGTATTTGTGGGTTTTAGACGTTTAGAATAAGATTGTATCATTGACATTTTCTGGAAACAAAATAGTAACATTTCAAAACAAAATCATATTGAAACCATACATTTTTTGTTTGGTCAACATATTAAAAAGATACATATAATTTTACTTAATAGCAAAAATAAATACTCACAGATAGGACAGTCATTGACTCAAAACTTAGTTAATAGCAAAAATCATAACATTTTGAAATAGCAAAAATCACTAGGGTTAGTCAGTCACAATGCATACAGAGCAAAATTTTAGATTTTCAGTGAAGGGCAGTTCGGTGATTTCTTTCAAAATGAAGGGCATTTTGTAACCGGGATACGGTCAGCAAAGGAAACCATTCATAGTCTGTAACGCCTGTCCTAAATGCGGCCTTATTTATCAGAGTTATAGCGCACAGGCATCGAAATGATTTGGACGACTTACTTGCGGAATAAAACTTTCATAAAATAAACTTAGTTTGAAAATACGAGGATAAATTTTTCGCGAATCGTATCCATCCCATAGTAGGATGTTAATACAGTAATCCAAAATAGACAGATGATAAACGTTAAAATACAGTCTAACTACTCATATTTTTCCAAAAGTTCCACCTACTGTAACCCTTACAGCCGCATCTTGCCTCTTGATCCCGAACCACTACCTGTCTCTTTCATGCGGTCTGGAGTTCAAATGAATGAACCCCAGGGGTAACAGTTAATCTTATATGCAAATATGAAATGTAAATGACAGTATAACACATGTATAAACATAGAATAATTCATAGTAAACAAGTCGCACTGTAAACGCAGTTAACGGCCAAGGACCGCAACCCTTTGGAACACGCAGCTCCATTTTAGGACACGCAGCCTGAATCCATAGCTCGGATACACACATGCAAAATTATCTAGCAACCATGATCAGTCATACATGCAATACATACATACAAGCTAATAAGATAACAGTTACCCACCTCAAGCTTGAATCCTTAAATTTCTATCTAGTAGGTGTTGGGATTGGTCAAGGCATCTAGGAAGTCCTATAAACGTTTATCATTGTCATTAGTCACTTAATCGCGTCGCAACGTGACAGAGATTTGCCGTAATCTCAAAATAACTAGATTAGAAAAGGATTTGTAGTATAATGTAACCTGGGTCGTTTCCCAACGAATTCACAGTCAGTTTAATTTGAACAGCAATAAAACGGGAATAGTAAAATCGGGGGTTTTTGATTCAGAAGAGATTAAAAATGAAAATATGCAGAAACAAAACGAAACAACATAGATTAAACAGAAGATTAACATAGGATTAACCCAGGATTTCGAATTCCACCACTTCCCTTCCTCGGACAAAAACAGATTTATAACCGAACTCGTGATCGACTCTGGGCAAACCGAAATCTCTGCATTTGCCCAGAGGTTCCCTCAACTGAACAATCGTTCAGAATTTGTTCGAATCAGTGGCGTATCTCCGTACGATCGCACGAATACTTTAACCTAGTTCAAACTATGTCCTTGGGAAATGTCGATCCGGGCGTTAAATCTAACACCCAATCCGAAAGTAAATCGAATCCGAAATTACAAAACAAAAACGAATTTGTTACCATTAAGAACGAGTCCTCGGATAGTGGAATCCTCAATCCATGGGTCAATCACGTAGCTTAGCTAGTCATGGTTATGCAGAACGAAAATCGAGCGAAAATGAAGAAGTTCACGAAGAACACGAAGAACACGAAGAACAGAGGAAAAACAGATGAGAGAAAATAAAACTTCTGTATTTGATTCAAAAATGTCTAAAAACGTGAATGAATATGTGCTTGTGGCTGCTGCCTCAATTAACCTAAAATGGCAAAACGAAATGGGGCTCCAATCCACAATTCAGGCCCAAAATGGAAAATAAAATAAAATGGGCTTTAATTATAAAATTCGAGCCCAAAAATACATATGACTTCAGCTCCAAACTCGACCCCCTTCTTGTCCGAATTTGCTCTTCATGTCTTCATAACAATTGTAGATCTCTGAATCATCTGAAATATGAGACAAAAATGAGGCAAATCCGATGTCTAGTTCAAGAGTTATGGTAAAAATGGTGAAGCAATGTAAAACTGGAATTTATTATTAAATCATGGCTAAAATATAATAAAAGGCCCAAAGCCCAAATAAGTATAAAAGCCATTATTTATTAGCTAAATAGTCCTAAATTATAAATCAAGAGAAAAAAAGTAGTGTATGAAATATTCAATTATCAAATTCCCCACACTTATCTTTTTGCACTCCCGAGCAAAATTCAAAGAAAAACACCTAAAGGAGAAACTCTTCTTTTCTAACAATTGCTAACAATGCAAAAATTTGAACAAGGGACACAAAGCTTCAAAAGATCAATCAATCAAGACCACAACCCTTCATCTCAAATTACAATTCATGGCATTCTCATCAATGATGCTAATCACAAAAGATGGTCTCTCAAATGATGCGCTTAATCAATCAATTTCTCAAGTGTTTAAGGTAAATAAGTGTATCGCTCAAATTCTACTCAAGAAATTTGTTCTACCATAAGCTTGCTCAATTTCTTCGTCTCCACTACTCATAACACATGCATGCACAAATCAAGAGAGCTTGTTATGAAAGGTTGTAATGGGGTTAGGGTGAAGGTAGGTAATAGTATGGAATGAGAGGCTAAGCACCAAAGAAATTAAAAAGAGCACTAATTAACACAATCATTCTCTATATAAGAAAATTTTTATTTTACTTATATATCTCCTTTCTTTCTATGTATTTTCTTTCTTTATTTCTTCTTTTTTTCTTCTTCTTCTTCTTTTTTCTTTTTTTTTTCCTGCTTTTCTTTCTTTTTCTTTTGCTTTTCTTTCTTTCTTTCTTTCTTTCTTTTTCTTTCTTTTCCTTTTTTTTTTTTTAGAAAAATGAAATTATACTATATACATAATCACAATGACAAAAGCAAACATCCCCTCCACACTTAAACTGTTGCACTCCCGAGCAACCCCACACTTAAACACAAAACCAAGGTGAAACCAATGCTCAATAAATTTTCAAGGTGCGGAATAAAATGGTTTTACGCTTAGGCTTGTAATGTGGCTTAGAAAAGAAGGAGTCAAAAAGGCACAAAGGGCTAGCAAAGGGATCATAATGCAAGGGAAAGACTATTTGGCCAAAGTAGAGAAAATAAAAGAAAGAAAACAAGCTTCCATCATACTTATGCACGTACATGAAAAATGTCGTTTCAAAAAGAAAAGGAGCAAGTTCTAGAGAACACAAATCATGAGTAGATGCACACATGAAAGAAAGAATGGCAAAAGATGAATTCCATTCATGCAGGCCCAAAACCTCACAAGGTCAATACCAACTTAGGCAATCAGCAACATCAAATCAACTACCAAGACATGTAATCGAAGAGTCAAGAATGGCGGACCAAACAAATGATCCATTAAAACCAAAATGTCCAAGTTCATAATATGTAGCAATCATAGAAAGAGAGACTGTATTTATTTCAAAAATAAAAGTAGAAAAAGGAAAACAAATAGAAGAAAGAGGGAGAAAGAAAGAAGAATACTCCCCAAGGGGTTTATGGAGGATAAGTGGCATCAATGAGGAGGATCTCTCGCTTCCTCGAGGCTACCTGGGGATCCCTCATGAAATGGCTTGAGGCGATGCCCATTGACCTTAAAGGTTCGTCCCGGGGTGGATCACATAGCTCAACAAAGACCAAATGGAAAAATGTTAGTGATCTCAAAAGGGCCATCCCATTTAGATCGAAGCTTACCAGGCATAAACTTCAAACGGAGTTAAAAAGAAGAACTTTCGGCCCACGTAAAATTCTTTCCTCGAATATGCTTATCATGGAATGCCTTAGTCTTTTCCTTGTATAACCGCGAGCTTTCATAGGCATCCAATCTAAGCTCATCCAACTCTTGCAATTGTAGCTTCCTCTCCATCCCAGACTTAGCCAAATCCATGTTACACTGCTTAATGGCCCAATAGGCTTGATGCTCCAACTCAACCGGAAGATGACATGCCTTACCAAAGACAAGCCTATAAGGAGACATCCCAATCGGAGTCTTGTAGGTGGTACGATATGCCCACAAAGCATCCTCTAATCGCTTACTCCAATCTTTCCGGGTAGAGTTAACAGTCTTCTGAAGGATTTGCTTAATCTCTCTATTTGAGACTTCAGCTTGACCGTTGGTCTAAGGATGGTATGCTGTGGAAACCTTGTGAAGCACTCCATACTTGCGTAACAAGGCACCCATGCTTCGGTTGCAAAAATGGGAGCCTTGGTCACTGATAATAGCTCTAGGAATGCCAAACCTGCGAGAAAATGTTAGACCTAACAAAATCCACCACCACGAGAAGAATCATTAATCCGGGTGGCTTTCGCCTCAACCCATTTCGAGACATAATCAACAAACCCGGCGGTATGTAAGTATAACCATATGAAGCAGGAAATGGACCCATAAAATCAATACCCCAAACATCAAAGATCTCACAAAACAATATAGGGCTTTGGGACATCTCATGCCTACGGAAATACTCCCTCTCTCGACGTTATCACATGACTTACAAAACAAGATGGGAATCATGAAACAAGGAAGGCCAAAATAATCCACTGTCTAAGACTTTCCTAGCAGTTCTTTGGGGTCCAAAGTGACCACCACAGCGAAAGCATGAGCAAAATGCAATATAGAGTGAGACTCATGATCGTGCACACATCTCCTAACTACTTGGTCACTACAAAATTTCCACGAGATAAGGGTCATCCCAAACATAATATTTAAACTCACTCTTTAATTTAAGGGTTTGGGCCCTAGTGGAATCTATAGGCAAAACACCAGCTACCAAGTAGTTAACCAGATCAGCATACCATGGAAGCTTACCTTGCAGCTGTAGAAGCTGCTCATCAGGGAAATCATCCCGAATAGAAGAGGGGTGAGAGGGAGAATAAGTGATGCGACTCAAGTGGTCACTACCCAGTTTTGTGCTCCACTTCCTCTCGAATCTCAACATCGAACTCTTGGAGCAGCAACATCCACCGGATGAGTCGTGGCTTAGCATCTGTCTTTTTCAAAAGAAACTTCAAAGCAAAGCATGGTCGAGAAAACAATTACTCTACTTGCTAGCGATATGACCTAAACTTATCAAAAGCAAATACAATAGCCAACAACTCCTTCTCAGTAGTGGTGTAATTAGACTGGGCAGGATCCAAAGTCTTGGAGGCATATGCAATCACATGAGATGCTCTATCAACTTGCTATGCCAAGATAGCACCAACCGCATAGTTGGAAGCATCACACATCAACTCGAAGGGGAGGCACCAATCAGGGGCTTGGATCACTGGGGCTGTAGTCAGGCAACGCTTCAAATGATCAAAGGCCACCTTGCAAGCATCATCAAATACAAAGTCAGTGTCCTTATGCGGAAAGGTTGGACAAGGGTAGGGCAGTCTTCTTTGAAATCCCGAATGAAACGCCGATAGAAACCCGCATGACCAAGAAAAGAGCGAACTTCCCGCACGAGATGCGGGGTAAGGCAAAGCAAAGTAATTACATCTATCTTAGCGGTCTACCTCAATCCCTTTCCTAGACACAATGTGTCCCAAGACTATACCCGACTCAACCATAAAGTGACACTTCTCATAATTCAAGACAAGATTAGACTTAATGCACCTATGCAAAACCCTAGACAAATTAGCTAAGCATGCATCAAAATCAGACCCATATACAAGTGAAATCATCCATAAAAACCTCCATGCGGTCCTCTAAAAATTCGGAGAAAATGCTTACCATACAACGCCGAAAGGTGCCGGTGCGTTGCAAAGGCCAAAAGGCATCCTTCGGTAGGCATATGTTCCAAAGGGGCATGTGAAGGTCGTCTTCTCCCGATCCTCGGGAGCAATATGGATCTGGAAGTATCCGGAGTAGCCATCCAAGAAGCGGTAATGGGACTTGCCACCAATCGCTCTAACATCTCGATCAATGAAAGGTAGAGGGTAATGATCCTTGCGAGTGGCTTGGTTGAGTCTCCTATAGTCGATGCAAACTCTCCAACTATTCTCGAACTCGAGTAGGAATGAGCTCATTCTTCCGATTGGCTACCACAAGAACTCCGGACTTCTTAGGAACCACCCGGACCGGCTAACCCACCGGCTATCGAAATGGGATAGATGATACCACTTGCGTGCTTAGTGACCTCCTTCTTCACCACATCAAGGATAAGAGGATTAAGGCATCTCTCGGGTTGCCTCACCGGCTTAGAGTCCTCTTCCAACACCCGATGCATACACATGGAAGGGCTAATGCCAACGATGTCGCTAATGTCCACCCAATGGCTTTCTTGTTCGCCCTCAATAAGCTTAGCAGCGCTTCTCTTCTTGGTCGGGAAGAAGATTATTTGCCACAATGATGGCAAGCTTGTTCATCCACCTCCGAAATGCATACTTCGGGTGATCTCGGAAGGGATTTCAACTCAAGCTTGGGTGGTTGCTCGGTGGAGGGAGAAGCTTGGGTGGTTTTTGCAACAACTCGATGTCATCACACTAGAAATGCCTGAAACCACATTCAAAGAAACAGAAGAACTGTGTCTATACAGCTCAATGTTAACATCAGAAACAAGCTCATCAAAATTAGAGTTAAGCTCATCAAAATCAGAATCAGGATGCACATTAGGATCAGGATGAAGCTCAAACTCAGAATCCACATGTAATGTAGAATCACCAAGCAAGTCGAATCACCAAATAATGCAAAGATTAAGCAAATCGGTGCAAACAGAAAGCACCATTCATTATCAAGACATGCACAAATGGAAGAATCACTCTCGGATGCAAAATCGGGATAGTCAAGACACCAATCAAGCAATAACATCATCCACAAGATCATCAATCACATCAATGCGAAAACAGTGTTCTTCCCTAGGATGTTTCATGGCATCAAAGATATTGAAATTCACAGATATATCACCAAACTCCATGGAAAGAGTACCAGAATGCACATCTATCTTAGTCCTAGCTGTTTTCATGAAAGGCCTCCCTAGAATGATAGGTGATCGACTACTTTTGGAGACTCGTCCTCCATATCTAAGATGTAAAAATCAGCGGAAATATCAGTTCATTAACCTTGACTAATACATCCTCAACTAAACCAGAAGAATGAACATTACTCCTTTTAGCTAGCTGAACAACAACACTAGTAGGACGTAAAGGACCAAGACCAAGAGATTTATAAATAGATCCGGGCATGACATTAATAGAAGCACCTAAATCTAGCATGCAATCATCAAATCTATAGTTACCAAAACAACAAGGGATAGAAAATGTCCCCTGGATCCTTGCACTTGCGAGGCATTGTAGAAATGGATGAGTCTTGATACATTCTCGGTTCAAACTCACTCGTTCACTCCCCTTCGCCGCCTCTTGTTGGTGCACAACTCCTTCAAAAACTTGGCATATTTAGGAATTTGTTTGACCGCATCTAAGAGAGGAATGTTGATCTCTACTCTTCTAAATGTCTCAAGTATATCCTTCTCTTGTCTTTGCTTCGCCAACTTCTTGGATTGAACTGCTCTCGAGGAAAGGAAGAGGAATGGGGATGTCTTCCTCTTCACCTTGATGCACCGCCTTTTTATTTTTAGAGTCAATCTTCACATTTTCGACTCTCTTTCGATGTGGAAGTCACATCTCGCAAATGTTTTTAGGTTCCTCCAATTGCTTGCCGTAACGAAGGGAGATAGCACTTACATTCCCTTTAGGATTGGGAATTGTTTGTGAAGGAAGAGTGTTGGATCCCCGAGGTTGAAGCTGGTTCAATGATGTTGTCAACTGCCCAACTGTGTTTGCAAACTCGAATGGAAGTGTCGCTTCTTTGTTGGAACCGCATATTGGCGTGACAAATTGCTTCATCATATCTTCAAGTGAGGAACCACCACCACCACTACTACTAGCCTCGTTGTTGTCTTGCTGTGGAGGTGCACATATGGGCCGGTCGAGGAGGTGGTGTTGGCAAAGGCAAAGGAGGTGCAGATTGGTGTTGGAAATTCGTGGTCCGTACTTGTCTCTCGTTGGTAGTTCCCAATTTTGCTGATATTGGTTACTCGGTTCTCGATTCTGGTTCCAACGGAAATTAGGGTGATTTCTCCAACCAGGATTGTAGGTATTGGAGAAGGCATTATTCTGCTGGTATTGTGGCTTTCTTGGAAAAGCACCCACTGAAGCTACTGACTGGTCTTGATAAGCAGGATCATGCAAGGTAGGGCAAGAGTCGAGAATGGTAAGGGTCGAACAACCCACATGAGTAGCCAATCCGAGGAGGAGAAGATTGTACTTTGTCTCGTGTCACGCTACCGCCTCACCAAAGAGGTTAGATCATCAAGTCTATTCTCTAATCTCTCGAGAATCGTCATTGACCAAGGTGTTTGCACATGGTAAACAGGAGTACTATTGGCCCCGGTGCCAAATTGCCGAGAGTTGGCGCCATCTCGGATATCAATTCTCGGGCATCTTCGGTGTCTTGTTACGTAGAGCCCCACCGCTAGAAGCATCCACCAAACCTTTGTCTACGGTAGCGACCATCATAGAAATGGGTAATCAAGAGTTGCTCGATGATCGGTGGTGTGGACAGCTTGCACATAACCTTTTGAACCTCTCCCAATACTCATGCAAAGTCTCCCCATTGGCTGTTTAATGTTGGCAATTTCTTTCTTGATCGCAGTTGCTCTTGAGGCGGGTAATATTTCTCCATAAATAACCTCTCGAACATCAGTCCAGCTCCCAATAGATGAAGGTCAAGGTACAACAACCAGTCTTTGGCTCCACCTTCTAATGAGAAAGGAAAA
This sequence comes from Acacia acuminata, assembly GCA_019022655.1. NCBI lineage: Eukaryota > Viridiplantae > Streptophyta > Magnoliopsida > Fabales > Fabaceae > Acacia > Acacia acuminata. Next base: position 699,104 of record JAFJYI010000282.1, on the reverse strand, counting down.
GCTCTCGGCTTGATTTGATCTTCATCAATGGCATGCGGTTTCATAGTCTTTGCACACTAGATGGAATTCCTTCAAATGCTTAATGGCACACTCACCTAAAAGACCATGAAACTTAGGCGGAAGTGTATTAGACCAGATTTAAGCTCAAAGTTAGCAAAGAAGGGCGGGATATTGAATGCATAAAAGTTGATAATTAACATCGAGGTTCATTCAATTCCTTTAAAGTAGGACGATTTTCCCCGTTCTTCCGCCATAATTTCGAGTTAAGAAAATTGCTACTAGAATCGGTGAAAACAACAAGACTATCGGAAGTACTATCGAAACACAATCGAAAGATCAATAGAATGAACACAATCGAATGGTCGATCAAGTTCAATGTCCAATTCAAGATTAATCCCACGACTTAGCCTAACAACTCTTCTAGCAAGAATAATTGTTCTTTCTATTTCGGATCAAATGGCAACAAGTCTTCCGGATTGATAGTGCTCCTAGTACTCATGCAGCATAATCACAAGGCAGAATCTGTAGAAAATCAGAATTACGAAAATGCCACCAGCCAATCAGAATTACGAAAATGCCACCAGCCAATCAGAATTACGAAAATGCCACTAGCCAATCAGAATTACGAAAATGCCACTAAAAGTGGTAAAAAGGAGAAAAACACTAAGACACACAAAAGCAAACACAAAAACTAAAACCTATGGTAGAAATTGACCTAAACAAGTCCAGAAACACTATCAAATGATTTTTAAAATTTTTGGGACTTGGACAAAGGCAACTCCTAGACCATTGGGGAACCCAAAAATGGAATAAAAAAACTTCAAAAATTGAAAAAGTGGTCTAAACGATGGAATTTGGCTTATATCTCAAGACCACAAACGCTTTAGCTGTGTCCTATGCTAAATAACATTTTCCTTCACTCACCAAAAATCAGCCCAATCGGAGCAAGTCAAACAATTGCTAAAATACCCGATATATCCTACCGAGACCAAAAATGGTAAAAAACAGGGTCTAAACGATGGAATTTGGCCAAAATAGGTGAGACCTCACTTCCTTTTAAGGAAGTGACTCTTGCTTAGAATGCCCAATTCCTTGTGAATAAGACCTGGGTTGAGTGATCTGGGTCAAAAAAATTTCTGTCCAGCCACCCAAACCACCTAAACTACCAAAACGAAGCTATTTACACTATTGTTACTAATCAAACCAATGCAAATTCCCCGGCAGCGGTGCCATATTTTGACAGAGATTTGCCGTAATCTCCCAAAATAACCAGATTAGAAAAGGATTTGCGTATAATGTAACCTGGGTCGTTTCCCAACGAATTCATAGTCGTTTAATTTGAACAAAGAATAAAAACAGAAACAGTAAAATCGGGGGTTTTTGATTCAGAAGAGATTAAAAATGAAAATATGCAGAAACAAAACGAAACAACACAGATTAAACAGAAGATTAACAGAGGATTAACCCAGGATTTCGAATTCCACCACTTCCCTTCCTCGACAAAAACAGTTTATAACCGAACTCGTGATCGACTCGGGCAAACCGAAATCTCGCATTTGCCCATAGGTTCCCTCAACTCGAACAATCGTTCGAATTTGTTCGAATCAATGGCGTATCTCTGTACGATCGCACAGTAATACTTTAACCTAGTTCAAACTACGTCCTTGGGAAATGTCGATCTGGGCGTTAAATCTAACACCCAATCCGAAAGTAAATCGAATCCGAAATTACAAAACAAAAACGAATTTGTTACCATTAAGAACGAGTCCTCTGGATAGTGGAATCCTCAATCCATGGGTCAATCACGTAGCTTAGCTAGTCATGGTTATGCAGAACAAAAATCGAAAGCAGAATGAAGAAGTTCATCATGAACACGAAGAACATGATGAACAGAGGAAGAACAGATGAGAGAAAATAAAACTTCGTATTTGATTCAAAAATGTCTAAAAACGTGAATGAATATGTGTTTGTGGCTGCTGCCTCACTTAACCTAAAATGGCAAAACGAAATGGGGCTCCAATCCACAATTCAGGCCCAAAATGGAAAATAAAATAAAATGGGCTTTAATTATAAAATTCGAGCCCAAAAATACATATGACTTCAGCTCCAAAATCGACCCCCCTCTTGTCCGAATTTGCTCTTCATGTCTTCATAACAATTGTAGCTCTCTGAATCATCTGAAATATGAGACAAAAATGAGGCAAATCCGATGTCTGGTTCAAGAGTTATGGTAAAAATGGTGAAGCAATGTAAAACTGGAATTTATTATTAAATAATGGCTAAAATATAATAAAAGGCCCAAAGCCCAAATAAGTATAAAAGCCATTATTTATTAGCTAAAGAGTCCTAAATTATAAATCAAGAGAAAAAAGTAGTGTATGAAATATTCAATTATCACAACGTAATTAGCTAGGCGAACTAATTTTTAGAGGATTAAAAATGAATTAACCCCCAAAAATTCTCTTACTAATAATACCCCTTTTTTATTATCATTAATTAATAATAACACTCAATAATTAATAACTCCCTTTATTATTTATTCACTTTATTTACTAATAGTAATAATAATATTGATTATTTATTTATCTACACTTGTTTTGAACTCTCAAAGGCTATCCAAACATCTTAGATTAGGAGCTTATAAATACCAACCTTCATGTAAATTAGGCTTTAATGCATTTTATTTAATGCTTCTCATGGTTTTTTTCTAAATCATCTATATGCACACAAAAAAAATACTTGACAAGTAAAACCTTCATGTAAATTATTATTTATTTATTTATTAAGTATTATTATTATTATTATTTCTTTTTCTATTACTTATTTATTTATTTTCATCCTTCCAATTATCCATATCAACTTTTTCTTTTTTCTTTCTAATCTCTATATTGGTTTACAAAGTGACGCATGCGTAAGAAATATATATTGTTAATTTGTTATGCAAACACACCACACTTTACACGTCACACACACTTTTCTACACACGACCACAAATACTATCAGTAAACACATCACAGCTTAGCACACACACCCATTATCACAATTACCACAACACCTGTTGTTGCTCACACCCTTACATCGCATACTAGCTACTACGCCATACATTCTCACTACGTACCTATCCTTCCTCATAGCAACACACACTCACATTCTCTCACAAGAGACGCACTCATTTTTTTTTTCACGCCACCCTAATGCACTATTTGTTAGAAATTATGCCCTAGGGGCAATTCATTGTACTTTGGATATTTAAATTATTTAAAGTATTCTCTTTAGTTATCATTTTCGTTTGCATGTTCGTATTGATAACTGCATCCCCGGATACATCTTATAGATTATCCTAAATGTCCACGGGTCGGTCATCTACGCGGAGCGAAGATGAGTTAAGACGATATGACTTTGATGAGGTATGGAGATACGAATCAAAGTCATGGGCACTTGTAAGAGTACAAGGTGCTTTGGACCGACCCACTATGAGAAAGCCGCATGGATCTAGTCATAAGCTTATCTCATGTATAACCGTCACGACGCCCTATAACTGAGATCATCATGGATTCCTACATGATGAATCACTGGTCTTTGACCTAGTCAAAAGTCACCTTTGACCGGGTGATGATAAAGGCTGGGATCGGGATTAGTGGTTTTCATGCGGAGGGATATGAATGGTCAAGATGGAATTTGTCCCTCACATTTGTAGAGAGATAATACTGGGCCCCTCGATGAGTGAGTCTATGAAATGTATGGCCATACTGTGATGGAAAGGAGTTTCCATTTCACTTGTTAGACTACTCGAGAATCGAGAAAGTAATGGTCAAGAAAAGGAAGTTGACATTATCCATGCCTCATCCTTAACCGAATTATCGCGTGACAAAAGGGACGTGACATGGTTGTACGAAAGGTTGTATTGTGTCATCGATCCCCATGTGAACTCGGGTAGTCGCAATGTCTTGCTAGAGGCCGCTTGCGATTTGTGGGCTGACACAGTGTTGGCCTACTGCCAATCTCACATGGGCCTGCAGGGTCGCACACAAGAATAACTCAGCACGAGCAAATATGTCTAGATTTATTGAATCTTAGATACGTCTAAGATTTAATGAATACTTTAATTTAATCTAGGATATATATATATATATATATATATATATATTAAAATTCGAAATCAATATATGTTAATATTATTAATAGAGATTATAATATTAATATATATATTTGTTTTGTATTTAATTTATTTGATAAATTAAATATCTAAAACAAATTGAGATATTGTATCTCATTTAATTTTCGAATAAAGATATCGTATATCATTTTTAATATTAAATTGAGATATGGTATCTCAAATTTAAATAGATAGATATTATTTCTCGGATTTAATTTATAGAGATAAATTAAATCGAAGGCTTTTAATTTGGATTAAATAAATGGATTTGATTAGATCTATTAGACGGATTTAATTAATACATTTATTTTAATTCGATTCCAAATTCGAATTTCAAATCGCTTTTAATGCGAATTAAATACGTTACATCAGATTTGATTGATGTAATTAATGTATTTTAATTTGAAATTTGAATTTCAGAATTAATGAGGATTAATTCTATATAATGCGCTGAACGGGTTTAGAAAACTCACGAGACATTTTGTCGAGCGCATTCAGAAAGCCGCGAGAAAAACCCTAGAGAGAATTTTAAGAGAGACGCACAAAAGGCGCTAGCACGCTGCCGTAGCCGTGTTCGGGAGTTGTTCGTGTGGATACCAGTGGAGGAAGACGATCCTACGAGTCGTCTTCTGCTGATCGAGGAGGTAGCCCACCTGTTCAACGAAGAAGAAGCCGAGAACGAGTTTTCCTAAGGTAATCTCGGATTCCCTAGCCTAGGTTTAAACGCACCTGAGTGATCCTCGGGACGGGATTCGTAAGTTAATTTTAATCCGCTGCGTTGTACGGATTCCAACACTATTTCACCACACAAACACTACGGCACAACTATCACACACACACATCTATAGTACACGTTATTTTCGAAGTATCGATATACATATCTATATATATATTCACATACAATTCCACCATAATGCTCTCTTATATTTCTCCATGGTTCATTCGATGTGTTTATATCAATGAAAACAAAGGCATGACAAGTAAGCTTTCCTTTTCTTGTATGTGTGACGCGCTAGATTCATATATATACACTAAGACAACAGACTTTATAACTTAATGATTTACCTTGCTAGTTTTCAATGCTTTGCGCGCTCGATTCTCGGCTTTCCACCGTCAACGATCACCTCTGTTTTTTCGGAGTCCAAAAACAGAGCAAGAAACTCTCTCTCTCTCGCTTTTCTCCTTCTCGCCTTTCTTAATTTCGACTTGGCTCTATTTTGTGTCAAGGCAGATGGGGATGAATATAAGTCAAGAGGTGGGATTATATAAGGTTAACTGGACTGGTCTAACGAGAAAGAAACGCTCGGTTTGAGGAGTATGGGATGTGTCTCGAGAATGGCATGGCACGTGAGGTTGGCGTGTTTAGTTAATCGCCGAAAGTAAGTCTGGGAATATGGCGGTGTTCTTCTTTGTTTTATGCCATCGACTGATATAGATATACATATATTCCCTGCGGAATTGCGTTTTTGGGTTTATCACTGAAAAGGAAACTGTGCTTGCGTGTTTGACCTATCTTTGCGTTTTTCTTTTGGTGTATCGGCTAATTTTTTTTTGCTCGGAAATGCTGCTTGAATTACTAAACCACATCAACGTCCAACATTACAAAAGGAAAAAAAGCATAGGAAATAAAAACGATACAAATAGACAACCAAAGCATCTGGAAAAGGAAATAAAAGCAACAAAAAAACATAACATAGATATCAGCAAAGACGCCTCTAACACAGGGCTAGAAGAGACAAAATCATCTACAACAATATTAGCCTCCTGAGTATCCAAGGTTAGCAGAGAAGACAAAGTAGGTGTTGGTTGGAAGACCCACCGGATCGGGCACACCTCCTTATAAGCAGTCGCTGCCAGACAGTCACCTACTCTATTACCCCGTCTAGGGATATAGGAAAAGGAAAACCAACCTTGTTAGCAACAAGACTAATAATATCATGAAGGATACTTCGACACTTCCAGTCATAAGCATCAGGGGATTTAGCTACAATACAAGAAATTAGAGCAAGACAATCTGTTTCAAACACAACCTTATCATGGCCCAAGTCTACCGCTAACATTAATGCCCGTTTTAAAGATAAGGCTTCCGCCATAAAGGCTGATATTGGTTTAACTTTGTCCACAAACCCCCACAGAAAAAACCCCAATGATTTCTACAGGCAATACCGATGGCGGCAAATGGGCTCCCGGGAGAAAAGGCACCATCGAATTTATTTTTAAAATCCCAGGATGAGAGGGAACCCAACATTTGCTTTGGTGTATCAGCTGATATGAAATAAAGAAATGGATGGTTTATTTGTTGGGTTGTATATTAGGCGGGTCATATCAATGAATAAAGGGGAGATGGATTCATTGATAAATTGAAAAGGTTACACGTTGCGTTTTTGGCTTAACGAGCATCATCATCATTTTTCATTTTTTTTTCATTTTTTTTGTTGCGTTTTTGGTGAGAGGAGCTGGGGAAAAATATGGGTTGAGTTTTGGATTATTGTTGCTGAATATTTGTTACGTGTTGGGCCAAATCAACAATGTATGGGTTGTTGTGTGTTTTATTTTATTGTTGTTGTGGAGCTGAGGTTAATAATGGGCTTTTGTTATTATTATTATTATTATTATTTTAATTATTACAAGGGAAATAAATTCCTAATTTTTCAATTGATTAATTTAGTCATTTGGCCAATCCCCACTATTTAATTCTCATATATTATTTTTTTATAATTTTTAGGCATAATTTTATTCCTTATTGGAATTATTTTTTTTTTCCAAAATAAATTAAGGAAAAATAAGCCTAAATTTTGAATAACTAATACTTTAATTATTCAGGCCAAATCCTATAATTTAATTCCCATATAATATTAACATTTCAAAATCCCAAAATTTGGGATGTTACACGATCAATGAGAGACTGGTGAGACCATGGTAGTGAAAGCGTAGTTTTTATGTAAAAACGGAAGGAGAATGAAAAATCGTAAAACGTAAAATCGTAAAATAAAACGGAGTTTTTACCTGCATATGTATATAAGGTACCTGCCTTTATACACACATATACTTGATCAATGCAATATCAATCAAAATGTCTAACATTGTCATTGATCAAACCATATTTTTTATATGATTTTACATGATTAAATTGGGATTTTTAATGCATTTTCTCGGACATTATTGTATGATTAAGTACTAAGTTGAGTTAGGAACATTTGTATTGAATTAAGTGTAATTAGGGGTAAAATGATCTTTATTTATTAATTACAGAAAAGGACCCAAATGTTTTTGAAATTTCGATTACGCCCAAAATAGTTTGAAAATTCTCACTTTAGTCCCTCTCCGAACTTTTAAAACTTTCACTTAAGTCCCTAAGTAAACTCGGCGCTTTTTGCAAAAACGTTGCGTTTTTACGCTTTTACGCTTTAAAGCGGTGCTTTTTGCGCTTTTACCTCAGTGCGTTTTTTCCACCACGTAACACGTTTTGCCCGAAAAAAAGCCTAAAAGCGGCGTTTTTTGCACTTTCAGCGCGATTTTGACTACCATGGGTGAGACCGAAGAACAGTGAGAGCGAGCGACCACCGAACACGACTTCAGACAAAGAACAGTGACCATTGAAGAGTGAGGACGAAGTTGAGGAGAGACGGGAAACTTGCGACCACCGAAGATCGATTTGGGAGTGATGGAGGCTACTTCATACGGGGTGACGGAGGCGACTTCAGACACTTCAGGCAGGGGCGACTTCATAGTTCAGAATCGGCGATAGAGGTGACTTCAGAGTTCAGAGTGCAGACGGGGGGACTAAATCGATTTAGGTATGTTTGGGAAAACAGAGAGAACGTCACATAATTTCTTTTTTTTTCATTTATTTAAAAAAACTCAAAATCTTGTCTCTGCACATGCGGACATGACGTAAGTATGGCTCCGCCACTGAGTCCACACAACATAAAACATTCAGAACACATAATGCAGAACATATACAACCAAACTAGCATATGGACAACACATAATCATAGTACTGGGAGTAACCATTTGGCATGTACTGAGAGTCCTCCTGTATGTCGGAGTTCTCAATCGGGACACCCAATTAAGGATAAGCGAATGGAAACTATCGAGAGTTCTGTATTATATCGGATTAATCCACTCTGTAAAAGGTCAGAGTCTTGTGTTTCACCTGTTGAGATCTTTTCACAAATAGAGTTTGCTAACTCATCCTACATCTCGAGCTTCTTCAATTTCAGCTCTCGGATCATTCTTTTCTTGACTAACTTAGCAAGATAAGCTTCGTCGAGCGCATTCACATTCATGAAAATTTGTTTTGACAAATTCAAGTCCCGAAAATCTTCTAACAACTTTTACTCTTGCATCATCATGGATGCTACCTGGAACACTTTCCTACTCAGAGCATCCGCAACAACATTAGTTTTCCCTGGATGATATTTAATTTCTAGGTTGAAATCTTTTAGCAACTACATCCATCTACGTTGTCTCATGTTTATCTCTTTCCGATCATACGAGATACTTGAGAATCTTGTGGTTGTAGTACAGCTCAACCGTAGTACCGCATCTGAGATAATACCTTCATATCTTCAAACCAAATATAATAGCTGCCAGTTCCAAATATGAGGTTTCAGCTATCAAGAGGTGTACGCCATCACTCGCCCTCTGTTTTAGGACACATCCCAATCCTTGCTTACTAGCTTCACTGTAGACCATACGAGGTCAAACTAAGATCTAAGATAATCAACACCTATACGGATGTCAACCTCTACTTCAGCACTTGGAAGACGCAAGGCATTAAATAAGTTACATAGATAAGATTTAGAAATACATATATATATATATATATATATATGTATGTATGTATGAATAAATATATGTGTGTGTGTGTGTGTGTGTACAAGTGTATATATATAGGGATTATCATTTCTGCTTCAGTGGTGGACAATTTTTTCTGCAGCGAGGCAAACCTGTGCCGTTTTTACTCAAAAACTTAAATGGACAGTGGGCCCCACCATTTCATCTTTTTCTTGGGTACGCAGTTTCATCTTCCACTCTCTCTTTCTATCAAAAAAAAAATCTTCCACTCTCTATCTATTTTATCCACCCACCGACAGCAAGCAGCTTTGGATCATTCATGAAACATCAAATAGCAAGAGAGGAATACATCGCCATCTGATTCACTAGAACTTCAGATAATGTAAGAGATCTCCACCTCCCTCTGTAACTGCCAATCAAACTTCACAAGAATAGAGTAATATTTAGTTTCATCTCTCCCCAAAGACACCTCATCAACATATGCCACTCAAAGGGCCTCATTATTTTTCATCAAATACAAAATTTCTTGACACGATGATCTTTTCTTTGCCTTGAGCTTCTTTTTATTTTGCTGCCTTAAAAATACATCATTCCCCGACCGTGCGTGATAGTGTTTGACCTCTATAAGACGCCCAAAGACGAAGATTCATAGCTTTTGTTGAGCAAATTTCATCATCCTCCACCAAGTCCTCTCTACGCATCCGCTCTAGAAAATTTTTCCATTCATTTTCATATATCTTCGCAAATAAAACAGAGCAGTGGCTACGTGGAGTATTTTCTACATTCTTCCTATTGATTCTTTTTCCTTTATGGCCGCCGGTTTTGATTGGTCTTCCTTTATTTTTTAATAAACAATTCATCTTTCTTCTTTGCTTCATTTACGCTTCTTTTTCCTTTGGTTTATAGGTAGACTTTTCCTTAGTAGCTAAGTTGATAGATATGTCTTCTTTTAGGAGCTTCAGCAACAATCTTGCTCCAAGTGAAGTAGCTAGTGAGATATAATCACCCCGAAAAGCGGTATTTTCACTTGGAGAGGATCGAGAAGGAATGTTTATTCTTTGTCGTGATTCAATGGTGCTTCCATGATCGGTTCGAGAAACGATTTTATGTCGTGAAGCATATAACTGATTCTATCTTGAAGATTTTTTTTCCGAGACAAGAACAAGACCAAGAAGAAGAAGAAAAACAATCACCATTGACCCAAAGAAACTTTGGTTGATCCTCGATTTCTATCCTTTCTGGAGAAATATTACTCATTACTCATTTCTAGCCTCCAATGACTCAAGTTTTGTGAGCTTTTCATCTATAACTTGTAAGACATGAGGTGGGCATTTCTCTTGCTTTGGTTAAATCCTTTCCTTGAATTTTCGGTAAGACCGAGAGCGTTTTGTTATCTTGCTTTCCTTTGTAGCCCGATTCTAGCATATTTAGTGCAGCCTCTATTGTTGACTTTTCTTTTATCCATTTGCTTCACAGCTCATAACTTGTAACTCTTGTTTGGCGTCTTCTCTTCATAGGCGTCATTATTGACTTTGGCTTTCAAAGTTGTTTTTGCTTCATGTGATTGTTAGGAGACTTCTGCAAAAATTCAGTCAAGTAGTGGAAGAGAGAAAGAACAAAACAAATTGCCTTACTTCTTATCCGTATGCCACCCCATTCTTCATATACACTCTTCTCCGTTTTAGAACCAGATGTCACACTTGAATCAACCTCTGGCTCATCCTTAAGTTATAAGTAGGAAAGCACCTGCATAAGGGGCTTTCCAGGCCATTTTTGACTTTCATGTAAAGCCGCCATCAACTTTCATGAAGCAGCTCTGGAGTCGGCCTCGTCGGTCCAGGACTCATCTGCCTTTCCTGTGGAGGAACTTGCAGGCGCTGCAGTAAGGGGTGGAAGAGGCGACTTGCAGTGAGGGGTAGAAGAGGCGACAGAAGAAGGATGATGCTGAGGGTCAGCCATGAGGAGAAGGAAGGAGGAGAGTGAGGGAGGAAGAGAGAGAAGCGGTGTGGAGGTGGTGGTGAAGGTTACGAGAGAGCGAGCAAAGAAGATAAGTGGAGGAAAAGAAGGAAAAAGGGGCGAGAATGACACCGTTTTTCGATTCTTTGTAGAAAAAATTTTACGTAGCAACTGCGAGATGTTAATCCCATATATATATATATATATATATTATATGTATATATAAATATACACAGATATATATTTATATATGCATATATACTTGTATGTGTGTGTCCAGAGGCGGAACCTCTTGATGGCCAAGGCCCAGCTGGCTCCGACTGATCTTATAAAATTTGCTAGAAAATATATGTATTTATTATATGATATTTTATTTGGTCATAAATTTGGCCCCAACTAATTTTGTATCTTCTCTATAAGGATAATGTTTGTTTCATTACTCATTAGGCTTTGTGAGAGGAAAGTAAATTCTTGTTTGAGATACCGAAAAGATTGGTATCATCTTATATATTATTTTCATTTATAATTTATCTGTTATTATTTGTTTGTATTTTTCAAGTTATTTGATACTATTTAGTAAATACTCCCTCTGATCCTTATTTAAGGAACCAACTAACAATTCTCATAAGTCAATAAAAAGTTAAAAACAATTAAAGTAATTAAATTTTGTAAGTACCGGCTGAACCCAAGAGGGGGGGTGAATTGGGTGAAGTATAAAAATTTAGATTCTATGAAAATCTTTTCTCAATTCGGTAAATTCAACTTGTATAAAAGAAGTGAATTATAAGCCAATTGACAAACATTCAAATGTAAATGCTTTGGAAATGTAAGAGATAAGGGAGAAGAGCTTGCAAACAGATTTATCTTGGTTCGGCCTTATCCTTGACCTACGTCCGATCCCCAAGCCTCACTTGGGATTTTCAATCCACTATCTTTAATCTTCTTGATTACACGATCATAAGCTTGAAGCAATCCTCTCTCTAGGATTCACTCCCCCTTACAATCGTAATCAACACAGCTGATTACACACTCTGTACTCGAAGTAATCCTCTCACTAGGATTCACTCCCCTTACAAGTTGTAATCAACACAATGTATATCCCACTCAAGATTCCCCAATCTTGAGTAACTCTCGAAAAGATAATGTGTTTACAATAATTTTCCTCTCAAAGGAATGGATAAATAATCACTGAAGTACAAACACAATTCATTTCACTCTCTAAGCTATCTAGACAAGTAAAACAGCAGTGAAAAGGATGTAGAAGCAGATATCAGCATTTTGCCATTGTAATCTTGTATCTCCACGTTTTTACGCTTGTGTCCATGACTTTTATAGATAGAGAAAGGTCCGTGACCGTTTATGACCGTTGTAGGATGAATCGGACCGTTGTAGTTGATTATCATTAAGTGTGGTCTGCTTCTCTCTCTAAACTCCAACTAATCCATGTGATTAATTGATCTGAAGTGGAACTCTGAGGATTTGCCCGTTGGAGAAGAGTTTACTTGATGAAGAAAGCATTCTTGACCGTTGAGAATGCGTGCTCGAGGTGGATTATCCAAAAGAAGGTTGATTTGCAGAAGTGCATTAAATGCACTGAGCACTTTTTTGCTTTTTGCTTTGATCTTCATTGATCTTCATCTGTGCTAACTGAAATTCACTCAATAAACTTGTTAAACTTATCTGGGAACATAAGTGAATGATTCATGAAAGCAATAGGATCAAACAAGAGTGATTTGCAAATTCGTGTAATTCAAAAATCAGTTTTTTACCGTTGTAAACTGCGTATGTTCATGCAAACTGCAGTTTAGCATACTTTCACTTACAAACTGCAGTAAAGGTGGAAGTATTGACTTAGCTTGAAAAACTTGGTTGCTCTCTGGAAGTCCAATACTCGAGTTTGGCTACGCAAACTGCAGTATTGACTTAGTTTGAAAAATTCTTTAGCTCTCGGGAAGTTCAATACTCGAGTTTGGCTAGGAAAACTGCAGTATTGACTTCATTTAAAAAACTTGGTTCGCTTCTGGATGTCCAAAACTGCGGTATGCAAACCTATCTTTGCAGTTTGCACTTAAGTTCAACAAGTTTGATTGCTTTCTTGAAATTATCTGTCAACTTTCGAGGGCCATATCTCCCTGGTCTGAACTCTGTTTTGGTCCGTTCAACTCTTGATGGAAAGCTCTTTGAGTCTATTTTCATATGCACTGATTTCAGCTCAATACGATTTGTAGATTGAGAGTTACACTCAAAATACCGAAGGTGGGTCTGGACTGAGACGTTGATTCTTATGGCAACTTGTAAAAATCATAGCTCCTTGATCTTGACACCTTTGGACTTGATTTATATATCAAAATGACGCTTTGGATGTCTAGTTTCAAATGCCACTGGTTTCATGTCAATCCGAGTCCTGGTTTGAGAGATATCATCGAATTACCAGACCTCGCCTGTGCTGAAACGTGAAACGAGTTGCTGAAGAGCTGATCACACTTTGCAAACTCGAGTTTACACTTGCATACTCGAGTTTAGCTCTTCCTTACTCGAGTTTAGCACTTGCATACTCGAGTTTTGAGTCCCAAACTCGAGTTTTGTGTTCCAAACTCGAGTTTTGAGTCCCAAACTCGAGTTTTGTGTCCCAAACTCGAGTTTTCACTTGTCCGAGAGACGCCGAGGTGTCTTGAAGACACTACAAACTCGAGTTTTGAGTTGTATACTCGAGTTTTGAGTCTCAAACTCGAGTTTTGTGTTCCAAACTCGAGTTTTCTCATCCCGAAGTTGATTTTTTGCTGACTTTAACTTCAAATTGACCCATTCCAACTTCCATATGACCTTGGAGACTTCTAGCATCAATCTTAGAGCTTGAATAATGATATCTTCATTCCATTTACCAAGATCTTCCTTTCTTTCTTCTTCTCTTGATCATCCTTCATAAATCAACTCTTTCTTTCTTCCATCTCCCAACTTGATCATTCTTCATCATTTAACTTGTGCTCATCAATTCTTTGCGCTCCTACCTTCTTCAATATTTCTTGATCTTCTTGATTAACCTCTATGATTCAACTTGAACTAATCTTCTTCAATATCTCCTCTTCTTCTTGATTAACCTCTATGATTCAACTTGAGCTAATCTACATTAAACATAGAAGTTAGTCAATGTAGGAGATAACTATATTACTCAATCTTTTTGCTTATAAGAATGGCATCTGTTTAAGACATCATCAAAACTAAGTATAACCAACAAATTTGTCCTAAAATTTAAGTAATTTTTAATATTATCTCTATTAATTACACTAAACTCTAATATCATATTAATTATTATTCTTTTTTCCTAAAAAAAAGAGAAATAATTAATTTCAACTAAATTTTTTTTTTTGGTTCCGCCACTTTTGTGTGTCTATATGGTATCGAGCTATGGATTAATGATAATATGAAACCGAAGTTTGATCTCTTTTCTATTGATAGTGTTAAAGTTTACCTTATTGTGTTTATTTTATTGCATTTTATATATTGTTGTTTGAAGATTCTTTCAAGTGTCCTTTGAAGTTGCAGTAATAACTGATCTACTTCACGAGAAAGAGAAATCTTATTGTGTGCTTTAATATTTGTACAAGCTATAGTTGTAATATTTAGTTGTAAATATGCATATAATTAAAAAGTTAGAACCTAGAATGTATGAAATAGAATATGATAAGTTACCCAATAGTTTTTATTTATTGCAAGAGAAAGAAATAGAAACTTGTAATTTTACACCTTTTATATTAAGAGGTCAAGCGAGAATATGCATGTAATCGATGAATTGGAATAATATGTATTTAATGAAACAATTAGGAAGTTATATAAATCTAAATATAGCTCCTTTATTACAAATATTTAATTTAGAAGAAATAATAAAGCAATTACCAGAAGAAACTAGAGAAATTTTCGAAAAGAAGATATTAAAAATCAAAAAGATAGATTAAGAGAATTAGCAAAACCATTAGAACAAAAAATATATGAAATTAAAAAAGAAATAAAACAAAATACAAAAGATTTAAAGGAAGTAAAAAATGATATTAAAGGAATAAAAAAGGCTTTAGGAATATGTGAAAAATTAGAAACAATAAGTAATAATCCTCAAATAAATATGATGAAATCTTTATATGAATTGGAAAATTCAGACACTACTGTATTAAATATAAAAAACCAATATTTAAATGTAAATGTATAACAAACTAGAATAATAACAGAAGAAATTAAAAAAGGCTAGAGTGTATATATAAAAATCTCATGGACAATATATGAAACCATGTATAAAAATACAACGAGATATTAGAGAAGGGTTAAGGAAATTAGATCAATATTATAGAAACAAAGGAAAAGAACAAATGGAATATAAAAATAATCAAGTAATAAAAAATGTTGAAATAACAGATAAATTATTAAGAAGTGTTGAAACAAGAGATACATTCGGAGAATTGTTAAGTATTTTTAAAATTTTTGAAACAAGAAAATTAAATATGATGAAAATTAGAAATGAAGATTCAAAATCAGAAGATGAGATAGAAAAATTTATGAGCCAAAATGAAACAAATTTATAAGAAATAACCCAAGAATTTCAAATTTAAGAATAATAGATGGAAATCAAATTAATATGCAATCACTCGATCGGGAGTAGAACAAGAAAGATAACAAGATCAACAAGAACAAGAAACATAATCTAGAGATCATATAGATCCACCAGAAATACAACGAAGAGCAAGAGATCAAGAAATAAGAAGATAAAGAAATATAATAAGAGATGATTTAAACTACTTTTCAAGAGCAACTTTTGATATTATTTATAAAAAACCTAAAACATATGGAAAAGAATTTATCCAACCTCCACTAGAACAATATGAAACTAGACAAATTCCAAATTCTAGAATATGGCTAGATTTAGACTGTAATCTAGATAATGAAAAGAGAATAAAAGAATGGCGAAAATCTCAATTAATATCATTAATAAATAGAAAAATAGAAACAGAAGTTTTGTAAATATGATAATAGAAGCAAGTTTTGTAGGAAATGTACTTCATTGGTGGGAAGGAAAATCATTGGAATTTAGAATGGAAGTTAGAAGATTAGAAGAAATAGCTTATGAAAGAAGAGAAATCTTATATGTGGCAATATTAACAAAATATGAAAATGTATTAAAAATTGAATTCATAGGAATAAATGTAGTGAATATAGAATATACACAAATCTTAAAAGCCATTAGATATTTACATGAAATGGAAATTTGCAGTTTGGAACCAACACATATAAATCAATATATTTGTGAATATAAAAAATATTATTATGAAGCAAAAATAGCGAGAACCTGAAAAAAGAAAATTGTATTTAGATATGTTTTATAGAAAATTACCTAGATTAATTTCAGAAAATTTAGTGGAAGAATATACGGAAGCAAATGGAAAAAGAAGATGATCCACATTTTGTAACAATTGTAGATACAATGGGAAGAAGAGAAGTGTAATGCCCTAAAATTTCTATTTATCATAAGTACTAATTTTGATAAATAATACATAAAAATAAAGGAGAGTATGTTGTCTCAAAATTTTGTAGATTATTAATTAGATTTTAGGCAATTTTTCCTTGGAATTAAATAAACCAAAGGCCAATTTACAAATGTCATTGAATGATCATAAAATACAATATAGTTATCATAATTAAACCATGGTTCTTCTTTTTTTTTTTTTTTTTTTTTTTTTTTTTTTGATAAACATTAAACCATGGTTCTTGTATAACAAAAAGAAGCAAGAAAATGTTATGGAAAATACTGAAACAAATTAAGGGAAATTAATAAAGATTAATGAGCAATTAAGTTTTCACTAATTAAATAATTGTGTAAATCTTTATAATTAATCAAAGGGCTAATTAATGGAGAATTAAGCACTAATTTTCATGATTAGTTAACAAATCAATAGCAAATGCAATTAAAAGTTAATTAATCCTATAAATAAGCTTAATCCTCTTGTAAATCAACTACCCAATGAGAAATCAAAGAAATGAGCTCAATCCTTGTGAAAATTAAATAGACCAATTGGAGAATTAAGCTATGGATTAAGGGTGAGAATTAAATTTAAACAAACACAAAATCAAATCCAATGGTTAGGGATCAAAGTAAGAGGATAATATAGAATTTGAGATAATATTCAAAATATTATAATTAAACAAGCACATGGGACAATTAATGAATCGAAGAGAATAAGATTTTGAAAAAAATGGAAAAGGTAAGAGAGAGGGGGAGGACGGTTTTGAGAAGAGAAAACGAGAGAGAGAGAGAGAGATATATATATATATATATATTAAAATATAATATTAGAGAGCACATGTTAAATTAAAGAAAATAAGCTAAACCCTATGTAATTAAAACTAACCAATGAGAATCTTTTATCCATAATTTGTGTCTTCATAAAAACACAATGAACATGAACCCTTGATGAAGGAAGATGATCCAATGGTTGTGGTCCTTAGACTTTTCCTATAAATAGAGGCCTTGCCTCTCTTCATTTTTCACACCAAAAACCATTCTAAACAAGAGTGGAGAGAAGCTAGAGTGAAGCAAGGAGAGAAGCTAGAGGGAAGCAAGAAGGAGGAAGGAGTAGCAAAGTTCTTCAAGGGTAAGTTTCTTAGTTCTTAATCTTTAGTCTTTAATTTTTGGTAGTTTTTAGTAGAATGTTAGTTTTAATCTAGAAAATTAGTAAAGTAAATTCCCATAATTGTTTTTAGGCCTCATTGCATTGAAAGATGCCTGACGAGGTAAAAACATGTAGGGAAATAATTTTTGGGATTAATGGAACAAGTTAGAGTAAGATAGAGAATTTTTGGGTTTGTTGGGCTATTGGAATCAGTCAGATAGAGGGCATTATTTTATGTGTAAATTTATCTTCAAAAATTATGCAATTTTACCTGGTTATAGTAGACATGTATAGCTTTCCATTGATATAAAATGTGTATCAATTAGAGGTCTGTAGAAGGAGGTAAAATTTCTTGAATATGGGCTATGTTTTCTGGAAAAATTCTGGTCAAGGGTTGCAAAACGTAAAACTGGGAATGATTCCCATGTTTCCTGAAAAATAAACATGCTAAGGTTTCTGAGGAATTTTACGGAACCTCATTTCGATTTTTGTGGAATTAATTAGGATTTTTCAAATTTAGCGAAAATTCTGCCCAAAAATGCTAAACCAACGTTTTTTAGAAATAAAGGGATATAATTAGAATAACAAATCCACCAGGGGTAAAAAGGGTCAATAGTGGCTAAAGTACCTCTTAGAATACTATTTATAAAGGAATAATGCGGTGATACTATTATAGGCTACCCGAGGAAACGTACCGACAGACAAATGTATCGCTAAAATCTACGGGCTAAGGTACGGACACGTACTGTAACTCTAACTATGATGCTTCTTGTATGCTTATATGTGATCTATTATTTTATAGAGTCATGGACAGGACTTTGTCTTGGGTCATGCACCGTGGCTAAGAATCTGTCTTAGGTCACTATTTATACATTCAGCTTTACACGGGGTTATAGTCTTGATAATGCTGTTGAGTTTTCTTAGCGCTGAGGACACGAGGGGCCGTCGTGGCATTGGTTAGTGCAAACGTGGATGATTTTACATGTGCTGTGTGCTATGTACTATTGTTGTGTTGACATTACATCTACTGTGTGCTTATGTATTGTTTTAACCTTATATCTGCTGTGTGCTATGTATTGGTTAATGCTATAATGTTATGAATATCTGTCATACATATATTATTATACTTGAGCATGAGGTTAACTGTTACCTGAGGTCCGATGGGTATAGTTAGAATTTTAAATACTGGAGGTTAACTGTTACCTGAGGTTAACTAGAGGATCAGGAGTCGGTGATAAGGGTAAGCAGCACGCGTGACGACTAGGCTGGAATTTTATTTTGGAGATGTACCTATAGTTAGAATTTTAAATACTCGGATAAATGTACTACTATTATAACCGACTGGATACACCATAGTTAATATTTTCTCACATACTTATCAGTTACTCACTCTTTTAAGTTGCTCCAATGCTCTACTTTGATAAAGATATATTATTCCGCTTTTGAAAAATGGGGTGTTACAAGAAGAATATTTGAGAAAATACTTATCATATAGATGTAAAGAAGCATGGAGAAATATTAAATTAAATAAATTAATGGTAAATTATTCAGAATTAGAAAACCCACATAAATGGGGATGTAATCAACATAAATAGTTATCAAAGAATAGGAAGAAAAGAAAAATATATAAATTTAAAGTATATCCGAAAAAGAAGTTTTTTAGCAAGTATAATCATAAAAATAAAAGAAAATTTAAGCCACATAAATATTTTATAAAAAAAAGACTAATAAAAATAATAAAAATAAGAAACCATATAAATGTAGATGTTATAATTGCGAAGATTTAGGATATATTTCAACAAACTGTGATAAACCAAAATCAAAAAAGAAAATGAATATCTTAGAAAAAGCGAAAGAATTAGAATTAGAACCTTTAGATATAGATTTAATGGAATTTGAAGAACCTATAGAAAATGAATTAGAAATATACAAATTAACATATGAATATGAAACAAGAAGAATCGAAAAAGCTCGAGAAGATGAATAAAACATAGAAAAAGAATATATAGATCAAAGTAAAAGTTATATAAATATGATGAATGCGAAAGACGTAGAAAATAATGAAATTATTATAACCAAGAATTTCAAGAATATGAAGAATATATAAATACGAAGAAAGTTCAAGAGAAAGAAGAATAACATTTAACAAAGAACAATATGATAAAATAAAATAAAAACATTTAGATATGACAGTTAATAGCATAAAGGATGAAAAATTCTTAGATAAAGTAAGTAAAATATTAAAAAATAAGAAAAAAGAGAAATCGCAATGTGTAGTATTAGAAAAGAAATATCCAATAGAATCAACCTTAACGAAGGAGTATTAAGAATACCTTTAATAAGCAAAGCTTTAATAGGCATGAAATATCAAAAATACCTTTTAAAGATGAAATATCTGAAATATATATTGCAGGAGTGCAAGTTATGATAAAAGCTTATTTTCAATGTAGAATAGATTCACCAAAAAGTAGAATTATTAATAATAGATGGAAGAATAATAAGTAATGTAGAAGACAATATTTTAGGAATGATAGCAGCAAATTTAATATATCAAAAATTAAAATTTATCTTAAATACAAATTTTGCAATTAGTAGAGCAGAAGAAAACATGAATAAATCAATCTTAGTATATCATAATTTACACAATGTAAGACTACAACCAGGATCTAGAAGCATAAGTATAACAGCAATGATAGGATTAGTATTTACTGTCACATCCCAATTTTCGGAAGCATTTTCAGAAATATTTGATCAGAGTAGAGCATCGGAAGTAAATAGTATTTAGAAAAGTAAGCTGATAAACATCCACCGTAGTGTAAGAGTTGGTCATTAACAGCGGTACAAAATTTTTCAAATGTTATCATTGTTCAGTACAAATCAAAAGGCTTCCTCCTAGTCTCCTACATCGGATGCTTACCTCTGTCCTCGATCCTGTTCACTCCGAAACCCGAAGCTAAGGTGAGAGCCGAGGTTCAATACCCATTGAACCTCAGGTAACGGTTAACCTAATGTTCATGTACAGTTATGTATGACAGTTATATCATGACACCATAGCTATATTCACATATAAAAAGCAATAACAACACAGCCACCGCATATGAATGTTATTACAGTCTGCACTATTCACCAGTGCCACGATGGCCTATCGTGTCCTCGGTATTGGAAAACTCAACGGCATTATCAAAACCATAACCCGTGTACAGCTGTATATGTATGATCAATACTTTTAAAAACAGAGTTTCAGTCTAGGAATACAACTATCACACAAATAGGTATACGATAAACATCAGAGTTAGTGTTACGGACGCGTCCGTACCTTCGTCGGTGTTGTCGGTACGTTGACGGATCGGACGGTGATCACGAGTATCCTATATTGGTAATATCATATTTATTAATTTACAAATAATATCCTAAGAGATATTTTGGCTACTAATGACTATTTTGCCCTTGCAACATTTATTTTTCACTTTATTCCTTCAAAATTCGTAGAACAACGCTGGTACAAATCTGGGTAGCATTTCGTCTAACTTTGAAAAATCATAATTAATTCTAGAAATATCGAAACGAGGATCTGTAAAATTCCTTGGAATCCTTAGGATTTCTATTTTCAAGTAAAAATAATCACTTCTACCCAGATTGCACAAATCACTCCCAGGTGTTAAGTTTTGAGCCTCTACCCAGAATTTTTCCAGAAATTCATAGCCTAACTTTGAGGATTTTTATCTCTCTGTAAAGAAATCATTTTGACATGTTCTTGATATATTTAAAAATCCCTATATGTCTATTTTGACCATGAATTTTCTCATAATTTTGTGACCATATTTTCAATATGAAATTCTGGCGTTTTCATCACTGACTCTAGAAATTCTGAAACCGATGAAATTTCGCCGTAACTTCGTTACTTTGATGATTTTCTTCCAGAAAATTTTCCATAACTTCTTCTTCATCAATTTTTTGAAATAAATACAATTTTGAATATAAAAACATGTAAATAAAATTATCCTAGCATATTTAAGATCTAAGCTACTTCTATCTAAGAATTTAAGAACTAAAACTCAAAGAACTTAAAGCTAGAGCTAGAGAACTTACCAAGAACTTTGCTCCTTCTTTCTTCAAGGTTCTCACTCTCACTTTCTCTCTATATTTCAAATGCGTTGCTTTGTGAATTGGTGAGGATTTATGAAGACCCCAACCCCCTATTTATAGTAAAAGTCCATGGCACTATTCACAACCCCTCATCTTGCATTATGGCCATTGGATCTAGGTAATTTAAAAGCACAAATCCTAGCCTTTAGAACCCTCAAATCTGACCCCCCTCTCTCTCCTTGATCCTCTTCCATTTTCTATCCTAAAGTACCATATCCTCTTCCAAGATGCAAAATATCCTATGTGTTCTAGCTTTTTCCTAAGCCAACTTTCTCCTTCTTCTATTCTTTGTTCTTCACTAGATAAAAATTCATTTGGGGATCTTAATGAAGTTTGATTCAAATTTTATTTTTGGTTTTGAACTCTTGATATTTTTAGCTTTAATTAGAGACCATAATCTCTCATTTTCTCAATTGGACACAATCCTCAAAAGTTGAGGAAATGACTTTGATTATAGTCAATCTCAAGCTTGAATTATGCTTGTTAATAATCACTTCTTATATTTGATTGATGATCAATGGATCTCAAGATACAATTTATTTTGTATAGGTTTCCCTTTGATTAAGTCTTGAATTAATCCTATTAATTAATCTAATTAATTCATGTGTAATTTTCTCATTGGATATTAACTTGACTTTCTTTCTTGATTTTTCTCCCACCAATTTATCCTCTTCCATTTCACCTTTTTATCCTCTTCCATAATTTATGACAATGCCTTCAAAGTCTTCATTGAATTAATGCTTTGCTCATGACTCATATGCAAGTGGACAATTTGATTTTTTAACAACACTCTTTCTCTCTCCCAAAGTGCAAAACCGTGCCCCCTTGCTTCATCTTTTTTTGAGTTTTGTTGCATTTAATTAATTGCATGTGGGGGCTATTTCATTGGTTATCATTTATTCACATGGATTAGGCTTTATTAGAATTGATTAGGGCCTTTGGATAAGTTTTATGAGATTAATTCTTGGCCTTTAGATCATAGTTAAAATTGTTGACTTTTCAAATCTTGATTAGAGGTTAATTAACATGCTTAATTATCTCTTGATTAATGCATCATTGGTTCTTAGAGTGACCTATGATTGTTGATAATTCATTTAATGTTAATCTTAATCCCTTTTTGGTTCTTGACTTTTAATTAGCCTAATACATCTCTAATTAATGACTATTAGTATTAATTGTTAAAGAATTACCTAAATGTTCCATTAGTGTAATTTTAATTACTCATTAATTATTAGTAATTGACCCTTAATTGTTCCAAGTGTTTTGATAATTCTTTATGGCATTTTATGAGTTATATATGAACTATATATTAATTATAGAGTATTAGAAAATTTAGTCTCTTAATAAATTATGAAAATTGATGTTTAAGGTCCTTTAACAAATTATGAAGACTTACACAATTTATTTAATTTAGTGAAGGCTTAGTTGGTAATCACTTGCCATTGATTTCCCTAAATTCATTTAGGTATTTTCATAACACTCTTTTGTTCTTTTTGATCTTACATAAACCTTGGTTTAATAGGGTATTTATTGTAATTTATGGTATTTTTATGATGCCTAATAAAATTTATTAAATCATTGGTTATTCTAATCCTAAGGGAAATTACCTAGAAAATAGAATAAACACATCTCAAAATTTGAGACCACATATTCACCTATTTTAAATAGACTATATTCATCAAAATATTGTATTTAAGATAAATGAGAATTTTGGGTATTACATTTACAAATGAACATAAAATCCATAATAAAAATAAAGGAAAAATAACAATAGATGAATATTTTATGCCTGTAATAAAAGAAATCAAAAATGATCGAAAACAAATTACTATACCAGAAATGTTAAAACTAGAACTAGAAAATACTAGAAATTATTATGAAAATATTCCAAGAAGAATGATAACTAATAATATTTTAGGACAAAGATCTTTAAGAATAAATACATCGAAAATCCAACATTAAATATAAATATAAATCCAAGAAGAATTTTAGAATATAATAGACCATCATCAAGTAGAGGAATAAATAGGACATTAAGTCTTAGAACAATAAATACATCACAGGAAATTATGGATAATTTTAGCCAAAGAAATTTGTTAGAAGAAAGACCAATAAGTTCAAGTTTAAGAGAAATTAGACCACAAAATGAAAATTATATAAAATTAGAAGTAAAATCAGATACATCATGGAAAGAAATTATAGGAAAAGTAGATGAACATATAGAACAAAGTGAAATAGACATATAGGATTTAGAAGATAATCTAATACTAGAAGGAAACCAAACAAAATCTAATGTAGTATTAAGATTTAATAATAGAGATACAATTAATTCAAACCTGTTAGTAAAAGAAAATTTAGGATTTAATTACGAGATAATATTAGGAAAAGATTTTTTAGAATTAGTGAAACCATATAAAATCCAAGATACAAGAATAAAGATAAACTTAAATCATCAAACAATTATAATACCAAAATTATCATGATTTATGAAGACATAACTATTGAGTGGGATGAAAATAGAAATAAAATAGTATTTATATATAAAGGATATAATCAAACAATGGAAATAGATGAAACCACATTAGTACCCGATGTAGACATAAGTTTAATAAGGATATTAGTAAATAAATTAAAAGAAAAAATTAAGAGTATAAAAGAGTACTAACATTTGAAAATCTTATTCATCACCCAGTTTATTATGATCATATTAGAACAAGACTAAATGAATTTAAAACTGTAAAATATCACTTAAAAGAAAAATTGGAATTATTATCTAGGATATGAACAAAAACAAAATGATTATAAGAAATGGAAGAATAAGCAATGGAAAATTAGTAGTAGATACATACTACGGAGATGAAGATAGTCATATAAAAATAGGAGAATCTGAAAAAATATTAATGAGAAGAATAGTAAGTGTTACGGATCGGCCCAAAAGCCCCAAGTCCATAGCGCGGCCCAAGCGGAGCTAGGAGGCATGATCCATTAATCATAGGGGGAGATCCAAAAATCTCGGCTAGGAGGATCACTCCATATCGCAACGGCCTCGCCCCATTAATGGCACGCCCCATTAATGGCGTATTCCGAGATCCTCGCCCCAGACACGTCTATAAATACAGAGGACATGTAACAAGGTGCACACATTCTAACCTAGACTATTTACATACAGTCTCACTGTGCACACACACCACCCCTTTGTTGTGTACAGTGATCCCACACTCTCCTGATTATCTTCTCCATAGATACTCAGGCTGGGCCTAATCATCCAAGATCAATTCACCAGCCCTTGGCTGGACATCTATGTTCTACACCAGAACATTGGCGCCGACCGTGGGGACCTTAAATTTCTATCCCCGTGACCACTAATGGCAAATACCAGAAGCCACACGCAAAGCGAGCAATTAGGCCGGCCACAGGATGAAAGCAATTTACCACCGAATCAACCTCAGGCCGGACCGAGTCAACCGCAAACTCATGATCAACCTTCACGAGAGAAGACCCTGGAGGGTCACGTTGTTGACACGAGCACATCTTCTTCAACCAACGGACATTCGCATGGGGAGCCAAGAAGGGTCCAAGCCCCGAAAGCCCCAGCTCCGGACGCTCAGGTACTAGACACCGACGTCCATATTTTAAGGAGAACCCAAGAATCGATGCTTCAGATGTTCGAAAATAACGAAAAACGAGATCACCTCCAACGACAAGAGGATTTTCAGGCTTTGGAGTTGATGATTGAGGAGAAGCTCGAAAGCATGTTCCAACGAGAAACTCAGAGAAGCTCTCGGAAGGGAAAGGAAGTTGTACGCCCGGACAGCAGTAGTCCGCGTAGCAGCCCTGAGTCAAATCAACGGGTCCGTAATAGGAAAAAGGGGGAAGCGAGAAAGGAGCAAGAATGCCAGCCCACCCCCACACAGAAGAAGGAGAGGCAATTGCGGATCCGGGATGCTGAAGACCAAGGCCGAGAAAATCGCCAAGACGGTGATAGAGACCGAAGCCATGATAGCTATGCGAGGCCAATATGATGACGTGGATCACGACTCGGACGGGCTCCGAGAGGCAATCACGGCGCCTCGGACACGGGGGTTGCCGCGGTAATATAAGATGAAATACTTGGCAGGCTCTGGTGGGACCCCATTCTCCCGAGCAACGGCCACGGCCCCTTATCCGAAGAATTTTGACCTAGCTGATCTTCCCAAGTACGATGGGACCCAGGATCCACGTCACCACCTGGAGATATTCGAAAAGCTGATGTGGGTCAGGTCGATAGAGGGTCTGGTCATATTACGCCTCTTTTCGGCCACGTTAACCGGAGCGACTCACAAATGGTTGAGCTCATTACCCAATAATTCCATTTGGAACTTTGAAGACCTCGGGCGCAAATTTGAATTGCACTTTGCCACCAGCAAGAAACAACCAAAATCTCAGTTCACTTTGAGCAAAGTAAAACAAAAGAAAGGTGAGACGCTGCAGAAGTACCTGGATCGGTTCAGGGACACGGCAATGCAGGTACGCTCATTATCAGAAGAGGTCCATGTACATCAACGGTCTGGACCCAACGACGCGCCTAGCCAGACATCTGTGCAAGAATCGGGTCTATTCATTGACTGAATTCTATACCGAAGCAAAGAAGTACCTAGATGTCGAACAAATGGAAATTGCCAATGCGGACGAACCTGAGAAGGCCAGGAACTCATCACTCGAAAGAAGGGATCCGACGAACAAGCAAAAGTCGGAACCCCGCAGACGCGGCAGAGAGAGCCGATCCCGACAAGACAGGACGGATAATAAGGCAAAGTACGGCAACTACACCCCCTAAATGTGCCGCGTTCACAGTTATGGAAGGAGGTAGCCCAGACCGAGATGAAAAGGGTTGCAAAGCCGAGGCCTCTCAGGAATCGGTCCAATACAGATCGGGGAAAATTTTGCACTTTCCACGACTGCTCCGGCCATACAACCAACGAGTGTTATGAACTCAGGGATGCTATTGAAAAGTTTGTAAGGGAAGGGAAACTTCGCCAATACGTCATCAAAACTCAAGGGAAAACTAGCAGGAGGAATAGTGGCTGCCGAAGCAGGAGTCCGGCTACGGACACTTGAGAACTAGAGAAGAAACAGAAAACCGGCCCTGCCAACGGTTTCCCAGAGACTGATCTCCAATGCAATGGCATCAGCGGCGGTTTTGGGGGAGGTGGAGATACGATAAGCCAGTGCAAGAAATACCTGCGGGAGGTGCTGACAATAAAAGACATACCAAAGTTCAAAGGCGGCTCATCGAAACCAAAACCACCCCCATTATTCTTCACTGACGAGGAGCTCAAAGACGTTATGCCCGACCATCAGGATGTACTGGTTATCACCGGAATCATAGTAAATTGCCGAGTCAAACGGATCTTCGTGGATGCGGGGAGTTCAGCCGACATCATAAGTCGGGACGCATACCGGAGGATGTACCTCGATGTTGAAGACCTAAAGCCATGCAAATCCACCCTTATCGATTTCAATGGAGAGCGTTCCTTCCCAAAAGGATATATAGACCTCATATTGACACTAGGGACCAAGGAAGCATTCAAGTCAGAACGTGTAAGGTTCGTAGTGGCCGACTTCCGCTCTCCATATAATATTATATTGGGCCGACCCACTATACACGATTGGGACATGTTAGTATCCACTAAGCACCAGAAAGTGAAAATGATCAACGATAAGAATCAAGTGGTCGAAGTGTCCGGAGACCAGAAAGTGTCACGGCAATGTTACTTCGAGACTCTCCGAGTCGAGGAGGAAGGACCATCATCCCCGCCGCGGCTCCGAACCAACGAGGTTATGACCGATGTCAGAAATGAGGGGCGGCCCCGGCAGTCGGTTAATATGGTAGAGCTGGACCTCCGTGAACCATAAAACCCACGCCCAGAGCCGGAAGGGGAGCTAGAGGAATTAATCCTCGGGACGGATCCCTCCAAGACAACTAAAGTCGCGAGACATGGACGCTTGATATAAAAGCGCGACCGATCAAGTTCTTAAGACAAAATCGGGACGTCTTCGCACGGACGTCGCCGAAATACCCGAGGATCGACCCACACTTGTGCTGCCACAAACTCGGCATATGGTCGGGGTCGAAGCCAGTGGCCTAGAAGAGGAGGAATATCTCGGGACGGCGTAAAGCCCTTGAAAATCACATTGAAGAGCTCCTTGCCACTGGATTCATCAGAGAGGTACAATACACAACTTGGTGGCTCTCGAATGTGGTCATGGTCTTAAAACCGACCGGCAAATGGAGGGTGTGCACTGACTACACCAATCTGAATATAGCGTGTCCAAAAGACTCCTACCCTATGCCCAACATTGATCAACTCGTTGATAACTCGGCCGGTACCCGTTGCTTTCCTTTATGGATGCTTACTCCGGCTACAATCGATTGCCATGCACCCGAGGATCAAGAGAAAACGCCTTCATGACCGACAAGGCTAACTATTGCTACAACGTCATGCCATTTGGATTGAAGAACGCCGGAGCTACTTACCAACGAATGATGAACTGCGTCTTTGAGGACCAAATCGGACGAAATGTGGAGGTCTATATAGACGACATGATCGTGAAGTCAAAACAACCGAGAGGATCATATCCGGACCTAGAGCGACGTTCGAAAAATTAAGACGACACCGAATCGGGTTGAACCCGGCCAAATGTGCCTTCGGAGTGCCCGCAGGGAAATTCCTAGGTTTTATGCTGACCAATCAAGGGATTGAGGCTAATCCAGACAAATGCAAGGCCATGCTAGACATGCAAATCCCGAACTCTAAGAATGAAGTTTAGCAATTAACAGGTTGTTTGGCGGCCCTGACAAGATTCTTACCCAGATCTGCCGAGAAGGCGTTACCTTTCTTTAAATTACTGAAGAAAGAGACTCATGGAGGATGGAATTCAGATTGTGAAATAGCCTTTGAAGAAATTAAGCGATGTTTAGCAACCCCTCCGGTACTAACGGCCGGAGCAAGGGGAGACCTTGTTCTTGTACACATGCGTGGGAGATGAGGCGGTAAGCGCCGCCTTGGTAAGAGAAACCGAGGCGGACGGACACCCATCTACTTTGTGAGCAAAGCATTACAAAACGCCGAGCTCGATATACGGAAGCTGGAAAAGATGGCGTTCGCATTACTAACAATGGCGAGACGGCTTCGGCCATACTTCCAGGGACATCGGATAGTAGTCCGGACCAGTCAACCAATCCGGCAGATTTTGCACAAACCCGACTGCGGGGGCGAATAACAATCTGGGCAATTGAACTGTCCGAGTTCGACATCACTTTTGAAGCCCGGCATGCGATCAAATCATAAGATTGGCCGATTTCATCAGGGAATTGACTCCGATTATGGCTAGCGAGGAATTCTGGAAGGTATTTGTAGACGGATCTTCTAATCCAAAAGGCAGTGGAGCAGGAGTCATTGTTGAAAGCCCCGAGGGGGTCGCGACTGAGCATTCCCTCCAGTTGGAATTCCCGACCTCCAATAACCAGGCCGAATACGAGGCCCTCTTAGCCGGATTGTCTCAAGTAAAAGAGAGCGGAGCGCGGCGAGTTAAGGTGTTCACCGACTCACAACTCGTCGCCGCACAGATTGATGGCAGCTATCAAGCAAAAGGCCCCCTGTTGGCTAAGTACTTGAACAGAGCAAAAGAAGTAATGACGGAGTTCGAAGAGGTGGTTGTCTCTCATATCTCGAGAGAAGAGAATACACGGGCCGATATCCTCTCCAACCTAGCAAGTACAAAAGGTCCGGGAAGTCATAGAACTGTGATAAAATAGAATTTGGCCGAGCCCACGTGCGTCATGACTATCTCATCCGCCACGGACTGGAGAAAGCCAATTGAAGATTACCTAGAAAGGGGAATCATCCCAACAGATTCCACTGCCGCAAAGAAGCTAATGAGAGAAGCCACCATCTACACTATGGTCGATAATTAGCTATACAGAAAAGGCGTGCACTGCCCGATGATGCGATGCCTAGGTGAGTCCGAAGCAAGGTATGTATTGACCGAGATACATGAGGGATGCAACGGCCAACACATGGGGGGCAAGGCTTTGGCAAGGAAGGCATTACGCGCCGGCTATTATTGGCCCACCATGAAGCATGACGCCATGGAAGCCGCCAAGCGGTGCGACAGCTGCCAGAAACACGCCGGGATCTTATGGCCACCACCGACAGAGTTAAAAGGGATGTCGACCCCTTAGCCCTTCTATAAATGGGGAATGGACATCCTCGGACCGTTCAAGCCGGCACCTGGGCAGCTCAAATGGCTCATTGTCACCGTAGACTATTTCACTAATGGATTGAAGCGGAGGCATTGACTACGATCACCTCGTCTCGAATTATGAGATTTGTTCGTCATAACATCTTTGCTCGATTCGGGATACCTGCTGAAGTCGTCACTGATAATGGGACCCAGTTCACAGACCATAGATTCCAGGCCTTAATGTCCAACTTGGACATCCAGCAACACTTCTCCTCCGTTGAACATCCGCAAACTAACGGCGGTAAAATCGGCTAATAAAATCATTCTTGACGGATTAAAGAAACGCATGTTAAAGGCCGTGCAGGCGGACCGAACAGCTCCACGGCGTTCTATGGGGCTACGGGACGGCGTGCGTCCTCGACCCGGGAAACCCCATTCCGGGCTGACCTATGGATGTGAAGCAATGATCCCGGTTGAAATCGGG
Organism: Acacia acuminata; assembly: GCA_019022655.1. Classification (NCBI taxonomy): domain Eukaryota; kingdom Viridiplantae; phylum Streptophyta; class Magnoliopsida; order Fabales; family Fabaceae; genus Acacia; species Acacia acuminata. Next base: position 668,683 of record JAFJYI010000282.1, on the reverse strand, counting down.
CAGCCATCATGGAGAAAGATCAGAGCCGAACAGGAAGGACCGACGTCAAATGACGTCGCCCTAAAGACAGACCTGGACCTAATTGATGAGATCCGAATCACAGCCCATTGTCGGGAACTTGCCGCCAAGCAGCTACTCGCGTCAAAATATAATCGGAAGGTTCGACCACGATCCTTTAACCGAGGTAACCTGGTACTCCGACGGGCCGACATCGAAACAAGAATTCCGAGACGGAAAACGCGGCAAATTGGGAAGGTCCTTATCGGGTCAAAGAAAAACTCGATCTTTGGGGCATACATTCTCGAAACCACGGCAAGGAAGCCGGTTAAGAGGACATGGAACGCCGATAAGCTAAAGATCTATTACAGTTAGGTCAAGGCTCGGCCCCGTAAACACCAAGGCTACTGTTAGGTTATTTCTTACTTTCCCTTATATTTCCTCCAATTGTTCTTTATTTTGCATCTGAATAATTCATGACCATTTGTACGCTCTTTTGAGCTGCTTTATTTAATGAAGGAATCCGTCAAGGAAATGCGTCAATGTGCACAATTACTTGCTTAAGCATGAAATCGAGGCCATTAATCCCGGTCCAAAACTCGACACCGAGGTACTTACACCCGATCATTAACATAAAAATATCTAGATGTATGATACCGTCGTTGTACTCCGACGTGCATTGGTAAGAGCTCGCGAAAATGCCATACGTGGCCTTCGCGAAATTGACGCGTCAACTCTCACCCGATTTAAGAAAGTCATTTGTCATTCCGACCGATCAAGTCAAAATGTCGATTTGAGGTAATAGACACCTCGGTTGACATGTGACGGCCTCGCCCTTAATTCGGTTCCTATCAACTTTTCCAACTAGTCAAGCGGAACGAGGTAGTGCGGTTAAGTTAACACCCCAAGAGGTTAAAACATACAACCCCCGCCCCATCCTCCCACACATTAGTATTGGTCGAGTAAACGACTCGTATCTACTACGATCAAGGAATTTCAAATATGGAATTTAAAAAAAAAATGGCGGAAGGGCGAATAAATAATTCATCCATAGTCATACAAATATTTACTGAAATGGCACAAAGGCCGGAAATCTTCAAAATAAAGGGGCACAGACGCCCACCAAAGACCAAAGTCAAACTTAACTAGACGGGCCGGCCTCATGAGAGCTCTTGAGGCCGGGAGAACCGATGCCGAAGGAGTAGTCGCGACAACCGTAGAGACAGTTTCACCGCGAGACAACGACTGTTTCCCTTCGAAGTATCGGAAACAACTTCCGAGATGACCCGGAGGATGGATGGAGCCGACTCTTCGCCGCCCGAGACCTTAGCCTTCTTTGTCACAACAGAGGCATTAGCCTCGAGCGCAGCATTTTTGACAGGGACGGCCCGTTTCTGAGCCCGACCACTCGGTGATGCCGTGGTCGGATTCACTTTCTTCAAGTAACCTAGAAGGGCCTTCATGTCTTGAGCTGAAAAGGACAGGTAAAGGGAAGTTAGGAATAAACACAAATTACTCCAACAATATACAAATATGACAAATAACAGGGCAAAGGAGGGACTCCTACAAGTAGAGGGGATTGGACTAGATCCCTCCCCGGAAATGAAAAAGGCTGCACTTTATACGCTATACTTCTCAACATAGGCGTCCAACCTAGGGACATGAGGGGCCATCTCTGGCAGGAGCTCATCTTTCGAAATTTGGAAGGATGAGGGAGTAGCTTTATGGTGACTCTCCATCCAATATAGAGGGAAACGCCACTCCACGTCGGTAGCCTCAACCCCCTTCAAAAACCAGGTTGGCTTACCAGGCACGGCGACAACCTTGAAGAACGCACTCTTGAATCGCTTAAATGAATCAGAGAAGAGCTTCATGAGCTTCCGGTCAGGATTAACGCGGAGCGATACCAACCCTTTTAGTTTGTCACTTTCTTTGGGAGAGCCAGGGGTAAAGGGGCCGAAGTAATAGAAGAAAAGATTGGTCGAGCAGGGAATCAGAACCGGGTAGGAACGACACAGTTGCTCAAACGCAACAAGATAAGCCCGCCCGTTCGAATAAAGTTGAGACGGGGCAAGTCTCAGGTGCATCAGGGCCAGCATCTGGAAATGGGTGAAAGGGGAGCAAACACCGACCCGAGTAAGATAGTCCTGGTAAAAGTAAAAGAAATTGGGACTGCCTATTTCTCGTTCCGCACAAATAGGCTCGTCGGCCTCCGGGCGGCGTATGACGCACCCCTCTATTGCGGGTATATCCAAACGGGCAATATCCGTATCCGACATCAAGGACCGGGTCTTCAAGACCTCATGGGACACCTAAGGATACCTACGACACAGAGCCTCGGGTGGACTAGAAGAGTCCGATTCCTCAGCCTCGGTCCTTTTCTTGGAGGGCAGAGATTTCAGAGCCATTAACCTATATGCAACATAAAATGAAATTAGCAGAGTTGGAAATACCTGGTAAAAGAATGTTAGAAGGCAAAACAGATGGCGGACTCGGACGAAAGGGTACGCCGAAGAGGGGCCGAAGGTTGCCGTCTGCGCAAGAACCAAGAATCGAGGAAGCTCTGGAATCTCTGCCGTCCGCAATGAGGAATGCACCCTCGGCCAAGCAGTCCCAGCAGGGGCCGAGATAATCATCGGGATAAGGGTCCAAGCTCGCAGAGGGTGGACCCTCACAGAAGTTGAACGGTTGGGCCAACAAGGCCGGAGACATGGAGCCGGCAAAGGAGCCAACCCCGGCCTGTACGGGCGATAAGATAGGAACGTTGCGTGCAGAAGGTCGGACAGGAGAAGGAGACAGAACTCTAGCAGGTACGGGTTGGGGCCCGATTCTGCCTGAGTAACCAAACCCGCCTTGGAGTAAAGGGGCTGACCTCTCCGCTTCCGGAAGCTCAGTTCTGAGAACCCAATAAGAAGCTCGCGGGTAGTGAGTACGAAGAAACTCTTCTTCCTCAGGGGTTAGCATTGATCTAGGTTTAGAAAAATGCCTACCTCTATCCATCATAAAGGAACTAGAACCTAAGAACTAAAGGTCTTATGTCAAAAGAGAGGCAAGCACAGACGCGTATGTGTCAAAAGCAGGCAAAACCCAGAAAATGGTCTCAGATGGATACTTAGAAAACCAGAAAGAAAAAGGAGTGGGAAACGTAGATAAGAGACCAAAGGATATATAATCGGTACGAAGTACGCCGTAAAAGAGTAAAGAAAAATAAGGAAAATACCTGTATGAGTAAGAAGAGGGAGACTCGAACGATGGAAATGGAGAACAATGGAGTTTTGGAGGAGGAGACAATCTATAAACCCAGAGCAAGTTCACAGTGAAGTTGTAGCGGGAAAAAGTGAAAGAGGCAAACACGAAACAAATACTTCATATAAGTGAAAAGGATAGGGAACGCCGGGGGCAATTCGGTCTTTGAACCCAGACATGATGGGATATGCACAGAATGATGTAGGAGCATTAAATGTACACGTAAATCGGCACTCGGAGGGGCGCGACGGCGGCAGACTCTTTCCAGTCAGGGCAAGCTAGGTGTAAAGCAACAATTATGACGCCTGCGAAAAGAAGGCCAAACGGCTTACCCACGAATAGGGGGCTAATCATATAAGACCGAGGCCGATCAAAACGCCCCGGTCAGGCATAACCCAGGGCATCGCCCATACTGTCATAATAGGGACAGGCCATGGCATTAGAAGCCGGACCGGATGAAGCATAGGCCCCGGACATAGACCGGGGCCGGGGGCATTACACACCTCGGCCGCCCGAAGCACGAACAGTAGTCCGGGGGCAAAGCGTTACGGACCGGCCCAAAAGCCCCAAGTCCATAGTACGGCCCAAGCAGAGCCAGGAGGCAAGATCCATTAATCATAGGGGGAGATCCGGAAATCTCGGCTAGGAGGATCACCCCATATCGCAACGGCCTCGCCCCATTAATGGCGTATTCCAAGATCCTCGCCCCATTAATGGCGTATTCCGAGATCCTCGCCCCAGACACCTCTATAAATATAGAGGACAGGTAACAATGTGCGCACATTCTAACCTAGACTATTTACATACAGTCTCACTGTGCACACACACCACCCCTTTGTTATGTACGGTGATCCCACGCTCTCCTGATTATCTTCTCCATAGATACTCAGGCTGGGCCTAATCATCCAAGATCAATTCACCAGCCCTTGGCTGGACATCTGTGTTCTACACCAGAACAAGAAGAAAAGTAACTAAAGTAAATGAAAGATTAAGAAAAATAATGAAAGACATGGGATATCCGAGATATATATATATATATATATATAGAATCAAGAAATTGAAGATATTGGATTCCTTGTAAATGATAATGATCTATTAATAATGCATTTTAAAAGAACTTTAGAAATATTATCTAAAGTATGAATAATTTGAATAATATTTTCCATAATAGACAAAGAATACATATAATTAGATCGGAAGAAATTCATAATGATGGAAAAATCTGTTAGTTTCAAGTGTGTTTTGATGATAACAATAGTTGAAATTTTTATGATCCTCATTCTTCTCGTTCGAGTCACAATTCTCAAGAATAGAAGGTGATTCTCGAGAATGGCATAACAAACATAAAATGACTTCACCAAAGGCGGATTCTCGAGAATGCCGAATAATTCCCGAGAATAGAACTTCTCTTTCAAAGAAATCTCTTGACTCTAATTCTCGAGCATGGGAACTTAATTCTCGAGAATAGAATTTATGATTTGCAAAATCCAATATCAAGTTAACCTTTTATTTGAAGTTAACTTTCTCTTTGAACTTAAACCAATGAAGTTATCGTTTTTAACTTTCTCAAGGTAACTTCTTATTTCAAGTTAACTTTCTCAAGTTTTCTCTTTGAACTTTAAACATGAAGTTATCCTTTTTAACTTTCTCCAAGAACTTGTTATTTCAAGTTAACTTTCTCTTGAATTTGAAAAAGCTAATATCAAGTTAGCTTTTTGTTTCAAGTTAACTTTCTCTTTGAAACTTAAGAATTCAAGTTATCGGGTTTGACTTGCCAAGCCCCCAAGTTAACTTTTTATTTCAAGTTAACTTTCTCAAACTTAACATTTCAAGTTATCGGGTTTGACTTGCCAAGAACCCAAGTTAACCTCTTATTTCAAGTTAACTTTCTCCTTGAACTTAAGACTTTAAGTTGTTGTCGTGTTTAACTTGCAAAGGCTATATCAAGTTAACTTTCTAATCATATATCAAGTTAAGCTTTTTCTTCAACTTATCGGGTTTAACTTTCTCCACATCAAGTTAACTTTATGAACATATCAAGTTAAACTCTTTTTCTCTTCAACTTGCGATTTCAACTTTCTCCATATCTCAAGTTAACTTCTTCAAGAACCGAAGTTAACTTTCAAGATAACATTTCAAGTTAACTTCTTATATCAAGTTAACATTGTTTTTAGCTTGAAGTTAACTTTAACATATTTGGAAATTACCTTCTGCGTAAACTGAGAACCAATTGATTATGATTTTGTTTCTTCAAATCATTACTCATTATTATCCTTAACTGCATTTAATCAATTTATTAATGAGTTACAGATTATGAGAATGAGAATCAAAGACAGATATTGACTATAGCAATCCAACATTTATTGAAGTTGCCTATTCAAGAAACTCAACCAACGCATACCTCTACAACATTCGGCAAGAATATTTCATTTCCTTTGCTGGGTTTCAACGGTCATAATCACAATTACAGGAATAATGACGCAGATTACTCAACGGTCACAATCACAATTACAGGAACAATGACGGCGATTATTCAACGGTCATAATCACCATTAGAGGAATAATGACGACGATTATTCCGACTCTTCTCGCTTCATATCTAACAGTCATTCTCAAGAGCCTCAACGGATATTTCTTCAATCTTCAACTATTATAAATACTCAAGGGATTGAATTCATCAAAACAACAAACGCTTACACAGACAAAGCATACAAAGCGATCAATTTCTATTCTCGTTTGTGTCCTCGGATATTATTGAGCTTCGTGTTTATCATTCATATACTCTGTTGAGAGAGTTCACTTTTGTGTATATCATTCATTGTAAGAATCTCAAGTCGTGGGACTTGGAGATTGCGTAATCGTCAGTACAACTTGTAAGGGGGAGTGTATCCTAGAGAGAGGATTACTTTCGAGTACGAGTGTGTATCGATTGTGTATAATTACAACTTGTAAGGGGAGTGAGTCCTAGGGAGAAAGGATCATCCTGAGTTACAGAGCGTGTAATTGTTTGTGAGTGATAGTAGAAAATCCCGGAATGTACTGGATGCGGGTCAAGAGTTGGACCGAACCAGTATAATTCCTCTGTGTCATTTCTCTTTACCTTTCTTACTGCTTTCATCGTTTATCCATCATACGCCGAAAGAATTTTTGAGATCACCTATTCACCCCCTCTAGGTGATATTCCACCTTCAAAATCATAAGAAGAGAAAGAATTAATAATAAAAGAAAAAGAGTACCAAATGTAGAAAAAAGTTATATAAGGAGATTAATTAGATAAATAGAAAAACAAATTAAACAACAAAGAAGAAAGATTAGAAACACAAAATTTAGATCATTCAACAAGATGGAGAATAAAAGAATATATTTATGAAGAAAAAGTAAAAAGAAAATATTTAAAAATAAATTGGAAATATTATCTAGAATATGAGTGAAAGACCATTATATTATGTATTGATAAAATTTAATTATGAGAAATACAGAGCTAGAAAATTGTTAGTTCTCAATGTGTTTTGATGATTAACAACAATTGTAAACATGTGTTGAAGCTTCTGCAAAATCTGTGAAAAATCATTTGTCAGTTGCTTACTCGAGTAAAGGATAGCTTACTCGAGTAAAGGACTGTTAAAGGATTGCCCAATTGAGTTTTACACGCACTTACTCGAGTAAGGAGAATATATACTCGAGTAAAGGTCATCCGAGAAAGCAAATGCATTTTTCGAAGGTACTTACTCGAGTAAAGGTTCACATACTCGAGTAAATGTCAACCCGAGAGCAAATGTGTTTTTCAAATTAAGGCTTACTCGAGTAAAGGTTTGTATACTCGAGTAAAGGCCATCCAGAGAGCAATCAACCTTTTAAAGATAAATCAATACTGGAGTATAGAAATACATACTCGAGTATTGGACTTACCGAGAGCAAATGAACTTTTGGACTTGAGTGTATACTCGAGTAAACAATTGGCTTACTCGAGTAAAGGGTCTTACAGAAAGTTCCCTGGTTTTTCTGAACTCGTGGTTACTCGAGTAAGAGTTCCCCTACTCGAGTAAAGAACTTTTAAAATGATCTTCAACTTAACTCATGCTCGTGCTTACTCCAAGATGAATTTGCTTACTCGAGTAAAGAGCATTTTTCACTTAGAGATTTCAAGCAAATAGTTGCTTACTCGAGTACACTATTAACTTACTCGAGTAAAGACCTTGGTTTCAAAAGTTCAAGTCTCGATGGTTTACTGAAGTCGCTTACTCGAGTATCCTTTTGGATACTGCAAGTAAAGACTTTTCACACGATGACTTACTCGAGTAACCAAGAACATACTCGAGTAAACGACGCTGAAACCAATTTTTGAATTTCACGAATTTGCATATCACTCTTGTTTGATCTAATTGCTTTCATGAATCACTCACTTATGTTCCCAGATATGTTTAACAAGTTTATTGAGTGAATTTCAGTTAGCACAGATGAAGATTATTGAAGGTCAAAGCCATAAAGCAAAAAGTGTGCGAGCATTAAATGCACTTCGCAAATCAACCTTCTTTTGGTTAACCCACTCGAGCACGCATTCTCAACGGTCAAGAATGCTTTCTTCATCAAGTAAACTCTTCTCCAACGGGCAAATCCTCGAGTTCCACCTCGAGATCATATTAGCACTTGGATTAGTTGGAGGTTAGAGAGAAGATGACCGGACTTAATGCTAATCACCTACAACGGTTGGATTCACCATTCAACGGTCATTAAATGTTCTCTACCTATAAATAGAGTGCATTAACTTCTTCTCAAGCCGACACACTTACTAAGAGCGAAAATTCATTGATTGTCATTTATTGTGTTCACTTACATCTATATTGTATCAATCGATACTTGCACTTCATGATCATTTTATCTCGCTCGAGAGAGAGTTCTATCTCGTAAATCATTTATTGATTGAGATAACCATAAGTCGGGGACTTAGTGGTTGGGTGTATTGATTACAACTTGTAAGGGGGAGTGAGTTCTAGAGAGAGAACTACTCTTGAGTACGAGTGTGTAATCAGTTTGTGAAGTATAGTGGATTGAAAATCCCAAGTGTGGCTTGGGGACTGGATGTAGGTCAAAGATAAGACTGAACCAGGATAATTTCTATTGTGCAAGCTTTCCTTCCCTTCCTCCTCTGTCTATCTCTGGTTTCATTACTTCAAAACAGCATATTTCTAAAAGTTTTTAAAATACCCAATTCACCCCCTCTTGGGTATATAGCTCCATTTACAAAAATGTCACGCTTTAGTAGATACAAGTGCAAATCTAACAGTAGCAAAATACAATGTGTTACCACTAGAAATGTGGAAAAGAAAAGGTAGAATTTTTAGAATGGAATTAGCAGGAAGAGAAATACATATGTTAGAATTAGAAGCAAAAAATGTAATGGTACAGATATAATATTAGGATTAGACTTTTTAGAGAAATATTATCCTTTTACTTTTATAGAAAAAGCTTTAGTATTAACAACACCTTGTAAACATCAAGTTATAGGAGTAAGAATAATCATCCCATATAAAAGAAAAGATGAAAAATTTCAAAAGAAAAAACATAAAGAAGAAGTACAATTTTTACAAAATAATGAACCAATAAAAATGGAACATATGTTAGCTACATTAACTATATGAGAAGAAAAATCTATAGAACAAAGAATATTAGAAAATTTTAGTGAAAATCCTTTGATATATTGGGAAAAATCTAAACCAATGGCAAAAATAGAACTAAAAGATTATAGTAAAGAGATAAATTGTAATATAATTTAATAAGAGAAAGTGGATCGGAATATTCATCACCAACAATGATTGATAAAAAACTTAGTGAAGAAAGAAGAGGAAAAAGTAGAATGGTAATAAATTATAAAAAGTTAAATAGCATAGCTATTAGAAATAGATATCCAATACCGAAAATGGAATTATTATTTAACCTTATAAGAGGAAAGAAAATATTTAGTAAATTTGATTGTAAGTAAGGATTTTTTAAAGTAAAATTAGAAGAAGATAGTAACAAATATACAAACTTTTAGTACTTCAAGGTTTGTATGAATGGAATGTATTACCTATGGGATATCATAATAGTCCCACTATATTTCAAGAATTTGTATCTAAATTATTATTACCTATAAGAGATTTTGCTGTAATATATTAGATGACATATTAATATTTTCAAACAATGAAGAAGAACATGAAAGACATTTAAATCAGTTTGTAGATTTAATTGAAGAAAAAGGTTTAAATATTTCACCTAAGAAATCTATATTAAGAAAACAAGAAATAGCTTTTCTAGGCCGATAATGACCACAAATGGAATAGAATTGCAAGATCATATAAGTAAAAAAGTTTTAGAATTTGGTAGGATAACAAATAAAAAAGATTTACAAGCATTTTTAAGATTGATTAATCAAGTAAGAAATTATGTTCCAAATTTAGCAAAATTAACATCAAAAATTTCTAAATTAGCGGGAGAAAAGACTAAATGGAAATGGAATAGTGAAACAATTAAAATAATTGAACAATTAAAGAAGATTTGCCAAAAATTACCAAAATTAACAATACCTTTACAAAAAGATGTAAAATTGATAATTTATAGTGATGCCTCTGATCAGTATTAGGGTGCGATGTAATACCCAAAATTCTCATTTATCTTAAATACAATATTTTTGATAATTAAAGTCTATTTAAAATAGGTGAATATGTGGTCTCAAATTTTGAGATATGTTTATTTTATTTTCTAGTTAATTTTTCCTTAGGATTAGGGTAGCCAATGATTTACTAAATTTTGTTAGGCATCATAAAATACCATAGAATATAATAAATACCATATTAAGCTATGGTTCATGTAGGATTTAAAGGAGCAAGAAAGTGTTGTGAAAATACCTAAATAAATTTAGAGAAATCAATGATAATTAATGATTAACTAAGTCCTCATTAAAATAAATAAACTGCACAAGGCTTTATAATTAATTAAAAGACCTTAAACACCAATTTTATAATTTATTAAGAGACTAAATTCTCTAATACCCTAGAATTAATACCTAACCATATTTAATTCATAAAAAGCCATAAAGAATTATCAAAACACTTGGAACAATTATGGGGCAATTACCAACAATTAATGAGCAATTAAATTTACACTAATAGAATATTTAGATAATTATTTACAATTAATATTAATAGTCATCAATTAGAGGTGTATCAAGCTAAATAAAAATTTAAGACCAATAAGGGGATTAGATTAGCATAGAATAGATTACCAATGATCATAAACTACTCTAAGAGCCAATAAAACAATAATCAAGGGACAATTAAGTATTGGATTAAGAAGTTAATTAAATTTTAATCAAGCTTTGAAAAGTCAACAATTGCAACTATGATCTAAGAGCCAAGATTTAACCTCATAAAGCTAATCTAAGGGCTTAAATAATTAAGAAGCTTGATCCATGTGAATATAAAAGAACCAATGGGAGGAAATTGAACTCATAATATCTAGATATTAATTGAATAAAACACATGGGGGAAATTAAGTCAACAAAAGAGGAAAGCATGGAAGAGGATAGCATGGAAGAGGATAAGGTGGTGGGAGAAAAAACAAGAGGGAGTGCATGTGTGTGTGTACAATTGTTGTGCATGTGTGTGTGTAGTATGAAGAGAGAGAAAAGTCAAGATATCCACCAATAAGAAAATTAGGCATAAAACAATTAGATTAATCCATGAAATTAATTTAAGGCATAAGCAAAGGGAAACCTATACAAAATAAATTGTATCTTGAGATCCACTAATCATAAATCAAATATAAGAAGTGATTATTAACAAGCATAATTCAAGCTTGAGATTGACTATAACCAAAGTCATTTCCTCAACTTTTGAGGTTTGTCTCCAAATGAGAAAATGAGTGTTTGATGTCTCTAATTAAAGCCAAAAATTCAAGAGTTCAAAACCAATGAGAGAATTTAAATAAAACTTCATTAAGGTCCCCAAATGAATTTTTATCTAGTGATTCTATCTAATGCAAAACAAAGAATAGAAGAGAGAAATAGTTGGCTTGAGAACAAAGCAAGAGAACACATGTGATAATGAACCCAACTTTTGGAAGAGGATATGGTACTTGGGATAGAGCAATTAATGGAAATGGAAGAGGATTAAGGAGAGAGAGGGGGGGTCAGATTTGAGAGCTTGGAGGGCTAGGATTGGAGCTTGAAAATAACCTAAATCCAAAGGTTAAAAATGAATAAAAGATGTTAGCTAGTTAACCCTCAAAATTGCTATAAATAGGGAGGTAATGTCTTCATAATTCTTCACCAATTCACAAAGGTATTAACCATATTGAGAGAGTAATAAAGAGTGTTAAGAGCTTCTTGAAGGAGTAGCAAGGTTCTTGGTAAGTTCTCTAGCTCTAGCTTTAAGTTCTTTAAGTTTTAGTTCTTAAATTCTTAGATAGAAATAGCTTAGATCTTAAATATGCTAGAATAATTTTATTTACATGTTTTTATGGTCAAAATTGAATTTATTTCAAAAAATTGAGGAAGGGGTTATATAGCAAAATTTCTGAAAGAGAATCATCAAAGTAATGAAGTTACGGCGAAATTTCATCGGTTTCGAATTTCTGGAGACAAGTGATGAAAACGCCAGAATTTCATATTGAAAATGTGATCAAATAATTCTGAGAAAATTCATGGTTAAATTAGACATATATGGATTTTTAAATATGCCAAGAACATGTTAAAATGAGTTTTGTACAGTGAGCTAAAAATCCTCAAAGTTAGGCTACGAATTTCTGGGAAAATTCTGGGCAGAGGCTCAAAACTTTAAACCTGGGAGTAATCCGTGTAATCTGGGCAAAATTGATTATTTTTAGTTGAAAATAGACATCCTAAGGATTCCAAGGAATTTTACAGATTCTCGCTTCTATTTTTCTAGAATTAATTATGATTTTTCAAAGTTAGATAAAAATCTGTCCAGAATTCTGGACTAGCGTTTTTAGAAATTAAAGGTGATAAGTTGAAGAGTAATTCCACCAAGGTTAAAAAGGTCATTAGTGACTAGGATACCTTCTAGAATATTATGTGTGAATTAATAAATGCGATATTACCATTATAGGATAAACGAGATCACAGTCCGAACGTCAACGTACCGATATCGCCGACGAAGGTACGAACGCGTACTGTAACACTAACTCTGATGTTTACTGTATACCTATATGTGATGGTTGTATTCATAGACTGAGATTCTATTTTTAAAAAAGTTATTGAGCATACATATACAGCTGTACACGGGTTATGGTATTGATAACGCCGTTGAGTTTTCCTAGCGCTGAGGACACGACCGTACATCGTGGCACTGGTGAATAGTGCAGACTATAATAACGTTCATATGCAATGGCGTGTTCGGTTATTATCTTTTACATGTGGATATTGCTGTGATATCATGAATAAACTGTCATACATACTTGTTACATGAACATGAAGTTAACCGTTACCTGAGGGTCAATGGGCATTGAACCTCAGCTCTTACCATAGCTTCAGGATCCAGAGTAAACAGGATCGAAGACAAGGGTAAGTAGCAGATGTAGGAGCCGGCTCGAGAAAGTCCTATTGACATGTACTTTACAATATCGACATTTGAAAAAAAATTGTAACGTTGTTAAAAGCACATACATTACAGTGGATATTTACCAGTTACTTTTCAATACTATTTACTTCCGATGCTCAACTCTGATCAAGATACCGTGAAAACGCTTTCAAAAATTGGGATGTTACATGCAACATTATATCATGAAAATGAAAAAGGAGAAGAAATTATAACTAGATATGCAAGTGGAAAATTTTTAGAAACACAATGGAAATATCATTCAAATTTGAAAGAATTACTAGCAATAGTAAAAGTAGTAGAAAAATTTGAATTATTTATAGTAAATACTCAATTTATAATTAGGACTGACAATACACAAGTAAAATCTTGGCTTGATAAAGGAATAAAAATAGAAAAATTGGCAAATAAAATGTTCTTTAAATAGCAAGGAGATTTGGCTTATTATGATTATGTTATTGAATATGTGCCAGAAAGAATAATCTTATTGCAGATTTTATGAACAGATAAAATTTAATATTGGAAATGCAGAACCAGTTGTAAGTGAATTCTAATCAAACTTGTAATGGATGCCAAACGCTTTTAGCAGATCTAAACATTCTAAAAATGAATGTAAGTCCGTTAAATAGTCAGTGCAATGCAACCATACAAAATCTTCTAAGTAGTATTGCACATCTAAACCAACAAGTCGATACTCTATTCAAAAGAGTAGAGAATTTGGAAGGAAATGGAAAAAAGAAATGTAAGTACGTCAATCAAGACAACAAACCGATATGCAATTAAGTTCTTTAAATGAGTCATACACTCAAATTGGGTCATCCACCCAAATTCAAGTAAATAGAAATAGGTCATCTATCCAAGAAAATGTTAGTGGGCCTACCGCCCAAGCCCAAACACCTCAAACTATAATCCCTTTTAATGAAATTATAAAAGCCCAAATGCAAGAGGAACCCCGAAGAAAAGAAAAAGGAAAAGCTATAGAAGCCTCTACCTCAATACCTAGAATTACCAGAAGCAATTCATTTGATACTCATTCTAAATATCAATTTTTCAGAAAACTTGTTAGCAAAACTGGAAAAATGGAACTTTCAGACCCACATGTTAAATATGCCTCTCATTTTGCTTTTAACAAAGTTGTAGCTTACCCAGGAACTTCACCAAACCTGATAAGAATTTTATACCAATATGGAATGTTACATGCTATTTATTTATTCAATAATCCCTAATCCCAAAGAAGTTAAAGAATTGCCACTAGCCCTACAAGAAGTAGCTAAAATATATGTTGGAGTTGTAACACAACGCAGTGCATATATCAGATTTTATTCCACAGTTGCAGAAATCACACCAGAGAAGTTTTATCCTCCAATTACTTTAATCAAGTTTGGAACAACGAAGAAACCCATAGAGACAGATGCAGAAATAAAATAAGACATTAAAGATGACGAGGAATTTCAAAACAAGATGTCTAATATTAGAGCTCAAAATTATCATATTACTTTTCAAGAAATGACCGAGCAATTAATACTAAAAAAGCAATGGGTATATTATTGCGGATTAACAACAATAATTGTAGCACTTGGAAAGACTTCACATGAACAGCCTCTATTCGTACAATGGTATGACCAGCTGAGGAACAACAAAATGAAAAATTCAGAAAAAACAAAGAAGAAGATATGTAATCTCTCGGCAGAATACTCTAATCACAGGTGCAAGAATTGCGAAGAAAGAGAAAAAGCTATGCAAGATATTGAAGATCCTAAGTAGATCTCGGTGTCCTCTCGAAAATTCGAAGACAAATGCAAGAAGACAAGGAAAAAAGCTTGCCGACACGACAAAATGCTTGACAAGCTAAGCTAGAAAGCAAAAGAGTGTAAGAATAGGTATGCAACGTGTTCGGGAAGTTTTGCCAAAAATGTACAAAGTTGTAAAAAAAAAAAAAAAAAGTACAAGTACAAGTACAAAAAGACAAAGGCATCTTGCTTTTGCAAATTTGTTTCTTACGCATGCATGTCATAGCTTTGTCAACTTTAAGTCTTAGGCATGTTATTACTTTACTTTAAGTCATAGGCTTGTCTTAGGTTGTCATAGGTATTATTAGTATATCTTGTAAATATCCCCTTGTGTGTAAAAGTTTTATTTCTTATATCAGATTAGAATAGGAAGCAGTTGGTATGCTTTGATTGTCTATAAAAAGCCGTGTAACTCTTCATTCGAGGACACACACCGAGTTCAAACATCACTCACATTACTACTCTCTTGTATGTGTAACATCCCAAATTTTGGGAATTCTTAAGTTGGAATGTTATATATAGAAATTTAATCTTTGAAATTTGGCCTGAATAATTAAAGTATTAATCATTTAAATATTTTTCCCTTAATTTAATTTGGGAAAAGGATAATTCAAATAAGGAATAAATTATGCCTAAAAATTTTAGAAATCATATTTTATGGCTTAGGAAAAAAATTAATTGATAAAGAGAAATCCTTATATTAAATTAAGGATTTATTTTCCATAATTATCCAATAATTGCAATTATTTACGTGATGGGCCTAATTGCAATAAAAGCCTTGTGAAGAGTTTAGTGGGATAATTTCCAATCTCTTGCAAACCAATTTCCCTTACTATTCTTTTAGCCCATTAACAATGTAACCAATTACCTCCAATGCATGTAGTTCGTTTTCTTGCTCGTACATATAGAATCAAGCATGTTGTCAAAAGGAAGTAAACAAAAACAAAATAAAAAGAGACAAACAAACAAATCCACACACTTTGGCCCAAATGATTAAAACCCAAACCATTAGCCTATGTCAACCCCAGCCCATCTCTATCCTAACAGAAAAGACAAAACGTGGCAGCAGTAGGAAATGATCAATTAAACACGTTAATCTGATTCTCATGGGAAATCACGGAATGCAGAGCAACAGTATGGAAAGTAGATCACGTAACAATGGAAGGCCATGCCTCTCTATCTCCATTCTCCACCACTTAGCTACCCTGTATCTCGAGCCCAACAACAGTAGCACCATATCCTCTGCTCTTCTTTATCTTTAGCGTGACAACAGTACCATACTTCATTCCCCCACGCTTATCGGTCAACCACCCCCTAGGTCTTTAATTATATAGTGCTCTTTTATTTGCATTCTGCAACCAACACCGAGGAAGGGAAACCGAGAGTGAGTTTCAACGAGAGATCGAGAGAAAGCTTTAGCCATTCTCACCCTCTCGCATAACGCGTTGGAAAACGGGGGTTTGGATTGCGCGAAGATCATCACGTGAAAATTAGCAACCTGAGGTAAGGCATCGTACCTCTCATTCCTTGGGTTTCCATTATTCGGAAAGTTTATAAGTATTAAACCCAAAGCTTCTATCATGTTATAATGGTTATGCATATACTTATACATCGGAGAATAGGGATGGGTTGCGTCGAAAATTTGTCGGCATTTTGCATATGTTTATATATATTAATTTGTTATCTAAGACATATAGATATATTTATATCACACTAGACTTACTACTCGAGACAAAGGAATCACATTTCTCATAGGTTATAAAGAAGTATTTTGGTATGAACTTGTTATAATATAGTAAATTGATAATTCGTTGGAGTACGAGGGATACAAATCAGATAATTGTTGTTTGGTACACACACACACACACGATGGGGAAAGTAAATGAAACTAGTTACCGCCACGTATATCGACAAGAAGAAGAGAAAATGCACGGCACCCATTGAAAACTTACGACATAAATATATATCTAAGTGTTGCTGCATTAGGAAGGAAAGAGAAGAAAAGTTCTTCTCATATATACATCCAAAATATAAGTAATATATATACAGATTATAAGCTGAGTCCAAAACAGTTGCTCTATAAATACAACGCTGCACACAAACCTTTGGAAGCTAATAGCAACTTGAATGGCATTTTAGAACCAACGTGTTGCTGAGTATATAAGTATATACTTACGTAGTGTTCTTCCAGGATTCCAAAAGTTACTGTACTATATATGTACTCACGCAAAGCTTATATATATATATCATGCAATAGGTTGCTGTTTTTACTGTTTAAAAACTTTAAAAAAAAAAATGCCGATACGTGAATGCATAAACAAAAGAAAGAGTTATTATCCTATCTATGAAAGTATATAGATATATTTTGGGAACCCAAAGCCACCGTGCCCGTGTTTGTGCATGTTTGGTTTAGATAAGAGAAGAAAAGAAAATGATAAGTATACATATACCCCGATGCACACGCGCATGAGTCAAGTGGTGTAGTGAATTTTTGAGGTTATGACTTATGAATCTATGCAGTACAATATTAATTAATATTAAGTATTTAGATGTTGAACCTTATAAGTTGGAACTAGACGTAAAAATTGGAAGGAACTCACTGTTTTGACATTAAATCATGTTTTGGACTTATATTTAATTAAAGTAAGTACAAACTAGATATGAGCTATAGCTTGTAGCAATAATGAGAGTACTTGTTGTTGATTTAATTATTTCAAATATTGTTGTCTGAACTGTGCAATCTAAAATTTAGCCATTATGTCGTTATTGTAATATTTTGACATGTGCTAAAGTTATATGCAAATAAATAAATAATAATAATAATACTTTGAGTGTATGTATGTTCATCGTTGCCTAAAGAAAGAAAAATGAATAAATAATAATAACAATAACAATAATAATAATAATAATAATAATAGTGATGATGAATTAAAAACAACAATAATACAATAAATAATAATAATTATTATTATTATTATTATTATTATTATTAGTAAAAATGGAATAAATAATTTAAGAAATTACTAATAAATAATAAATAAAAAAGGAGTTATTAATTAATAGTAAATCGAAAGAAGAATTAATCTTTTCAATGGTCTCCCAAATTTTTTTAGCACCGTCATAATTTGCCCATTTCAAGCATTCCAAATTTATTATTCTAATTTGTATATTTTTAATTTTATGAAATTATAAGTTATAATTTTATTTATTTATTTATTTATTTATTTGTGTATAGTTTTAAAGAGTTAGTAATGGTTAGTAAATTGATTGTGGTAGATTGATGTTTGGCATGTGTTTGAGCTATTGGATTAGGAGCAAAGTGATAATAGTTAGCTTCGGCAAGAGGTAACCACTTTCCATTTGTTATGTGTATTGATATGTTGTTTATGAGTATTTTGTGAAATCATTATGAATATTTCTAATATAAATTGCCTTGCGGAACCTTATGATTTAAATTATGAATTTATACATATTTATTTATTTATGTATAAGAATTGAGAGTTTTGATACTACGATACTTATTATGATAATTATGGGAATGGTTGAATTGGGAGGAAATGAAGTAATATATTTCACCACGTGGTGAGGCCTCCATTGATGCATGATGGTTGGCTTTATATTGTCCCACCTGTTCAATGAGGGACTGGTCCACTAGTTCAATGAGGGCATACGACACCCCGCTAGTTCAATGAGGGGGAAAGACCCATGGTCTGGACATGTGCTCGAGGATTTTGGCCGGTCCTCATCACATGACCAAACAGCTTTTGAGTAACCAAGAATATGGATGTAACTTAGCCCATGGGTCTAGTCGGAGGAAATAAAGCGGTTCGGTTGGATTGGCGGGAGGTATCATGGGAATCGTGTTAATGAAAAAGGTGATACATAATTTCTTATATGAAATTTTGTGATGTGGTTATTGGCAAAATTATATATATTATTTTTCTAAATACTTTGTTATATAAATTGTTCCACTTGGCACCTCACTAGCACATATTAGTATTCTTAATGAGTTGGATTGATGGTTACCACATTTTTCCAGGTGATAGTTCCCGTCCGGGTCCATCAGGGAAGACTTACGGAAGCTTAGGCTACTTCTTCTGACAGTAGTGCTTCCGTCTTTTGGTATACGTTGGATGATTGTATATTGCCACGTTAGGGCTCATTTTGTATACTCTGATTTATTTTGCATGTTTTTGCAAGTGATGAATCATTGCTTAGTTGTTTATCAACCCTTAATTAGTCATTTTGCTAAGTAAATTTTGAGGACGTTGCGACGCACTTTTCTTGAGAAATAAAATTCCAGCAGTTTAATTATTTCTTTCTTTGAAGCATACTTCAAATATTTGTGGAACAAATTTAAGGTATGAATTTTTAACTTTTTAAGGGGGTCAAATTAAGGAGTAATATTATCAGCAATTCGTTAGTTATGGTCCTGTAAGACACACATGGTTATTTGCTTAAATAAGGCTAAGGTTTGGTTATGATCATATAAAAACCATAAAATCAAGCTTTAGATGGCGCCTCTGTAGAAAATGAAGGAATCTTTGTCTTTGAATTTGGTCTCGAAGGAAGAAGGTCTCGAGAGATTTTTACTCTCTATAAAAGTATTCTTGTATGAAAGAGGACAGGTATCCTTCCATGACTCGATCATATTTGGTCAACCCCTGAAGCTTGATGGTTGGTTATAGTATCGTCATACCCATATCTTCTCTATTTTTGAGCATATAACTTGGCTGTTCACTTATATGGTATCTCTCGGCCTTCCTCCTTTAGATCAAATTCAGCACAACCTTCCTTCGTTTCCTACAGGAGGCGTAATCTAAAACTTGATTTTATGGTTTTTATATGATCATAACCAAACCTTAGCCTTATTTGAGCATATACATGTATATATACAGACACACATATATGTGTACATGTATATATACATATATACATGTGTGTATGTGTATATATGCATATACGACAAAGCTTCATTGGGACAAGGGGGCCATGGCCCCCAAAAAAGAATTATGATGTCGCCTTAACTGAAAAGTAGAACAGAAGGTCAACTTGTTGGGGAGCATAGCGAATGAAGTTTGAGTATTCACCTAATTCTCTTATAAAGCACTTGAGTATTCATGCATATGAAGTCGATATTTCCCTTTTCCTTCTAATTGCTCTTTCTTTGATCACCAAGCTTCTTGATAAAGATGAAAAGGTGAAAGGGTCACCATGGAAGACAAGCGAGAGGAGACCGAGATGTGGTAATGGTTGCACCTGTTCGAATCTCTCTTCCCATTCCCCTATAAGTGTTGAAACTCAAACTTAGGATGAAGAGGTCGAAGCCGAAGCTTGGTGGAGCAAGGAAGTAAAGGTCACCGGAAATGATGGAAGACTGGATGAGGACAAAGGGTTGCGAGGAAGTGAAGGTCCGATTGTGAGGAAGGAAGTGAAGTCCTTTTCTATAAAAGAACTGTTAGCAGCTGTGTTACCTGGGATTGATGAAGTTGAAGAACAAAATATAGTTAAATATTGTAAGCAGTCACTTGAAGCTTCTCCATACTACAGTAATCTAGGGTTTAGTCTTACTTGATGATTATGATCTCATAATTCTGGTATACGATTCAACTTTTTTGGTGGTAGGTACATTGATTACCTCTTCCACGTCGACTTTGAAGCTTCTATGGCGGAACCTCGTGCACAATTTGCTTTAGGACATTTGCGGGTCGCCTTTTATATGTTTGGGGCTTATAAATTCATTTTTTGTGTGTGATTTATGTCAATCTTTGTTCCATGTGGGTTCTTAGTAGTTATCCTATAAATGCGATGATTGAGGATGAGAAGTATAATTATTAAAATACTTTTATTATAAATCTAAATATTTGAAAAATGTTATATAAGCATAAAATTTTTAATTAGTTAATAAGTATACATTTGGTCCCCTAAATTTTTGCCCCAAGCTCCGCCCTTGTGCATATATGTGTATATATGTGTGTGTATCATTTAAATAAGTTATTTTTTAAAATAAAAAAAAAGTGAAGAAAGTTACGCTGATAAGATTTATTTTTTAAAAAACAGTGAAGATTCATTATTATTTAGATTTATCTTCAATTTTAATTTGTCAAAGTCGTGGGTTTTGATTTGAGTTCACTCTGACTGAAATAGAACCAAGGAAAACGTAAAGATATTAGATCACCTTACATTAAATAAAATTAGGAAAAAAATCAATAATGTCACATCTCTTATTCAACAAAGAATCTCCAGTTTTTCGATTAATTTGGGAGTTTTTATCATTTTGAATAATTCAACAACAATCTTTTTTATCAATGTTTTTTCTGTTTGATTAAATTATCAAAATTAATATTGTCAATAATATTTTTTTGACTTCTCTCCATCAATATTAATTCTAAATTAAATTACCAAAAGTAATTAAAAAAGGGATTCAACGTTAAATCATAAATGTCAATTTCCCCCAAAAAAATATATTCAAATGTGGATCTTTGCAATAAAATATAAGGAATATTGGTTGTAATCCCCACAAATCAAGGATCACGGAGTTGAACTATATTTCCCGTAGTAAACAAATTCAATTCCAATAAATCAAGTATGAATAAGTTACTATAATTCAGGTTGCCAATTTTGTTTAAAATCCCTTCTGTTGGATTAAATTATCAACAATTTACTTTTACTTTGGTTAAAAAATTACCAACAAATTAATACTGTCAATAATATTGTTGAATACGGCTTTCTCAATTGTACAGGGAAAAAAAATAAACTAGTTAAATAAACTATGAATGGATGGCAAATCAAGTAGCATGGTCTTCAATATTTTTAATTTAAATTCTATATTCTGAAAGGTGAAAATATTCGCCTAAAATGGATTGAGTATAGTAATAATAATGTAACCAAAGGCTTTATTATAAATTCAATATCCATGAAAGATAGTGGTCACCTCAGCGAGCAGCCAATTGGACTATGGAAACAATAAATTTATAATTTTTTAGATATTGATTAAGAAGGATATGATATCACCTCAGACTCGTTGGCCATAGTCTGAGCTCCTTATTGTAGAAAAAAAATACTAAATTATACATCATAGATCTTTGCAAGAAAGTTGGAGAACCTGAAATTATAGGTAGGCAAAAAAGAAAGAAATATCTAGTACTGAATATTTACATTCATCATTCTAGGCTTCTCTTAACTCTAAAAGAGATAAAGCTTGTGAATAAATAATGATCCACATTGTCAATCACGACCAAAAGTGATTAAAGTAAAGTTGCAATGCATGAGTAACATGTAAGTTAAGACTCTTTAAAATAGATGTTGCTAATTGGGACAAGGCTTTCCACATAGTAATAAATCATATGAGCCTCGTTAGATAACACATTCAATTCAGTATTAGTGAAATTGGACAAAACAATCCCTCCAAGATTTAATCTTTCATGTCGACTTGGATAATATATGCCCACAATTTCATTTCTCCATATAGTTTTGGGAATCAACAAGCCAAAATAAGGGCTGCTCGTATATTTCTTAGCCCAACTCCATCTCTCACCAGATCCACCTGTGCCCTTCTCCAACACCCACAATTCAATCGACCTAGATTTGTACTCTCCCATTAAAGGGAAAAAAAGCAGAGCAACTCTGTGCTCAAACTCCGTAATAGAAACTCCAAGACTATAGTCTTGGACTACACTAGGCATTAGCATCAATGCAAAATTCTTCCTTGGCTATATCAAATGAAATCATAACTGCACAATCTTGCTTATACCCAAGCCAAAAGATAAATCCATTCATAGTGAAACCCAAATTATACCTTAAAACAATACCTCTTAAGATCCCAACTTCTATCTGCTTCCATGATCCTATACCTAATGAATACACTACGGGATGATTTTGGACATCATGATCCATAGCTTGATATAGTGTCACTATCACTATCTTGTAATCATTAACAATTGGACTGAATCCAAATCCAAATCCAAATACTCGAGGGCCATCACGGTCAAAATCAGGAAAAGTCACGGGCACATGTCTAATCTCTCTAAACGCTGGATTCCATAATAGGTAAGAATGAGGAGAAGAAGTATAATCACTATAAATAGAACCTATTTGTAAACAGAGCAAGCCATTGCTGGAACCGACAATCGGAACTTCACCATCGACCACGGGCAAGTTCGGAACTTTAACTATTTGCATCTTGCAATCAAGAAAATATAACTGCAAACCATAGCTGGTGAGATGCCAACGTCGACGAAGAAGAAGACGAGGTCCAAGTTGAGTGGAGTGGTGGAGATGCGCCGCTATGAAAGAAGGGGTTTTTATGAGATTCTTCCAATACTTGCACACACTGAAATTTGATTAGGGATTTGACAGGAAGGAATCTGAGAATATTTGTGATGATTTCTTGTGGAAGAAACAGTGCGACTCCATCCATTGCCAGGAAATCGCCCTCCACTATCCAGAGACAGAGATGGACCATGAGATAAATACTTGAAGGGGCCAAATAGTCACTCCATCCATTGCCAGGAAATCGACCTCCACTATCCAGAGACGGACCTTGAGATAAATACTTGAAGGGGCCAAATAGTCAACTGCGGGTATCTAATTTTTTTTAATCAATATTATTCCAAAAGTATTAAAAAAGAAATAAAGTAAAAAAAGTAATTTTAACCATTAAGGTAATATTTTAAATTGTTAGGGGCGACATTGCACGTTTTTTTACCACTTCTAAAGTGACATTGATAAAAAATAATTTCACATACCCATAGCATCTACGCAAAAACTTTCAAAATAACATTATACTTTAATCCGATTAGAAGAAAGAAGAACGGAGGTCAAATTTTGTTGTTGGGATCTGGCCAAGTAGTCTACTAATATTCCATGCTCCTCTCCTCCTCTTCCCTTTAACCTCCCATCAACTTGAAATCATCCTTTGAGTTGGATGGCTCCGCTAGGGTTTCTTCGCAAGTATGGCCGCCAAGCCTTGAGGCACCTAAATCTAGGTCTGATCATTACCGTGACTGGAAAAATCCAAAGCTCTTCTCTTCATCTTTCAATCGGCAGTCGTCTCTTCATTCAGTTCAAAGAAAAGGAAAAGGTCGATAGATTGGGCATATCGAGCGCTATTGAAGAAGCCGAAGAAATTGGAGAAGATAATCCGAAATAGGCTTCAAAAAAAGTCAAGTATGCTTCTAATACTTTAGAATTAGTAAATAAGAATATCGACTTGCCGTCTTTGGTATCTTCCCTAAAATGATCTCGGTTGGAGGAGGATATTGACAAAGAGAAAATTCCTAACAGGATGGAATAACATTAGTTCTCTGGTTCCTTGGAACACCAAAATCTTGGGGGGGGGCGTGGCCCCCCATTGTCTCTAAGAAGGTCCGTCCTTGCCACTATCCCCCTATCAAACGAGATAAAATGAGGCTCACTGGACATAAAATATGCAAATGCCTAGATGATTCATTGGGGGTGACTGATTCTGTTATTTATAGAATTGGTAAGCCAATAGCTATTGTACACGTATCGCCTATAATAACGAAATGAGTAACAAATTTTACGAGAATATTGCAGCTCACATCTTTAGAATATTCTATATATATAATTACGTAATCATTTATATATATTTTTAACAAAAGGAGAGAATAAAGGATCGGAGGTATATATATATATATATATACTCACATATGTATATGCTTGTTGCCCCTCAATTTTGGGGCCCTTATCAAATATTGTTTTCATGATTCTTTTGATAACCAGATTTTACATGAAATGAGTGGTATTTTAATAGGGATTAAGATTTCTTCAGTGACTGGAGATAAGACTCTCCAGTAAGCTCCAAACTACACCGTTTCACTAAAAAAAAAGATGAAAATGAGGGAAGAATGAAAAATCAGGGAATATCTATCTTTACTCGTTGCCGCGCCACCAAGCATTGAGCCCGAGCAATCAATTCCAGAAGCAAGGAGATGGTTCAACTTTCAAAGTGTTCTCTCCCCGCTTTGCCTCCTCCAAGGGACATAACCGAGAGATCGAAAACCTTCACAGTGAATTTTGGAGCAATGAATCGTGGATCAAGGATGGCAAATAGGAGAACCACAGGTCCTCCGTGTTTCAAACCAGAACCATCGACTAAACACAAATCGCAATAGAGATTGGGAACAATTAGTTAGAGCATCGTGCAATTGCAAAATCAGTTCATATGCGAATTTGAAGACGGAAGAGACGATGAATCCTTCGAATGATGTGATAAAGCAGTATGAACCATACAATAAGGTGGATTCCGCTTCTGGTTCTGGCTCTAACTCCGATTTCCATCGTGCCTACCACCATCAACACATTTGGGATACAAAAATATGAAAGAACCCTAAAATCTGCTAATTGCAGAAATTGAACTGGAGAATTGGGAGTGGAGATTGATACCGATGACAAAAGAGCAGGTCAGGTGAAGAGCGAAGAGATCGAAGTGAGTGGAGAATGAAGGATGGCTTCCAAATCGTTCGGGTTTAGGGTTATTTGGAAGCAAATTATATGTTTTTTTTAGTGAAACGGTGTAGTTTGGGGCTTACTTGGAGAGAGTCTTATCTCCCGTCAATCGAAGAAATCTTAATCCCATTTTAATATCATGGGTAAAAAAATGGAGTTGTTTTCAATTTTTTAAGATTTTTCAAAAAAATTAGACTCCAAAATTGAGTAATTTCTTTTTAATTTAGAGTTTTAAATCTTTAAAAAACTGAAAACAACTACTTCATTTTTTTTTTTTTTTGCCCATACCATATCAAATATCATTCATTTTATGTAGAATTTATTAATTTAATTATCAAAAGAATTATGAAAAACATATTTTGGAAGGGCTCAGAATTAAAGGCCAGTAGGCGGTGCAGTAGCAAAGACACATCCGACATCCCCAACGCATCCATAGCATCTCTCTTCAGCTCACACAAGGTTTTGCAGATCCCCTTCAAGTGCACTATGGATTGAACTCAACCCGTGGCTTTCTCCTTTTCCCCTACTTCTGCTCTCATTTTCTCATCGACCATTGGAAGAAATTTTTAATTGTCTAAATTTTACATCTTATAATAAGAATATTATTAGTTTTACTTAAACAAATATATAAATAAATTTAAATTATTAAAATTTCATCTAAAAAGCAAAAAGTAGCTTATTATTATAGAGTAAATTTTCTTTCCCTTTTTTTCACTACAGACGTGAACTGTTTAAAACAAATTTTACCATTTAAAATTTATTTATGCATTTTTAACTAGAATTATAACCATATTTTTATTAGATGTAAAATCTAGATCATTGAAATTTTTATGCAATGGCGGAGATGAGAAAATGAGAGCAAAAGTAGGAGAAAAGAAGAGTAAGGGGAAGAGAAACCACACCTACTTGGCCTTTTTTATTTCACTGGCATTGCATAGCGGAAAAAATTCTTCATTGATATCGGGCTCTATTTCCTCCCCATTGAATGTGTCAACTATTTGATTAAGTTTTAAGGGAAAATTACATATAGGTCCCAAGGAAGAGAGATATTTACATTTAGGTCCCTTGAAATTACGAAATTACTCGAAGTCCCAAGGGACTTCTGAGTAATTATTTCATAATGTAAAATTACTTTGCTTTTGCCCATAGTGCATATTTCACACAAAAGCGATTAACAACACAAAATCCATAAATTAACCACAACTTCTGAAAACCTTCAATTTGTCATGTCTCACTTTCGTGGATTAACAACACAAAATGCATAAATTAACCACAACTTCCATTCAATTTGTCATGTCTCACTTCCGGAGTTAACAACACAAAATGCATAAATTAACCACAACTTCGAAAACCTTCAATCTGTCATGTCTCACTTCGAGGCGATTAACAACACAAAATGCATAAATTAACAACACAAAATGCATAAATTAACCACAACTTCAAAACCTTCAACTGTCATGTCTCACTTTCAAAGGCGATTAACAACACAAAATGCATAAATTAACAACACAAAATGCATAAATTAACCACAACTTCCGAAAACCTTCAATCTGTCATGTCTCACTTCCGAGGCGATTAACAACACAAAATGCATAAATTAACAGCACAAAATGCATAAATTAACCACAACTTCTAGAAGTGAGACATGACAAATTGAAGGTTTTCGTGGTTGTGGTTAATTTATGCATTTTGTGTTGTTAATTTATGCATTTTGTGTTGTTAATTTATGCATTTTGTGTTGTTAATCGCTTCGTGTGAAATATGCACTATGGGCGAAAAAAGTAATTTTACATTCTGAAATAATTACTCGAAGTCCCTTGGGACTTCGAGTAATTTCGTAATTTCAAGGGACCTAAATGTAAATATCTCTCTTCTTTGGGACCTATATGTAATTTTCCCAAGTTTTAATGGTAGATATTTCAATATTTTTTATTTTTTATTTAATATTATAATAATATTTTTATATAATATTAAACCTCAACCATTGAAACTTCTCCTAATAATGAAGATATTTAATGGAGGAGAAATAGAGAGAGAGATCAATAAAGATATTCTTTTCCGCCTTGTATAGTTACTTTATGAGAATCAGGGAGGAAGAACAAAGAAAATAAATATTCATTAATAAGATCTTAAAAATTGTAATTATTTTAAAGGATTAAAAATCAAAAGATAAATTTTTAATTATGAAATTAACCTTGACTAAACTCCCTACCTTTTTTCTAACCTCATCTAAATTATTTGAAAATTTGTTATTTCCTGCATCTCTCCCGGTATATAATTTTATACCACTTTATCATATTATTTAAATGAAATTCCATTTCACTCAAGAACATAAAAGAGCCCTTTCTAGCTTTCTTTTTATATTATTGACTTTGTGGGAAAATATAAATTACCAATAAATCATTAGAAATTATAACAATCAAGTTGAAGACCTTTTAGATGAATTATGAGAATGTATCATGTATATTGATTTAATATATTCTTTTAGTATTTGAAGGCTTTAAATAAAAATTAGAAATGCCTTAATTAAAGTGAATATCTTCCAAGGAAAATTTGTAAGTTAAGATGCTCAAGCATAATTCTAAACTGTCTTACAATTTAGAGAAAAATATCGCAACAAAAAATATATATCTATCAATTTTTTTTTCAAATAAAAAATATCTATCAATTTTATTTTTTTTGAAATTAAGTTTGTTGATATTCCCCAAACAATAATCATCAAGTAGGAAATATAAGGAGATGATTAAGGAAGATGATTAAAGTATTTTTAAAAAAACACATATCATCCTAAATAACTTAACTAAGTCACTTAATATAATTAAAGGGAAAAACACTTCTCATGTTAGAGGAGAAGTGTTTTCTCATGTCACACACACATAAAATGGTGGGACCCACATATATAATATATATATGTGGGTCCCATTATTTCGTATGTGTGTAGAAATCTTCTCCTTCTCATATAACATGAGAAGTTTAAACCCCATAATTAAATTAGTTACTTAGGTTTTACATTACAGATCAAAATGAGCATTATATTGAAAAGTGCAAAATTATATTGGGATGTAGTTAAAACAACAGCGTTTTTAATTTGCGTCACTTTTCATTTTTACCCCTAACTTACGCTATTTTTAAATATATTCATATTATATTGGAATATAGTGAGGAGGGAATCTACGGAATAATTCATTAAATGCGGCAGCAAAATAAGAGAACAACTTATATCAAAGTTCATGACTTTTTTTTCCTAAAAAATAAATAAAAAAGATCATGACTTCCTTTTAAAAGTTTCCCACTACTAGAAAAAAAGCTGATTAGCGGCAATTAGGAGTATTTACGACGGAATTTAAATTCCGTCGCAAAATAGTAAATTTTGTGATGGAAATTCAATTCCGTCGCAAATTTAATAATTTTTTTAAAAATAATATATATATTTTTTAAAACAATAATTTTGCGACGAAATTATAATTCCGTTGCAAAACCTCGTTTAATGAATCATCCGATTGCAACTTCGAATATGGAATTCAAAGGTATCAAATAGGAAATGATACTCTGAATCATAGAACTATAATGAAATACACGAAACCCAATGGGATTTGCGACGGAAAATTATTTCGTCGCAAATTTAATAATTTTTTTAAAAAATAACAATTTTTAAAAAAATAATTTTGCGACTGAAATTCAATTCCGTCGAAAATTTAATAATTTTTTTAAAAATATATATATATTTTTTAAAAAAAACTAATTTTACGATGGCGCAAAAACCCATTGAATTTTGCAACGGAAACGGATTCCGTCGCAAATTTAATAATTTTTTATTATTTTAAAAATAACTTTTCATTCTCTTCTCATCGCATTTGTTCTTTAATCTCGCACCTTCATCGGAATTCACCCATTCCCTCAGTTCTCTTGCAAAAACCCTCTCCCCATTCTCTTCTCCTCGCCACCGTCACTACTCCGCCGGCCGATATCCCGTGGTTCGTGCTTTTTCCTTCTCCTTCGTGCCCAAGCGAGTTTGTGTGATTGTGACTGTGCTTTTTAGTCCTCTGTCGTGCCTTCAGCCTTCAGGTCGTACTCTTCTTACTTTCAGAGTTTTAGGTTTTACTTTTCTTACTGTTATGTTAACGATTGAAATTCTGGCAAAAAAATTAATGGGATTTAGACGAGATCTTAGCTAAAAGGCAGAAAAGGTATGCTTTGTAATGGGTCTACTTGGTTTTTATAATTACTCTCTGCCTTGTTTTTTTTCCTCTGCTTGGTATGTGTTGTAACATATTGGTTTCAAATCTGTTGCCAAAATAAAAGGTCTTGTTAAACTTGCAATTTTATAAATTTGAATTTTACTATCGCAATTTTTTAATGAAATTATTTGACGAGTTTATAAATTTTCAACATTGGAAGGGCAGAACTTGTGAAACATTAAACATGGAGGAGCTATTTTTCGAGTCTGATAGTCAATAATGCTTCTGTCCATTTTTTTTCACAAGTTGATATTCTGGTAGGAATCAATCATTATTTTATCTGCCTGTATTTTCATTACCTTCTAAGAACCTTGATTAATGTGCAATAATTACTACAGTCCTCTAGTTTGTTTGTTATTTTCTCTTCACAGAATCACAGTGCATGCTTCTATTCTAGAGGTTCTTTGTGAGGTTGAAATAGTTCGAGCTTATGAAAAAAAGTGCAGCAGCATATTTAAGTGTTTTGACAGATGAGAAGTATTTTGAGGGACACTAGCTATCTCGTATGTTTTCTGAATCTCCTTACCATTTGATTTTCAAAAGGATATTTGGTTGTTGATAATATAGCAATATTGCAGCTCAATGTTAGCTCTCTCTAACATGCTTTTCGAGCTACCAGAACAGGGGAGCTATGAAAATCTTAACTTGATGAAGAAGGCTAGAGCAATGGCTTTCTTGTTTAGTCTGGAGGAAGTAACAGTGGGAGTACAACAAACTTTCTGCAAGTGTCGGATTTGTTTTAAAAGAATACGCACTATCTCTTGTATTTGATCGAATTTACAATTTTGAATTGACTCATTAAGTGCATATTTAATTGGTCCAATTTAGATAGCTACATGACATATAAGTTTTGTGATGTTAATTTTAATATTTATCGTGCTAATTTTTATTTTTTATGTAATTTTTATTTTTTTTTATTTTTTTTTAAAAAAAATCGAAATTTGCGGTGGATTCGAAGGGATTTGCGACGGATTCAAAATTGATAGATTTTAATTCCGTCACTATTTTGCGACGGAATTGAATTTCCGTCGCAAAATTCAAATTTTGCGACAGATTTTGGATTTTCCGTCGCAATTGTGACGAGGTTTTTTGCGACGGACGAAATCCATCGCAAATGCATTTTGCGACGGAAAAACCCTTTTTTGTGACGGATTTTTTCCGTCACAAAAACTGATTTTTTTGTAGTGTCCCAATATATATATGAGCCGAGGGGTCCATCTATGTGGCATTGACTTTACTCCATTAAAGAATAAACCAAAGAAAAATGAGAAGGAAAAGATCCATTTAAGTTAGATTCTCTTGTTCAAAGTAAAAGGGGCCAATAGAGCCGCTAAGAATTTATACGTATTATGAAGGGGACTACATGGCTAGTTTGTACGTTTTGCATTATCAAAGAAAATTGAAGATGTCATACTCCTTGTAATTGCGACATTTATCAATTTTTAAACAACGATATACGGTGAGCAACACAAGTATAGCATAATAATGTGATAATTGAAATCTTTCTTGGTTATGTACAGGAATAGACTACAGAGTTCTCAACACAGTGATTCAAATAAAACTTTAGTGTTGTGATCATACAAGTCCAAAATAACCCTCTCTCTCTCTCTCTTTTTTTTTTTTATAAAAAAAAACTAATCTATAAGTTCTACTGCTATAATTGATATGCAAGCAGCAACCTTCAATGCTCCGCACTTGCGGCTTTTCCTTTAGAATTTCACCCGCTACCTTGTCCATGCTCAGACCGAGTCCTTTGGAACGTCTCGGATTCAATTTAAACCCCAGAGTAACAATTGATCTCACAGATAGCGTATAAATGGCATATGAAAGTCAACCAAAAATACACAGTCCACACAGTGGCGGAGCTATGATTTTTTGTTTATGTCCACACAATTGGGTGCGGGGGAGCGCCCTTGATTTTTTTTTTTAAAAAAAAAATTAAATGCATTAAAAAAAAAAGAATATAAACAAGAAGAAAAAAAGAAAAATTCAACTTAACATAGAAAAATAATAATCAAGAGTCAACTAAGCTATTACAACAAAAGATTACAAAAGCATTCTTCGATTCTTCATTCCTTGAAATATTGCATTATATCTTCATCATCAAAATAATCAAATATATCACGTTCAATATAAGTTAGCATGCATGAGTTAAACCAATTATCACTATCCGATTGTGCAACCTATCCTTAACAAAAGTCATTGCAAAAAAAAAAAACCTTCTTAACACTAACAAATTACTATCGATAGAACGAGTGCCAACTTTATCAACAAATAGATCAATGGATAAACAATATCTTTTCTCTTTTCAGCTATTTTCAAAGCAAGGTCAGAAATTTTTTTCAAATTGACAAAATCAGAATTAGCTGTTACATCAACAATAAAATTACCGAGACTTAAAGAAAGCAAAGGAATATTTGCAAGCTCATCAAACTCCAAAGGATAGAATCTAGCAAACTCAATCAACTATTCTTTGTCAAAATTAGCAAATGAATCACAAAGATCAAGACAAATCAAACACTCAAACAACTTGGTATTAACATTATCAAATCGATCGCCCAACTCTTGAACCGAGTATCAAACACTCAAAAAATGTGAATGATTCCAATCTCTGTCTTGATCTCCCTTTAGGACAATAAACATCATTCATATTTGGAATGTCAATATCATATTTATTGGCAAAAATGTTCGTTTCTTGAAGCAATTCATCAAAACCATTATCTCTCACCTCTTGTAAAACGAGACTTGACTACCTTCACTAAACCAATTGTATTTAAAAGGTCTTGATCTTTTCTTTGTAGTGGTTGTGAGAACTCATAAGAAATCCCTAAGATCAATTTCATAAGATGCAACAAGAATGATCAAAATCCTCCATGGCATACCAAAATGCTTCATCAACTAGCAAGGAAAAGTAATCATTGCTGAAATCACTAATTATTGCTTTCACAGTTAAATCAGCACAAACTTGAGAAAGATCTTTCTGAATCATTGGTGAAGTCATTTGTGATTATCGGGGGCATTTTGCAAGAGCACATGACTTATTTCTTTATTTGACTTAGAATAAAACTTTAGAGTTTCAAGAAATAAACCTTGTTGATTTGAACTTTTACATTCATCATGTCTTCAAAAGGTTGACCATTTCGTAATAGGTATCTAGCACAATCTAAAGAAGTTTTCAGCCGAATACCATAATAAATTCTTTATTGTTCGGAAATATTTGAAAAGGCAATATCAATATGTTGCTTTTGCTTCATCAAATCTTGACCAGCTTGATAACATCTATTGTGAGCACTTTTATGATCTCCAACATGAACTTTGATTCTATCCTTCTTCTGCCAATTTTTGAACCCCACACCTACAAATGCTTCTGGCGTTGAACCACTACCTCCAACCTCCTTATCAAGTAGATAACAATACAAGCAAAAACATGCATCTCTTGATACATTATACTCCAACCAAGAACCAAATTATTCATACTACTTAGGATTGAATCTACACATTTTTCCATACATTTCCGTTTGAGGGAATGGTTTAAGAATTGGTTGAGTTAGCCCCTTAAGCAAATAAGCTCTCTGAATATCCTCTCTTTATATAGGATTTGTTGTCATTGAATAAATTGAAGGTCTTTTTTTTGGATCCACTTCAAGATTTTCTATATTAACTTTTGCTTGAGGTGGTGATTGAAAACTTTGAAATTGAGATGCTTGTGGTGGTTCATAGGATTCTTGGATAGTTGGAATTGAAATACTATTTGAAGCTTGCACACTTTGAGATTCGGGTTCTCTATATGTGGGTTCTAGACGTTTGAAATAAGATTGTATCTTTGACATTTTATGGAAACAAAATAGTAACATTTTGAAACAAAGTCATATTAAAACCATACATTTTTTGTTTGGTCAACAAATTAAAACCATACATAACATTTTAATTAATAGCAAAAATAAATACTCACAACACAAAGACACCACCAACTCAAAACTTAGTTAATAGCAAAAATTATAACATTTTGAAATAGAAAAATTACTAGGGTCAGTCAGTCACAATACATACAGAGTGAAATTTTAGATTTTTAGTGAAGGGCAATTCGATGATTTATTTCAAAATGAAGGGCATTTTGCAACTGAGGTATGGTCAAAATTTCAGATTTTCAGTGAAGGGCATTTTGCAACTAAGATATGGTCAGCAAAAAAAAAAAAAAGCAAAAGCAAAATCATAAAATTTCAAGGAAAACACTCACAATCAAGGAGAGACGGCAAGACCGAAGAACAAGCCGAGAACGAGTGACCACTGAACGCGACTTCATACAAAGAACAACGACCACCGAAGAGTGAAGATGAAGTTGAGGGGAGACGAGAACTTGCAACCACCGAAGACCGAAGGACGAAGAATAGCGAGAGCAACCACCAAAGACAGATTTGGGAGTGATGAAGGCTAATTCAGACGGGGGCAACGAAAGTGACTTTAGACAGGGGAAACTTTAGAGTTTAGAATTGGCGATAGAGGCAACTTCAGATGGGGGGACAAGATTGATTTAGGTATGTTTAGGAACGGCAGAGAGAACGGCACACATAATGCAGAACATAAACAACCAAACCAGCATATGCACAACACATAATCATAGAGCTAGGAGTAACCATTTGGCATGTACCAAGAGTCCTCGTGTACGTCGAAGTTCTCAATCGGGACACCCAATTAGGGATAAACGACTGGAAACTACAGAGACTCCTATATTAATCGGATTAATTCCCTTGGTGAAAGGTCAGAGTCTTGTGTTTCACCTTGTGAGATCTTTTCTCGAATAGAGTTTGCTAACTCAACCTCCATATAAGATTCTTCAATTTCAGCTCTAAGATCATTCTCTTCTTGACTAACTAAAAGGTTAGCAAGATAAACTTCATCAAGCGCATTCATATTCATGAAAATTTGGTTTGACAAATTCAAGTCCCGAAAATCTTCTAACAACTTTTGTTCTTGCATTATCATGTATGCTACCTACACCGCTTTCCTACTCAAAGCATCTGTGACAACATTAGCTTTCCCTGGATGATATTTAATTTTCAGGTTGAAATCTTTTAGCAACTCCATCTATCTATGTTGTCTCATGTTTAGCTCTTTCTGATCATACAGATACTTGAGACTCTTGCGGTTGCAGTACAACACAATTGTACTACCGTATAGATAATACTGTCATATCTTCAAACCAAATATAATAGCTACCAGTTCCAAATCATGAGAGGGGTAGTTCAACTTATGAGGCTTCAGCTGTCGAGAGGTGTACGCAAAGGCGGATCTATGTACATTAGAAGGGGGGCACGTGCCCCTTGATTTTTTTTTTTAAATAATAATTTTAAATTTTTCCCCTCTTCTATGTCTTCCTCAACACGTCTGACTCACTCTACTCCTTGCTCTTCTTTCCCTTATAAACATACTTGTGGACACATTTTAGCATTGTGACCTCAATTGGGAAAGACCTGCTTTCTTTTTTGAGATACTTTCATAATATTTTGTAGTCTTTTCTCTGTATTTTAGGTGGATATTCCTAGCACAAAAAATTGCTTGGAGCATGTAGGCTGCTAATTTTCTGCCATGGGCATTTTATGGCTAACACTTGCTCTTTTTCTTATTGATGATGATAAAACTTGCAACTGATGACAAGTGCAAACCTTCTTAATCTTGTATTATTTTTTGTGCTTTTAATGACAAATGAAAAAAAAATTCGGGGGTAGCCCCCCGCACCCTCCGTCAACTGTGCCCCCTTCCATAAATTTCTGGATCTGCCCCTGAGTGTATGCCACCACTCTGCCCCCTACTGTTTCGGGACACATCCCAATCCTTACGTACTAACTTCACTGTAGACCATATAGGCCAAACTAGGATATGAGATGATCAACACCTGTATGGATGTCAACTTCTACTTTAGCACTCGGAAGACGCAAGGCATTAAATAAGTTATGTAGATAAGATTTAGAAATATGTGTGTGTGTGTTTGTGTGTACGTATGTATGCATATATATATATATATATATATGTATATATACATATATGTATGTATATATACGTATATGTGTGTATATATTTGTGTGTACGTGTATATATGCACATATATATGTATGTGTGTGTATATATATCATGTAAATAAGTTACGCTGATAAGATTTATTTTTTAAAAAACAGTGAAGATTCATTATTTATATTAATCTTCAATTTTAATTTGTCAAGTCGTGGGTCTTGATTTGAGTTCACTCTGACCAAAATAGAACCAAGGAAAACGTAAAGATATTAGATCACCTTACATTAAATAAAATTAGAAAAAAAAAAATCATGTCACATCTCTTATTCAAGAAAGAAGGGAAAATCCTTTTCAAGGCCCATATTACCAAAAGAATACTGAAAAAGGCCCTAACATTCTGAAAATACTCAAAAAGGCCCTAAGATTCTGGAAATTCCCAAAAAGACCCCAAGATTCTGAAAATTCCTAAAAAGGCCCAAGGTGAGTTGTTAATGGGGCTGATCAAGTTGTTAGCGGGGCGATTTAGTTGTTAGATGGGCGATTTAGTTGTTAAAAATATTTTTAACAACTAAATCACCCATCTAACAACTAAATCAGCCCCGCTAACAACTTGATCAGCCCCATTAACAACTTTGTAAATTTTGAAGGGCCTTTTCCCCAATTGTCAGAATCCTTGGGCCTTTTTGGGTATTTTTAGAATGTTAGGGCCTTTTTCGGTATTCTTTTGGTAATACGGGCCTTGAAAAGGATTTTCCCAAGAAAGAATCTCCAGTTTTTCGATTAATTTGGGAGTTTTTATCATTTTGAATAATTCAACCAACAATCTTTTTTTTAATGTTTTTTCTGTTTGATTAAATTATCAAAATTAATATTTTCAATAATGTTTTTTCCGACTTCTCTCCATCAATATTAATTCTAAATTAAATTGCCAAAGGTAATTAAATAAGGGATTCAGCGTTAACTCATAAATGTGTATTTCACCTCCAAAAAATATATTCAAATGTGGATTTTTGCAACAAAATATAAGGAATATTTGTTGTAATCCCACAAATCAAGGATCACGGAGTTAAACTAAATTCCCATACATCAAGTATGAATAAGTTACTATAATTCAGGTTGTCAATTTTGTTTAAAGTCCCTTCTGTTTGATTAAATTATCAACAATTTACTTTTACTTTGGTTAAAAATTACCAACAAATTAATACTGTCAATAATATTGTTGAATAAGGCTTTCTCAATTGTACAGAAAAAATAAACTAGTTAAATAAACTATGAATGGATGGTAAATCAAGTAGCATGGTCTTCAATATTTTTAATTTAAGTTCCATGTTCTGAAAGGTGAAAATATTCACCTAAAATGGATTGAGTAGAATAATAATAATGTAAACAAAGGCTTTATTATAAATTCAATATCCATGAAAGAGAGCAGTGATGGGTGACCTCGTTGAGCAGCCAATTGGACTATATGGAAACAACAAATTTATAATTTTTTAAATGTTGATTAAGAAGGATAGGATATCCACCTCACACACTCGTTGGCCATAGTCTGAGCTCCTTATTGTATAAAAAATATAGACATTAGTTGGACAAAAAATGTACAAAATACTAAATTATACATCTTAGATCTTTGGAAGAAAGTTGAAGAACCTGAAATTATAGATAGGTAAAAAAGAAAGAAATATATAGTACTGAATGTTTACATTCATCATTCTAGGCATCTCTAAACTCTAAAAGACATAAAGCTTGTGAATAAATACTGATCCACATTGTCAATCGCTGCATTTTCACCAAAAACGGTTAAAGCAAAGTTGCAATGCATGAGTAACATGTAAGTTAAGACTCTTTAAAATAGATGTTACTGACTGGGACAAGGCTTTCCACATAGTAATGAATCAGATGAGCCTCGTTAGATAACACGTTCAATTCAGTATTAGTGAAATTGGACATAACAGTCCCTGCAAGATGTGATCTTCCATGTCGACCTGGATAATACATGCCCACAATTTCATTTCTCCATATAGTTTTGGGCAACAACAAACCTGAATAAGGGCTGGTAGTATATTTCTTAGCCCAACTCCATCTCTCACCAGATCCACCTGTACCCTTTTCCAACACCCACAATTCAATCGACCTAGATTTGTTCTTTGGAATCGGGGCAAAAAGCAGAGCAAGTCTGTGCTCAAACTCAGTAATAATACAAAGTCTACGGCCACAGTCTTGGCCTACACTAGGCATTGGCATCAATGCAAATTCTTCCGTGGCTATATCAAATGAAATCATAACTTTAGATCTAGAATTCGCCCAACAATCTTGCTGATACCCATGCCAAAAGATAGATCCATTCATAGTGAAACCCACATTATACCTTAAAACAATACCTCTTAAGATCCCAGCTTCTATCTGCTTCCATGATCCTGTACCTAATGAATACACTAGGGGATGATTTTGGACATCATGATCCATAGCTTGATGTAGTGTTACTATCACTATCTTGTAATCATTAACAATTGGACTGAATCCAAATCCAAATCCAAATACTCGAGGGCCATCCCGGTCAAAATCAGGAAAAGTCACGGGCACATATCTAACCTCTCTAAACGCTGGATTCCATAATAGGTAAGAACGAGGAGAAGAAGTAAAATCACTATAAATAGAACCTATTTGTAAACAGAGCAAGCCATTGCTGGAACCGACAATCCAAACTTGACCATCGACCACGGGCAAGTTCGGAACTTCAACTATTTGCATCTTGCAATCAAGAAAATATAACTGCAAACCATAACTGGGGAGATGCCGGTGGAGAAGAAGACGAGGTCCAAGTTGAGTGGAGTGGTGGAGATGCGCCGCTATGAAAGAAGGGGTTTTTATGAGATTCTTCCAATGCTTGCGCACACACTGAAATTTTATTAGGGATTTGACAGGAAGGAATCTGAGAATATTTGTGATGATTTCTTGTGGGAGAAACGGTGCAACTCCATCCATTCCATCCATTGCCACCAAATGCTTGCTCGAAGGAAATCGCCCTCCACTGTCGAACGATCAAACTTGATAAAATCAGGCTCACAGGACCAAAAAAAAAAAAATACAATGGCCTCGATGATTCATTGGAGGCGACTGATTCTGTTATTTATAAAATTGGTAAGCCAATAGCTATGGTACACGTATGGCCTATAATAACAGAATGAGTAACAAATTGTATAATTACATAATCTTTTATATATATCCTTAACAGAACGAGAATAAAGGATCGGAGGGTTTTGTAGTAGACTAGAATTAGCCTCTTCTTTCTGTTTGCAAGCGAATGGATTTTGGGCTATTGGATGATGTTCGAAACTGAATAATCTAAGGAAAATCGAAAATACGTTGAACAATATAATAAATATATATATATATATATATATATATTGTTTTCATGATTCTTTTGATAACTAGATTTTACATGAAATGAGTGGTATTTTAATATCATATAGGTAACAACAATGGAGTTGTCTAAGATTTTAGAGTTTTAAATCTTTAAAAAATCATAAAAAACCTGAAAACAACTACTTCATTTTTTTTTTTTGCCTATACCATATTAAAATATCATTCATTTTATGTAGAATTTAATTATTAAAAGAATAATGGAAAACATATTTAGGAAGGGCCCAAAATTAAAGGCCAGTAGGGAGTGTAGTAGCAAAGACATGCATCCCAGCGCATACATAGTATCTCTCTTCAGCTCACACATGGGTTTTGTAGATCCCCTTCAAATGCACCATGGATTGAACTCAACCTGTGGCTTTATCCTTTTCCCCTCTTTTTCCTCTCATTTTCTCATCTCCGCCCTTGAAAGAAAATTTTAATGATCTAAATTATACATCTTATAATAAAAATATTAATTTTTTTACTTAAACAAATATATAAATAAATTTAAATTGTTAAAATTTAATCTAAAAAAGCAGTAGCTTATTATTGTAGAGTAAATTTTCTTTTCATTTTTTTCACTAAAGATGTGAACCGTCTAAAACAAATTTTAGCATTTAAAATTTATTTATGCATTTTTAACTAGAATTGTAACAATATTTTTATAAGATGTAAAATGCTGGATCATCGAAATTTTTATGCAATGGTGAAGATGAGAAAATGAGAGCAAAATTAGGAGAAAAGGAGAGAATGGGAAAATGAGAGAACCAACACATACTTGCAGGCCTTCTTTTATATTTTATTTTGGTAAAATACTTGCGAGGCCTTTTTTAATTTATTTCACGGGCATTGTGTAGCGAAACAAAATGTCTCTATTAATATCTCTCTATATTTCCTCTCCATTGAATGTCTCAACTATCCGATTAAGTTTCAATGGTTGATATTTCAATACTAATTAATGTTTTATTTAATGTTATAATAATATTCTTATATAGTATTAAACCTCAACCATTGAAACTTGATCGATAGTGAAGATATTTAATGAGGGAAATTGAAGAGAGAGATCAATGGAGATGGGTATGGAGTTTATGAATTTTGATGAATATCCCATGGACATGATCTACCATTAACGTTGTTTGAATTTTGCTATGGTTGCTGAGTATTATGGTAAAAACATGTCCATTGAGTTAAGAATTGCCTTGCTATAAATTGGTGTTAAAAAACGAATTTGGTAGGAGTTTGAAATGTAATTGTTGTTGGAACTCGTGTTGGATCGCTTGTTTTGGGTGTTGTCCATTGTGTTTCATCATAGAAATATTGAATCAATTGTTGTTGGTAGTGCAAACTGAATTTCATGTGCAAACTTGAGTTATAAATATCAAATCCATCTTTTGACTATTTCATATCGGTTGCACCGTGATATCAACTTGCTTTGCCATTATAATATTTTCACCGAAATTGTTTGTTGTTGAAATTTTGGGATGTCTTACTTTTAAGGGGAAATCTTTGTCGGATTTTTTTTTAAAAGACATCATGTCAATTATGAACTTGATTTGTTGTTGGAAATGCCTTAGGTGGTAATAAAATGGGTCATAGTTGGATGAATGCGTTGAGAACTAGTGAAGAATATGAGAATGAGGTGTAAGAGTTTATTGAATTTGCTAGAAGGAATGTGGCTACAAAAATGGGATGTATTATTGTCCATGTGTTAATTGCTTAAATGGGGTTCGACGGGATATTGCTGATATAAGGAATCACCTAATTTGTGATGGAATAAACCTGCGATACACTACATGGACATGGCATGGTGAGGAGGTAACTACTAGTGCGTCCTACGAAAATGACGTTGAGGTAGATGACGATGGAATGGAGAGAATGATTCATGATGTTGAGGTCGAATCTTTTGCACAACCGCATGAATATGATAGCGTGCGGAGTGATGTTGAGACACCTTTGTTCCCTGGGTGTACCAAGTATACAAGGTTGAATGGGACCTTACATTTGGTCAACTTAAAGGCAACTTGTGGGTGGACCGATAATAGTTTCACGTCACTGCTTGAATTGTTGTGTATAT
The DNA here is from genome assembly GCA_019022655.1 of Acacia acuminata. Taxonomy (NCBI): domain Eukaryota; kingdom Viridiplantae; phylum Streptophyta; class Magnoliopsida; order Fabales; family Fabaceae; genus Acacia; species Acacia acuminata. Next base: position 627,864 of record JAFJYI010000282.1, on the reverse strand, counting down.
GTTGCCAGACGATAATGTACTTCCAAATCGTATGTATGAGGCCAAGAAAATCTTGTCTTCGATGGGTATGGAGTATAAAAAGATACACAGTTGCCCTAATGACTGTATATTGTACAGAAATGAGTATGAAGGCCTTAGCAATTGTCCAAAGTGTAAAACTTCACGATACAAAGTGAAGAAAGGTGGTGGTTCTAGAGATCAGACAACAAAAAGGCAACCTGTGAAGGCATTGTGGTATCTTCTAATAATACCGCGGTTTAAGCGTCTCTTTACTAGTGAAGCGACGGCAAAGCAATTGAGATGGCATTCGATGAGAGAATATCCGATGGAAAATATCTCCGACCGGTGACTCTCTCGCAATGGAAGAAAATAGATGAAATATTTCCTCAATTTGGCGGTGAGCCAAGAAATCTTCGTCAGGGGCTTTGTACGAGATGACTTCAATCAAAGATCGGACTCTTAGCAAAGACTCATAGTGCATGGCCGGTTCTCCTTGTAATATACAACTTGCCTCCCCGGCTATGTATGAAACGCAAGTATGTGATGCTCTCTATTATGATTTCGGACCAAAACAGCCCGGAACAATATCGATGTGTACTTGGCGCCCTTGGTTGAGGATTTGAAGAAATTGTGGGAGGAAGGCGTAGATGTGTTTGATGCATATAAGAAGGAGTCCTTCAAGATGTGTGCAATGATTTTTACCACGATAAATGACTTTCCCGCATATGGAAATTTGTCAGGGTACAGTGTCAAGGGTCATAAAGCATGTCCAATATGTGAAGCAGACACAAACTTCCATTAATTAAAGCACGGAAAAAAACGGTCTACCTCGGTCACAGGAGGTTTCTTGATCGGTTCCACCCATATCGTAAGTTAAGAAAGCGTTTCAACGGCTTACCGGAGCATAGAACGGCTCCAAAGGCATTAACCGGAAAGGATGTTTATAGTCGGGTGGCACATATCAATGTCATATTGGGTAAGCAACGAAATATTGTGGGTGAGAAGAATATATGGAAGAAGAGATCTTTTTTTTTTTTATCTTCCATATTGGCGTAGTCTTGATGTGAGACACAGATCTTGAAGTGATGCATGTGGAGAAAAACATTTGTGATAGCCTTGTCAGTACTCTTTTGCACATGCCAGGAAAGTCTAAGGATGGAATTAGTGCGAGACTAGACATGGTTAATATGGGAATAAGAGAACGGTTACATCCACAAGTAAAAGAAGATGGTAAGAAGGCATACATGGAGCCAGCAGCTCATACACTATCAAAAGCGGAGAAAAAAAGTTTGTGTGGGTGTTTATATGACATGAAGGTTCCACAAGGATATTCTTCTAATTTGAGAAGGTGTGTTTCAATGAACGATTTGAAGTTAGTGGGAATGAAGTCCCATGATTATCATGTGTTGATGCAACAACTATTGCCAGTAGCTATTAGGGGCATTATGAAAGATGAAGTACGAACCACTATAACGAAATTGTGTATTTTCCTTAATGCTATCTGTAACAAAGTCATTGACATTGAAAATTTGGATGAATTGGAAAATGAGGGTTATATTATTTTGTCCCAACTAGAGATGTATTTTCCTCCTGCATTTTTTGATATAATGGTGCATTTGATAGTGCACTTGGTAAGGGAGGTAAGGCTCTGCGGTCCAGTTTACCTAAGGTGGATGTACCCTTTCCGATGATACATGAAGATCTTAAAAGGGTATTCTAAAAATCCTTATCGACCTAGGAAGCCTCAATAGTTGAGAGATATGTAGTTGAAGAGGCTATGGACTTTTGCAAAGATTATCTATCGAGACGACGATACAATCACAAAGATGACGAGGGGATAACCGAGGGAACTCGAGGAATCAAACGAAGAATAAGACTCGTGAAGAGGTGTTGCAAGTATACCTATACATCTTGAATAATATGGAAGAAGTTCAACCATACATTGATGAACACGAAGAGTTTGAAGAATAAGAATCCGAGGAAGAATGACATGCAAATAGCTCATGAGCAAAAGAAGATGTTCATAAAGTGGTTTGAGGAGAAGGTATCGCACGAGACCGGAGTGTCGGATACAATAGAGTAGTTGGCACTGGGGCCTTCTTTTCAGTCATCACTTGGCAAGGTTATGAAATAAACAGGTATACCTTCTACACAAAAGACCAAGATGACGAAGTTACGGCAAATAGCGGGGTGATGGTTAAAGCTAAATCCATGCACTTTACGAGTACGAAAGACAAAACCCGGTATTAGCATCAATGACTTATTATGGAGTTATTGAAGAAATATGGGAGATAAGCTACAACAGGTTCAAAGTTGCTCTATTGAAATGTAAGTGGGTTAGCAATAATGCTGTTGTAATAGATCCACAATTTGGAGTTGTCCCAGTTGATCTTCGAAGAGTTGGTCATAGAGATGAGCCATTCATTCTAGCAAGTCAGGCGAAATAAGTGTTTTATGTTACGGACCACCGCAAATAAAAAAATGTCCATTGTACTTCAAAGTAAGAAACAAGTATGGTGAAGAATCCTTCGACCTTGACGATACACCCCCTTTCGCAACAAATCCCCCTACAACAAGTGAAGTGGAATTGGTAGATGATGAAGAAGATGCTGCAAGAAAAGATCATTGTGAAGGAATATAGGAAACCATTTAAAGTAAGATCTTAAGTTATGAAATAGTAATATGCTATTTTTGTGGTTGTTTAACATTTTAGTTCATTTTACTAATCTGTTTACTACTACCTCCTCGGTCCTAATTATAAGAACACTTTTGTAGTGTAAATTACACTACAAAAGTGTTCCTATAATTAAGACCGGAGGGAGTATTTAATAATCTATCTAACATTGATTTGTCCTTGATGAACAGGAACATGTCTAGCTCTAGCTCTGATGAGTCAGGAGGTGATAGACTTGACGAGCCTGTTGTGAGAAAGGGTAGAGGTTGCACACAGATGAGTGCGGTAGTGGCCTATAGTGAGAATAAAAAAAAGAGGCTGAATGTGAACTTTGATGACAAGTTGAATCCAATTGGTCCGGAGGAAGACAATTTCATTAGCTATTTAGGCTATCTGGCTCGAAGCAAAGTTCGCATTGTGATATCTGCTTGGAAGTTCGTTCCGGAGAAAACGAAGCAGTTGATTTGGGCATAAATTTTGGTTCGTCACTTTCGATATATCTGCATTTGTATCATTTAGCTTATTACTTGAAATTTAATTATCTTTCCTTTTACCTTGCAGCAAACGTACGACGTCCCTAACACTACAGTAATGTACAAGCATTGGATGGGGAAGTCCGTATACGTTGGAAAGACTTCAAGAATAAGCCGACTAAAAAGTTTATTCGAGGGGAAAGGAGGAACGAGGATCCATGTCAGAAATATCCTTATATTTCTCCCGAGGACTGGAGGGAGTTTGTGGCATCACGACAAAATCCAGAATTTATTGTAAAATTTCTTTCATTTCATATCATTTCTTTTATTTGACAACTTAGGCTTAGTTTTATTTGTTTTCGTGTCACAGCAAATGAGTCAAGCCAATAAAGAGAGGCAAGCGGGAAATAAGTATCCGCATTGCATGTCTCGTGGTGGGTACAGAAAGCTGGAACGGAGAATGATGGAGGAGCAGGTAGAGAGAATGAAGGAAGCTTCCCAATTCGATCCTTCCACTGTTGTCCAGCCCCCTAAACGTCCTCCTCGTCACAAGAAATGGAAAGATGTGAGGATGAAGGGCGACAAGTACATAAATTCAGATGTTGCTGAGGTTGCCTCAAAGATTGTAAGTAGTTAAATTAGACATTTTAAATAGCCTTAGTTGTTTCATATTATAGGGTTTAGTTGTTATTTATGAAACATCTTATGATACAGGATGCACTTGAGGAGCAGAGTTCGTAAGGTTCATTTACGCCGGGTTCACGGATGGAGATTTTGTCAATGGCGATTGGGAAGCCGGATTATCTTGACAACATTCGAGGGGAGCCTAGGGGAGTTACTGCCGCAAAATATTTTGGACGGCGTTCACGGTTCTATGATGATAACAACCCTAGTCCTCAGCTTGTAGCCAAAATTCGGGTGGGACTATTTGATGAAATCATGCAACAAGTACGATCCGAAGTGAAAACTATGATGGATTCGAGGGACAATACGAAACATACAACCCGTGAATCCCCGGCCTTCCCCAGCAGTAAAGAGAGTTTTAACTCTCTGGGTGTTGATCTCGGCGAACCTTCTCATATTCCACAGGGAGGACAACCTTGCACTCTCTATTTGGATGTCCCACACCGGGGTATTGTTGCCGATGCTCTTAATACACAGATCACACCACCCACCATAATATTGAAATTCCAAAAGACCTATGTAGGGTGACTATAAAATGTGTTCGAGAGGGGGAAGACAAAACAGGCATCCCGATTGAAGATGATGAGGTTCCTGATTTAGGCCGGGCCATAGGATCGTTCATCCTTTAGCCGAATCATCTTATTCAGATGGCAGCGGCGACACCTCCAATGGTAGGAAATACATTACTAGAACTTGCTTTTCATTGGTAACTTACTCATAATATGTTTGTTTATGTTTTCATAGAATGAATAAGATGCGGGCAAATTTCCACAATTAGCACTACTACGATCCATGTACAAGGACATCGGCTATCTCTCCTTCAAGATGCAACCGGCATTGTCGGCACGCACAAGACATATGACTTTACAGTTGACAAAAAAGATCTTGCCGAATTTATGCATATGGAGGATTTAGATTTAGTCGTTCTTGAAGTTGCGATAATGTAAGTTTTCCCCCTTTAATTATTTCATTGATCTTTTTTGTTTTCTATACTTAACAACGCTTGTCATTTTATTTCGATCATAGTGTCTGCAACGACATATGCGTCTAGAAAGGCCGAACGGGTTTGTATGGATTCTTAAGTCCAATAAACACGACCCAGGCTCGATAAGTTAACCAAAAGGACGCTTTATGTTGGTGCTACAATTGCCGAGGAAGATGATCGTTGTTATCTAGCCCCAATACTTGAAGGGTACATATTTTAGTTTTGTCTATTTAAGATTTTTAAGAATAAATTCCTTTCTTATCTGAATTAATATTAAAATGTATATGTTGTAGTGGTCATTGGACCCTATGTGTTGTTTGTCTCTCCAAGAACACATGTTATTGGTTTGATCCCTTACATGGTGGCAGGCCAAACGATGAAATCAGATCCATCTTTGCCAAGTAAGTAAATTTTCGTCTAAATCATTGATTCTTCATTTATATGATTTGTTTTCATGTCTCGTTAATTTCCATTTTAATGATAGTGCATTCGGGTGGCTAGATCGATTCTTTGGAGCACCGGAGCGGTGGACCGAAGTGGTTTTATCCGAAAGTAAGTAGTTTCAATTCAAGTTATTTCATTGACACAATGGTAGCTTTCGATATGCCTTTATTCGTTTTAACAATTTGCTTTTGATTTATAGTGCCCTCGACAACCAGGGAACTCTGAGTGCGGATACTACGTTATATTTTATATGCATACCATCGTTGAGAGCGGACGTACTACAGGTTTTCATAACGTACGTGATCGCTTTGTGTTTCTCAAATGATAATATTTTTTGTTCTACTTGAGTTAATTATTTCATTCGCTTCATTGGTTTAACTTATACGTTGTTTTCCAATTTATAGCTTTTTGATAGTCTGGATCCATGCTCGGAGGAAGAGATTGATACAGTTCGAGACGCTTTGGTTGCAAACTTTCTTCAACGCATATAAATCATGTGTTGCCTTGTTCGCCTTTAATACTCTTGGTTTCTGAGGAATTGGTAACTCAGTTGTAAATAGCCCCAAAAATTAAATCATATCAATCATTCGGAGTTTTGTGTTCTTTGTGATCTTTGTTCTGTATTGGAATTGAAACTCGTATCTGAAAGTTGAATTTTTGGTTAGTTTAAGTAATAGTTTGTTGTTGCTGTTGTTGGTCTTGCTGGTTGCCAAGTGCGTTTTGGTCTAAACTGATCTATCTTATTGGGTCTAAAAGTTTTGGTCAGTTTAAGTAATAGTTTGTTGTTGCTGTTGTTGGTCTTGCTGGTTTGCCAAGTGCATTTTGGTCTAAACTGATCTATCTTATTGGGTCTTAAAAGTTTTGGTCACTTGCTGTTGTTTGTTTGTTGCCGTTGTTGGTCTTCTTGGTTGCCAAGTGCCTTGTTGCTTTTGTTGGTCTTCTGTGGTTGCCAAGTGCCTTGTTGTCATTGTTGGTTTTTGCATCTATCTTATTTGCATTGTTCTATCATCGCTGTAGTGCTTGTTGCTGTTGTTGGTTTTTGCATCTATCTTATTTGCATTGTTCTATCATCATTGTAGTGCCTTGTTGTTGTTGTTGGTTTTTTGCATCTATCTTATTTGCATTGTTCTATCATCAGGTTTCAGTAATACCCACAGGACGCCTTTTTTAAGGCGTCCTGTATTACCCACAGGACGCCTTTTTTAAGGCATCCTTTATTTTACATAGGACGCCTTATGGACTATTTTTACAACTTCCCCTAGTCAGACGTCATGGACAAAAAGGACGTTAATTGCCTCAAATTCAGGACGTTTTTGACGTTTTTTGTAGTAGTGCCATCTTCAAAGCAATGTCCGAAATTGTTTTCAAATTGACAAAATCAGAATTAGCTCTTACATCAACAATAAAATTACCGAGACTTGAAGATAGAAAAGGAACATCTACAAGCTCATCAAACTCCAAGGGATAGAATCTAGCAAACTCATAATCAACTTTTCTTTGTTAAAATTAGCAAATGAATCACAAGGATCAAGACAACTTAAACACTCAAGCAACTTGGTATTGACATTATCAAATCGATCACCCAACTCTTGAACCTGAGTATCTATAACTGTATTAAATAACTCCACCTTAAAATAGTGCAAGAATGTGAATGATTCCAATCTCCGTCTTGATCTCCCTTTATGACAATAAACATCATTCATATTTGGAATGTCAATATCATATTTATTGGCAAAACTTCGTTTCTTGAAGCAATTCATCAAAACCGTTATCTCTCACCTCTTGTAAACGGGACTTGACTACCTTTACCAAACCAATTGCATTTAAAAGGTCTTGATCTTTTCTTTGTAGTGCTTGTGACAACTCATAAGAAATCCCCAAGATCAATTTCATAAGATGAAACAAGAATGCAAAGTCAAAATCCTCCATGACATACATAATGCAACCCGCATTAGTTCTTACAGCATCATTTTTCGGCTCATCTTCAATAATTTTCATCAAGGAAATTATTGGAGAAATTAATGAGATAACACTTGTAATCGTAACAAAATGGGAACTCCAACGAGTGTCTCCAGGTTGCTTTAAGGTTGTCTCTTGATTTAAACCTTTTCCAGTTGGTATTTCACTATGAGCAATTCTTTCAACTATTTGCTCATATCGATTCATTTGAAGAATTTCCTTTTGCTTGCATGAACCCCCCCCCCAACAACAATAGCCATCTTTTGAAGCATGTCAAAAAATTCTTGAATCTTTTTGTGATGTTTTGCAACCCTCACAAATGCCAATTGTAACTGATGAGCAAAACAATGAATGTAGAATGCAGATGTGTTGTCTGTCAAAATCAAACTCTTAAGCCCTTTGAATTCACCCCCGCATATTACTAGCACCATCATAGCCTTGATCGCGACATTTATACAAACTTAAACCATATTTAGAAAATAGCCCATCAATCGCTACTTTTAGTGATTGTGCAGTAGTATCTGAAACATGAATTATGCTAATAAAACATTCAATAATGAACCCTTCTTTGTTTACATACCAAAGTACAATTGCCATTTGTTCTTTAATTGCAACATCATGAGCTTCATCAACGAGTAAGGAAAACTAATCATCGTCGAGATCACTAATTATTGCTTTAACATAGTCAAATCAACACAAGCTTGAGAAAGATCTTTCTGAATTATTGGTGAAGCCAATTTGTGATTATCGGGGGCATTTTGCAAGACCACATGACTTATCTCTTTATTTCGCTTAGAATAAAACTTTAGAGTTTCAAGAAATAAACCTTGTGATTTGAACTTTTACATTCATCATGTCCCCGAAAAGGCTAATCATTTCGTAATAGGTATCTAGCGAGAATCTAAACAAGTTTTCAGCCAAATACGATAATCAATTCTTTGTTGTTCGGAAATATTTGAAAAGGCAATATCAGTATGTTGCTTTTGCTTCATCAAATCTTGACTAGCTTGATAACATCTATTGTGAACACTCTTATGATCTCCAACATGAACTTTGATTCTATCCTTCTTCTGCCAATTTTTGAACCTCACACCGACAAATGCTTCTTGAGTCGAACCACTACCTCCAACCTCTATATCAAGTAGATAACAATACAATCAAAAACGTCATCTTTTGATACACTATACTTCAACCAAGAACCAAATTCTTCATACCACTTAGGATTGAATCAACGCATTTTTCCATACATTTCTCTTTGAGGGAATGGTTTAAGAATTAGTTGAGTTGGCCCCTTGAGCAAATAAGCTCTCTGAATATCCTCTCTTCTATAGGATTTGATGTCATTGAATAAATTGAAGGTCTTTTCCGGATCCGCTTCAAGATTTTCTATATTAACTTTTACTTGAGGTGGTGATTGAAAACTTTGAAATGGAGATGCTTGTGGTGGTTGATAGGATTCTTGGATAGTTGGAACTGAAATACTATTTAAAACTTGCTCACTTTGAGATTCAGGTTTTGTATTTGTGGGTTTTAGACGTTTGAAATGAGATTGTATCATTGACATTTTCTGGAAACAAAATAGTAACATTTTAAAACAAAATCATATTGAAACCATACATTTTTTGTTTGGTCAACATATTAAAAAGATACATATCATTTTACTTAATAGCAAAAATAAATACTCACAAAGATAGGACAGTCATTGACTCAAAACTTAGTTAATAGCAAAAATCATAACATTTTGAAATAGCAAAAATCACTAGGGTTAGTCACACAATGCATACAAAGCAAAATTTTAGATTTTCAGTGAAGGGCAGTTTGGTGATTTCTTTCAAAATGAAGGGCATTTTGTAACCGGATACGGTCGCAAAGGAAACCATTCTAGTCTGTAACGCCCATCCTAAATGCGGCCTTATTTATCGTAGTTATAGCGCACAGGCATCGAAATGATTTGGACGACTTACTTGCGGAATAATACTTTCATAAAATAAACTTAGTTTGAAAATACGAGGATAAATTTTTCGCGATTCGGATCCATCCCATAGTAGGATGTTAATACAAGTAATCCAAAATAGAAAGATGATAAACGTTAAAATACAGTTTAACTAATCATATTTTTCCAAAAGTTCCACCTATCGTAACCCTTACAAAACGCATCTTGCCTCTTGATCCCGAACCACTACCTGTCTCTTTCATGCGGTCTGGAGTTCAAATGAATGAACCCCAGGGGTAACAGTTAATCTTATATGCAAATATGAAATGTAAATAACAATATAACACATGTATAAGCATAGAATAATTCACAGTAAACAAGTCGCACCGTAACCGCAGTTAACGGCCAAGGACCGCAACCCTTTGGAACACGCAGCTCCATTTTAGGACACGCAGCCTCAATCCATAGGCGGATACACACATGCAAAATTATCTAGCAACCATGATCAGTCATACATGCAATACATACATACAAGCTAATAAGATAACAATTACCCACCTCGAGCTTGAATCCTTAAATTTCTATCTGGTAGGTGTTGGGATTGGTCAAGGCATCTAGGAAGTCCTATAAACGTTTATCATTGTCATTAGTCACTTAATCGCGTCGCAACGTAATTAGCTAGGCGAACTAATTTTTAGAGGATTAAAAATGAATTAACCCCCAAAAATTCTCTTACTAATAATACCCCTTTTTATTATGATTAATTAATAATAACACTCAATAATTAATAACTCCCTTTATTATTTATTCACTTTATTTACTAATAGTAATAATAATATTGATTATTTATTTATCTACACTTGTTTTAAACTCTCAAAGGCTATCCAAACATCTTAGATTAGGAGCTTACAAATACCAACCTTCATGTAAATTAGGCTTTAATGCATTTTATTTAATGCTTCTCATGGTTTTTTTCTAAATCATCTATATGCACACACAAAAAATACTTGACAGTAAAACCTTCATGTAAATTATTATTTATTATTTATTTATTTCTTAAGTATTATTATTATTATTATTTCTTTTTCTATTACTTATTTATTTATTTTCATCCTACCAATTATCCATATCAACTTTTTCTTTTTTTCTTTCTAATCTCTATATTGGTTTACAGTGACGCATGCGTAAGAAATATATATTGTTATGCAAAAACATAACTTACACATTACGTATATATACATATTCTTTGACAAACATTGAAACGCACATAACTTGATTCATTGCTAACACCACACATAGACTCACACATCTGATACACCACCACACACATCTCACTCCTTGATCACACTCATCTTTATGTTGCAGCACTACGTGTACCCACACACCACCATTTCCTATACTCACACCACACTTTACACGTCACACACACTTTTCTACACACGGCCACAAATACTATCAGTAAACACATCACAGCTTAGCGCACACACCCATTATCACAATTACCACAACACCTGTTGTTGCTCACACCCTTACTGCATACTAGCTACTACGCCATACATTCTCACTACGTACCTATCCTTCCTCAGAGCAACACACACTCACATTCTCTCACAAGAGACGCACTCATTTTTTTTTTTTTCACGCCACCCTAATGCACTATTTCACCACACAAACACTACGGCACAACTATCACACACACACATCTATAGTACACTATTATTTTCAGAAGTATCGATATACATATCTATATATATATTCACATACAATTCCACCATAATGCTCTCTTATATTTCTCCATGGTTCATTCGATGTGTTTATATCAATGAAAACAAAGGCATGACAGTAAGCTTTCCTTTTCTTGTATGTGTGACGCGCTAGATTCATATATATACACTAAGACAACAGACTTTATAACTTAATGATTTACCTTGCTAGTTTTCAATGCTTTGCGCGCTCAGATTCTCAGCTTTCCACCGTCAACGATCACCTCTGTTTTCAGGACTCCAAAACAGAGCAAGAAACTCTCTCTCTCTCTCTCTCTCTCGGCTTTTCTCCTTCTCGCCTTTCTTAATTTCGGACTTGGCTCTATTTTGTGTCAAGGCAAATGGGGATGAATATAAGTCAAGAGGTGGGATTATATAAGGTTAACTGGACTGGTCTAACGAGAAAGAAACGCTGGTTTGAGGAGTATGGGATGTGTCTCGAGAATGGCATGGCACGTGAGGTTGGCGTGTTTAGTTAATCGCTGAAAGTAAGTCTGGGAATATGGCGCTGTTCTTCTTTGTTTTATGCCATCGACTGATATAGATATACATATATTCCCTGCGGAATTGCGTTTTTGGGTTTATCACTGAAAAGGAAACTGTGCTTGCGTGTTTGACCTATCTCTGCGTTTTTCTTTTGGTGTATCAGCTGATATTTTTTGCTCAGAAATGCTGCTTGAATTACTAAACCACATCAACGTCCAACATTACAAACGGAAAAAAAAGCATAGGAAATAAGACCTGATACAAATAGACAGAACCAAAGCAGTCCTGGAAAAGGAAATAAAAGCAACAAAAAAACATAACATAGATATCAGCAGCACGCCTCTAACACAGGGCTAGAAGAGACAAAATCATCCACAACAATATTAGCCTGAGCATCCAAGGTTAAGAGAGAAGACAAAGTAGATGTTGGTTGAAAGACCCACCCAATCGGGCACATCTCCTTATAAGCAGTCGCTGCCAGACAGTCACCTACTCTATTACCCCGTCTAGGGATATAGGAAAAGGAAAACCCAACCTTATTAGCAACAAGACTAATAATATCATGAAGGATACTTCGACACTTCCGGTCATAAGCATCAGGGGATTTAGTTACAATACAAGAAATTAGAGCAAGACAATCTGTTTCAAACACAACCTTATCATGGCCCAAGTCTACCGCTAACATCAGTGCCCGTTTTAAAGCTAAGGCTTCCGTCATAAAGGCTGATATTGATTTAACTTTGTCCACAACCCCCCCCAAAAAACCCCAATGATTTCTACAGGCAATACCGATGGCAGCAAATGGGCTCCCAGGAGAAAAGGCACCATCAGAATTTATTTTTAAAATCCCAGGATCTGGGGGAACCCAACATTTGCTGGTGTATCAGCTGATATGAAATAAAGAAATGGATGGTTTATTTGTTGGGTTGTATATTGGGCGGGGTCATATCAATGAATAAAGGGGAGATGGATTCATTGATAAATTGAAAAGGTTACACGTTGCGTTTTTGGCTTAACGGAGCATCATCATCGTTTTTCATTTTTTTTTCCTTTTTTTTTTTGTTGCGTTTTTGGTGAGAGGAGCTGGGGAAAAATATGGGTTGAGTTTTGGATTATTGTTGCTGAATATTGTTACGTGTTGGGCCAAATCAACAATGTATGAGTTGTTGTGTGTTTTATTTTATTGTTGTTTTGGAGCTGAGTTTAATAATGAGCTTTTGTTATTATTATTAGTATTATTATTATTATTTTAATTATTACAAGGGAAATAAATTCCTAATTTTTCAATTGATTAATTTAATCATTTGGCCAATCCCCCTATTTAATTCTCATATATTATTTTTTTATAATTTTTAGGCATAATTTTATTCCTTATTGGAATTATTATTATTATTTTTCCAAAATAAATTAAGGAAAAATAAGCCTAAATTTTGAATAACTAATACTTTAATTATTCAGGCCAAATCCTATAATTTAATTCCCATATAATATTAACATTTCAAAATCCCAAAATTTGGGATGTTACACGATCAATGAGAGACAAAAGAGGTGAGACCGAAGAACAAGAGAGCGAGCGACCACCGAACACGACTTCGGACAAAGAACAAGTGACCATTGAACAGTGAAGATGAAGTTGAGGAGAGACGGGAAACTTGCGACCACCGAAGATCGATTTGGGAGTGATGGAGGCTACTTCATACGGGGGTGACGGAGGCGACTTCAAACACTTCAGACAGGGGCGACTTCATAGTTCAGAATCGGCGATAGAGGTGACTTCAGAGTTCAGAGTGCAGACGGGGGACGAGATCGATTTAGGTATGTTTGGGAACAACAGAGAGAACGTCACATAATTTCTTTTTTTCATTTATTAAAAAAAAAACTCAAAATCTTGTCTCGCACATGCGGACATGACGTAAGTATGGCTCCGCCACTGAGTCCACACAACATAAAACATTCAGAACACATAATGCAGAACATATACAACCAAACTAGCATATGGGCAACACATAATCATAGTACTGGGAGTAACCATTTGGCATGTACTGAGAGTCCTCCTGTATGTCGAAGTTCTCAATCGGGACACCCAATTAAGGATAAGCGAATGGAAACTATCGAGAGTTCTGTATTATATCGGATTAATCCACTCAGTAAAAGGTCAGAGTCTTGTGTTTCACCTGTTGAGATCTTTTCGCGAATAGAGTTTGCTAACTCATCCTACATCTGAGCTTCTTCAATTTCAGCTCTCAGATCATTCTTTTCTTGACTAACTTAGCAAGATAAGCTTCGTCAGGCGCATTCACATTCATGAAAATTTGTTTTGACAAATTCAAGTCCCGAAAATCTTCTAACAACTTTTACTCTTGCATCATCATGGATGCTACCTAGAACGCTTTCCTACTCAGAGCATCCACAACAACATTAGCTTTCCCTGGATGATATTTAATTTCTAGGTTGAAATCTTTTAGCAACTACATCCATCTACGTTGTCTCATGTTTATCTCTTTCCGATCATACGAGATACTTGAGAATCTTGTGGTTGTAGTACAGCTCAACCGTAGTACCGCATGATAATACCTTCATATCTTCAAACCAAATATAATAGCCGCCAGTTCCAAACATGAGGTTTCAGCTATCAAGAGGTGTACGCCATCACTCTACCCTACTTGTTTTAGGACACATCTCAATCCTTGCTTACTAGCTTCACTGTAGACTATACAGGTCAAACTAAGATCTAAGATAATCAACACCTATACGGATGTCAACCTCTACTTCAGCACTTGGAAGACGCAAGGCATTAAATAAGTTACATAGATAAGATTTAGAAATACATATATATATGTATGTATGTATGTATGTATGTATGTATGTATGTATGTATGTATGAATAAATATATGTGTGTGTGTGTGTGTACAAGTGTATATATATAGGGATTATCATTTCGCTTCAAATGGACAATTTTTTTCTCGGCGAGGCAAACCCGTGCCGTTTTTACTCAAAAACTTAAATGGACAGTGGGCCCCACCATTTCATCTTTTTCTTGGGTACACAGTTTCATCTTCCACTCTCTCTTTCTATCAAAAAAAAATCTTCCACTCTCTATCTATTTTATCCACCCACCGATAGCAAGCAGCTCTGGATCATTCATGAAACATCAAACAGCAAGAGAGGAATACATTGCCATCTGATTCACTAGAACTTCAGATAATGTGAGAGATCTCCACCTCCCTCTGTAACTGCCGATCAAACTTCACAAGAATAGAGTAATATTTAGTTTCATCTCTCCCCAAAGACACCTCATCAACATATGCCACTCAAAGGGCCTCATTATTTTTCATCAAATACAAAATTTCTTCAGCACGATGATCTTTTGCTGCCTTGAGCTTCTTTTTATTTTGCTGCCTTAAAAATACATCATTCCCCTGACTGTGTGTGATAGTGTTTGACCTCTATAAGACGCCAAAAGACGAAGATTCATAGCTTTTGTTGAGCAAATTTCATCATCCTCCACCAAGTCCTCTCTACGCATCCGCTCTAGAAAAATTTTCCATTCATCTTCATATATCTTCTCGCAAATAAAACAGAAAGCGGTGACTACGTGGAGTATTTTCTACATTCTTCCTATTGATTCTTTTTCCTTTATGGCCGCCTGTTTTGATTGGTCTTCCTTTATTTTTTAATAAACAATTCATCTTTCTTCTTTGCTTCATGTACGCTTCTTTTTCCTTTGGTTTATATGTAGACTTTTCCTTAGTATAGCTCAGTTGATAGATATGTCTTCTTTTAGGAGCTTCAACAACAATCTTGCTCCAAGTGAAGTAGCTAGTGAGATATAATCACCCTGAAAAGCAGGTATTTTCACCGGAGAGGATCGAGAAGGAATGTTTATTACTGTCGCGATTCAATGGTGCTTCTGTTAGTATTTAGGTGTCCTAGAGACAATCTGTAGGACGAGATCAAGCACCATTTCTACGTTATAGTATTTCGTTATTAATAAATGAGCATATTTTATCTTTATCATATTTATGTCTCGCCTTTATTTTAAGGTAAATATGTGTTTGAGGATAAAAGCCCTAGGAATAGAACATGTGTTATTCTTGAGGATCAATGATAGAGATCATGATCATGAGGACTCGAGAACACTTGGATATCTATTACCTAAAACTTGTTCCTAGTCTTGAATCACCAAGAAAGGGCATTGGTGATCTCAATAAGACTAGTACGACATCGTCTACTTGTATAGAGATACAAGGTAGGGACCTCATGGAATGCGAGGCATGGAGATGCCTTAGCGATGTCGTGGGTAGATCTGTTAGAGAACAGATAGTACCGAACTGACCCGCCGAGAGACTCCACAAAGATTCATTGTAGAAAGTATCATTGGATATGTAAAGTCTCTCATCGTTTGGTAGTGCGGATCGTCTTGGACTTAAGGATGTCATCGAACACTATGTCCTAGGGTTATACTTTGACCGTACAACTCTATCCACCCGAAAATGGGGAGAACAGTGTACTCTTGGGTGTAACTCGAATGCATGAGTATAGATGGACATGCTTTGAGAGGACTCACGCTCCCTACAAGGGATTAGTCATTCACAAGACCGGTAGAGCTTGGATAGCTTTTAATTAACTCGAGAGTTCAAAGACGACAAATGATCATGAAGAGTCATGATCCCTTACGAGTTAATATAAGAAGATTCCCGGTTCTCGTGAAATAGCTACATTTAGTCAATTAAGAGAGATGATACTCTTCTCTCTTTGCTCTCGACTAAATGTGAATGACGATGTGAGGGATGATGCCTACACGGTATCCAAATATGAAAGGTAGATCACTTGATCAACTCAATTAGTTCAGGGGCCACGAGCATTGCTAGTGTCTTATGAGGTCATTAAATAAATTGGGCACATTAAAAGGGTTTTAATTGGTCCAAGTTTATTTATGTCGCTGACTAATTGGGCCAATGGGTCACACACAAAAGGTTATTCCCGATTGTTTAAAATTAGCAAACTTGGGACAATAATTGTTATTGAGCTTTATCAAGAGTAAATGTGTATTTGGGTTGGAGTGGGACTCCAAGCCCAATGAGGAGAAAATGGCATCATATATGGTGTCCCAAGTGGGAAATCAGTTTCTCCACAAAAGGGCTCAAATGTGTTGGAAGACCCAATGGGGTCTTAGGCCAAGTTGAATTTAGAATTCGAATTTTGAATTTAAGTTTGAATTTTGAATTTGAATTTAAATTCAAGAGGTTAGGTTATAAAAGATAATTCTGAATTATCTAATATATATATATATATATATATTAAGATCCAATGATGATTGGATGAAGATAGGAGAAATAATAAATGAGGATTGATTGAAATGATTTTGAATTTTAGTTTAAGAGATGAATGTGATTCATCATCTTAAATTATTATTCAATCAAGATATGAATTTAATTCATTATGATTTGGATTTTCCAAATCAAGTTTGGATTGGGCCTTTCTTGTAAACACTTAAATTAGGGTTAGACTCTTATAAAGTGCTGATTTTTTAAGTGCCCTTTTTATGGACGTTTTTTGAAGAAGAAAAGAAATAAATGTAATCCATCATCTTAAATAATTGATTCAAACAATCAATCAAGATATGAATGTGATTCATCATCTTAAATTCAATCAATCAATCAAGATATGAATTCAATTCATTGTGATTTGGATTTTCCAATTCAAGCTTGGATTGGGCTTTTCTTGTGAGCACTTAAATTAGGTTTAGACTCTTATAAAGTGCTGATTTTTTGTGTACCTTTTTCCTACGTGTTTTTGTGAGAGAAAAACAAGATCCTTATGCTCTCTAAATTTCGGTCTTTACCAAAGGTTTAGAGAGAAAAAGGCACCATCCATAGAAAGACAAGGTTCCAATGATCTTGCTCCTCCTATCTTTAACCTGATCCTAAGAAACCATCATCTTCTTGAAAAGATAAAAACCCAAGGAAACCACAACTCAACCTTGTTTTCGCCTTGCAAGCATTCAAGGAGTGAGAGGTTTCAAGAGAAGGAGTTTTCATTGCAATCGGGGATAGCCGTGTCGATCAACGTTAGAGGACATCAACAACCTTGAAGTCTTTGAGTAATCTAAGGTATTCTAATCTCCAATAATTGTTTCATCAAATTATCCTAAACCCCAATAGTTGTTTTAACGAGTAATCCTAAAACTCATGAGTATTATAAGTTGTTATGAATTCTCATGAGTACCGTAAAGAGTTACGGATTAATAATTATTAACTAATTAGCGTAATGAGTTAAGGTTAATAATTCATGAGGACCGTAAAGAGTTACGGCTTTCCGCATCGATTAAACAAAATTTTTGTTTTCAACCTCATGAAACTTTACATGAAAGTCATGTAATAGGCAAAATTAACCAACAACTTCTATGATCAGGTTCAGGAACAGATTTTATGTCTGTGAAGCATATAACGATTCTATCTTGAAGATTTTTTTTCCAAGACAAGAACAAGACCAAGAAGAAGAAGAAAAACAATCACTATTGACCCAAAGAAACTTAGGTTGATCCTCGATTTCTATCCTTTCTGGAGAAATATTACTCATTACTCATTTCTAGCCTCCAACAGCTCAAGTTTTGTGAGCTTTTCATCTATAACTTGTAAGACATGAGGTGGGCATTTCTCTTGCTTTGGTTAAATCCTTTCCTTGAATTTTCCAGTAAGAACAGAGAGCGGTTTTGTCATCTTGCTTTCCTTCGTAGCCTGATTCTAGCATATTTAGTGCAGCCTCTATTGTTGACTTTTCTTTTATCCATTTGCTTCACATCTCATAACTAGTAACTCTTGTTTGGCGTCTTCTCTTCATAGCCGTCATTATTGACTTTGGCTTTCAAAGTTGTTTTTGCTTCATGTGATTGTCGGAGACTTCGCAAATATTCACCAAGTAGTGGAAGAAAGAAAGAACAAAACAAATTGCCTTACTTCTTATCCGTATGCCACCCCATTCTTCATATACACTCTTCTCCGTTTCAGAACCAGATGTCATACTTGAATCAACCTCTGGCTCATCCTTAAGTTATAAGTAGGAAAGCACCTGCATAAGGGGCTTGCCAGGCCATTTTCGACTTTCATGTAAAGCCGCCATCAACTTTCATGAAGCAGCACTGGAGTCGGCCTCGTCGGTGCAGGACTCATCTGCCTTTCCTGCGAAGGAACTTGCAGGCGCGCTAACGATGGGGGTGGAAGAGGCGAGTTGCGGTGAGGGGTGGAAGAGGCGACGAAAGAAGTATGACGCGAGGGTCACCATGAGGAGAAGGAAGGAGGAGAGTGAGGGAGGAAGAGAGAGAAGCGGTGTGGAGGTGGTGGTGAAGGTTATAGAGAGAGCGAGCAAAGAAGATAAGTGGAGGAAAAGAAGGAAAAAAAGGGGGCAGAACGACACCGTTTTCCGGTTGCTGCAAAAAAAAATTTATGTAGCAACTGCAGAGATGTTAATCCCATATATATATATTATATGTATATATAAATATACACAGATATATATATATATATATATATATATGCATATATACTTGTATGTGTGTGTCCAGAGGCGGAACCTCTTGATGGCCAAGGCCCAAATGGGCTCCGACGATCTTATAAAATTTGCTAGAAAATATATGTATTTATTATATGATATTTTATTTGGTCATAAATTTGGCCCCAACTAATTTTGTATCTTCTCTATAAGGATAATGTTTGTTTCATTATTCATTAGGCTGTGAGAGGAAAGTAAAATTCTTGTTTGAGATACCGAAAAGATTAGTATCATCTTATATATTATTTTCATTTATAATTATCTGTTATTATTTGTTTGTATTTTTCAAGTTATTTGATACTATTTAGTAAATACTCCCTCTTATTCTTATTTAAGGAACCAACTAACAATTCTCATAAGTCAATAAAAAGTTAAAAACAATTAAAGTAATTAAATTTGTCCTAAAATTTAAGTAAATTTTAATATTATCTCTATTAATTACACTAAACTCTAATATCATATTAATTATTATTCTTTTTTTCCTTAAAAAAAAGAGAAATAATTAATTTCAGTTAAAATTTTTTTCTAGTTCCGCCAATCGTGTGTGTCTATATGGTATCGAGCTATGGTTAATGATAATATGAAACCGAAGTTTGATCCCTTTTCTATTGATAGTGTTAAAGTTTACCTTATTGTGTTTATTTTATTGCATTTTATATATTGTTGTTTGAAGATTCTTTCAAGTGTCCTTTGAAGTTGCAGTAATAACTTATCTACTTCACGAGAAAGAGAAATCTTATTGTGTGTTTAGTATTTATTTAATAGTAATCTTATTGTGTGTTTAATATTTGTACAAGCTATAGTTGTAATATTTAGTTGTAAATATGCATATAATTAAAAAGTTAGAACCTAGAATGTATGAAATAGAATATGATAAGTTACCCAATAGTTCTTATTTATTGCAAGAGAAAGAAATAGAAACTTGTAATTTTACACCTTTTATATTAAGAGGTCAAGCGAGATATGCATGTAATCGATGAATTGGAATAATATGTATTTAATGAAACAATTAGGAAGTTATATAAATCTAAATATAGAAGATTTATTACAAATATTTAATTTAGAAGAAATAATAAAGCAATTACCAAGAAACTAGAAATATACAAATTAACATATGAATATGAAACAAGAATCGAAAATAGAAAAAGAATCGAAAGCTCGGAAGATGAAGAAAACATAGAAAAAGAATATATAGATCAAAGTAAAAGTTATATAAATATGATGAATGCAGAAGATGTAGAAAATAATAAAATTATTATGACCAAGAATTTCAAGAATATGAAGAATATATAAATACTAAAGAAAGTTCAAGAGAAAGAAGAATAACATTTAACAAAGAACAATATGATAAAATAAAAGAAAAACATTTAGACATGACAGTTAATAGCATAAAAGATGAAAAATTCTTAGATAAAGTAAGTAAAATATTAAAAAATAAGAAAAAAGAGAAATCGCAATGTGTAGTATTAGAAAAGAAATATCCAATAGAATCAACCTTAACAAAGGAGTATTAAGAATACCTTTAATAAGCAAAGCTTTAATAGGCATGAAATATCAAAAATACCTTTTAAAGATGAAATATCTAAAATATATATTGCAGAGTGCAAGTCATGATAAAAGCTTATTTTCAATGTAGAATAGATTCACCAAGAGAATCAATATAAACTTAATAGTAATAGCATTTCAAGCCATGCACTTGTTCACTACCTCACAAATCACCGTTCAATTAAACAAGAATGGCTGAATAGTGTGGCTCAGTGTTGGGCTTTGTGCACATATGTGGTTAGCATTTTCATTTGAATTTTGAAATTCCCTCCTGTCCGTTCTCTCTCTTTCAATTCAAGTCAGTAATCCTGAGAGGTTGAAGAAAGCAGTTACAGTTCCTGAAGAGTCTCTCTGGTTGCTTCCTTTTTCAATTACCATTTTTGCCCCCACATTCGGTGTGAGAAGGAAAGAATCAGGCAAGATGAAGAAGGAAGACACTGTGAAGCTTATTAGCGTCGAGGGATTCGACTTTGTAGTCAATAAAGAAGCAGCTATGGTTTCATAGACGATACATAACATGCTCACCTCTCCGGGTCTGTTTGTTCTTCGCTACCTCACTGGCGGATTTATTGTTTTATTTTTCTCAAGGAGGACTAGGATCTCAATTTTTTTATATGATTCTTCAAGATAATAATATTCTGATGGAGGAATTTCCTTAACAGGTAGTTTTGCTTTGAGAGGCACGGTGAAGTGACTAACTCTGCGTCCACGTTGGTGCGTTGGCCCTTCCATCTGCACTTGTCTTTAGAGTAATCATTTAATTTGCTGAGAGGCAGCGCGGCGAAGTGACTAACAAGGGTGGGCTCATCACCATGCCCTTCATTATAGGTAAATCATTATTTACTAATTTGCTTCAACCCCATTATCTCAAAAACCATTATTTTTCTTTTGTTTGGCATAATCTTAGTTATTAATAATGTTGCAGCAATTGAGGCAGCCAAAATCATCTTCATTCATCCATGTGATAAGCTTTGTAAGTGTCTTTTTCAATTTCTTTAGTGTGGGGTTATATTGAGCTTATAGTTTTCTTTGTTGATTTGAGGAAGCCAAATTTATGATAATTTTAACTTTGATAATAGGCAACACAAGAAGTTGGATCTCATCTTGCTTTGACTACAGACGAAGAGTTTAAAGCTGCAATATCTGCAGCTAAAAGAGCATTTCCATCATGGCGACATGGCGTAATACTCTTGTCACAACTCGCCAACGTGTTATGCTGAAATACCAGGAGCACAAAGAACCCAAATGAACCCAAATGATCTACTGCTATCGCTTTGATGTAATTATATTCTTTAGTTAAACTGCCTTAAATTTAGTCAAACAGTAGATCCAGATGTGTTACATCTATGCACAATGAACCCAAATGATCTACAACTATCGTTTTGATTACTCATGGATGGTTTTGTAGATTGGGGTTTATTTTATTCTCCAAATGATCTTTGCTTCTACAAAACAGGGTAGTGGTAATTGTTTTTTCTTTTCATTTTTTAAAGTTATTTTTTCTTCTCAAGTTTAGAGATCATCAGTATTGGGTTGAGCTAGTATGGCATGTTGGTTTGATTAAAAAAATAGGAACAACATCAAAGAGAAGTAGCTAATGGTATTTCTATGACTAGTATGTCACAAGAACTTGATGTAGGGTTTACTTGTGACCTTCCAGTCCAGTATGCAGATGCTGATGCTTTTAATTGATATCAATTTTTTATTATTATATGTTGATCATATCCTTGCTTGTGTGTGCACGTCTTTCCCCCTTGGAAAAGATTAAGAACATTAATTATCAATACCGGACATTACGAGTAGGGAGGTAGGATTCTCACTGTGTGGTTGAAAAGTGATGGTAGAGGGAATAGCCTGAATTGTGAATATTACTAGTCAACTGTTATTGTATGAATGATAACATGAGGAGTATTATTTCTTAAAGTAATGGGCGGTGTTAATATTTAATTTTATTTCTTTTTAATGAATCCCTCTATTTTTGGTTGTGTTTGAATTGCAAATATCGTCTGATTCATGTGTACCATTTTATTAAGGACACCGCTCAAAACCAGATGCTAAATTTTATCTAATTCATTTTCCTATCTGCAATTTCCACTGTGATACCTTTGATATTTGGTGCTGACATTGAAAGTATGCTGAAATTCTTGTACCTTTGGGTTCCATCCGAAATGCACAGAAAATTCAGAATTTTGGGGATCCCTTCTTTTTGGTCATACATAAAGGGGAGACTTTAGCTGATATTAAAGTACGAATTCAACAGAAACTTCAAGTTCCAGATGAGGAGTTTGCCAAGGTACATTTCTTCCACCCCCATGCATCCCAGTTTTATACTTGATTGAATGCAATCATACCATTATTTTAATTTGTTAGCTTGAATTTATATTCATATTTTTTTAATGTAAAAAATTCTTGCTTATGATAGAGAAGGGATGTTTATGGTTCTTGGGAGCAATATCTTGGCTTAGAGCATGCTGATAACGCTCATAAAAGATCATATACTGTTAATCAGGTTAGTTAGCATTGCTTGAAAGGTTGAATTTCCTGATGGATATTCTGGTCATTATGTCTGGTACCAGTCTGGGTCATAACTACTGGTGCAACCGTGCAACTATTTTTTAAATCCCAGATCACGCTTATGGGTTTTATGTACTAACTATAATGATTTGTTAACTGAAATGTGATTAATTTTCAGGTTTGAAATAAGGCAAGCAGGTGAAGGAATAAACCATGTACCAAGATTGGTTGAGGGTCATGTGAACAATATGATTAAAGTCTGGGATGTCCTACAAAAGTTGTGCGCTCAAGAGTTGTTAGCTCAACCACTGCCAATGAGCACAAAGAACGTTCCCACTGGTCCGGTTTATTTCTAAAACTGTTCTCTTGGAATCTTATTCATTTCGAGTGAAGTACATTTACATTCTACCCTCAGTTATTCTTATGAGCTTTAATTTTAGCCTTTATTGATTTGCAGTACGATGGATTTGGTGGTTGTAAGTCTCCTTGAGTAATAGTACATAGGGTATAAGTTTTGTAATAGCTCTATTTGTCCAATGCTAAACCTATGAACTCTAATTACTTTTAGTAATCTCTAAAAAAGTATATGTCCGGGACAAAAAAAAAAAGTTTGAGTGACTGAAGTTATAGAGGTCAGCATGAGGGTGAGAATATTGATTATTAGTCCAGTTGACTCAGACAAAAAAGTTTGTATATGATGCAACAATTAATGGTTTTATCCTTGAGTTATGGTGTGGTTACTGTTTTCACAGTTTACTGACATGTTTGGTAGAGAGAGTCATGGTTGCTTAACACTTTCTATAGACCTACCATCTACTTGATGTCTCTTTTGCATTTATTAGAGATTTTGTTCAATATAACCCATTTTTGCGAAAAATTCTCTGTTTGAAAGTACAAAGAGCTATTGATGGTTACAGGGGAGGTATGGTGGTTGAATAGGTGTAGTAGCAGATGATACTATAGTTCAGTGGGGAAACATAGTTCAATAGACTTCCATCTGTGGCATTATGGGTGGGTATAGCTAGCCTATTTTGAAGGAGGTGATGCTAGAAAAGTCACTAAATCCATTGGCCTTTAGCATTGCCAAACAATAGTTTTCATCTGATAGTAGTATTTTTTTTCCAAGGTAGGAATTTTTTGCATGTTTAACAGGATGTGTCCCTCTTCAGATTTATCAACATTCAATTCCCTTTATATTCCCAAATACTAAATAGAATATATCCATTACTTTATAGGTGTCATTATCCTCTTTGAAATTTGGACGACATGACTTATACTAACTCTGAAAATTTCCACCTTGAGCAAGCATCTTTAAACAATCATTTAGAGATTGTAAGGACACCTTAGTCATCAAATATATTTATTGAACAGTCTTAAGAGGTTCACCAATGATTTATTTAAGATTACAGCAATTAGAAAGTGGTTGATTACATCTTGAGTTTGAAATGTGATAATTGTTTATTTGAAATGCATAGGACATGACTACATTATTAATCATCTCAAGTTATTTTTGACTATATTATACTTATTAGTGCAAAAGATGAAAGTTGAACAATTGCGTGAGGTTGCCATTAGATTTGGTCGGGTCTTTGAGAGAAGGTGGGGTAGTTGAGTGAACAATGAATTTTTACTATAAGTTTGGTGTCATGATATCAAATCCTTCCAATATTGGGGGATATTAGGCAGGAATACTAATGTTTGGATCTTCATTGGTTTTTGTAATGCAATTCATACATAGTTGTTAGTCAAAGGAGAGGAGGTAAAAGTGATATGACTTTTTGATTTGTTTGTTGCTCCATTTGGCCTGCATTAAGTTTTTGTATTTACGCATAACTTTATAGCGATATAATGTGCAATATCTATATCTCTCAGTTCCTCCTAGAGATTAGGGGATTTTCTTTGTTTTGCTTCTTCCTTATGCAATCCATAATAGTGTTAGGCTGTTAGTCAGAAGAGTTGAGATAGAGTTGTTCTATGGAAGCTGCATATTATTTTACTTGGCAATATAATCTAAATGATTTCCTAATTCTATTATCTGCAAAAAAAATTTAACCTTGTTTGTTACTTCCAAGATTGAGAGATATTCTCAAGGAAGATTTCTTTTTTGCGGATTCATTGGTATATGACATACAATTCATGTTGGTGTCAATCAGAAGAGTGGAGACACGGGTTGCTCCATGAAAGCTCATTCAATAGGTAACAAAAACTTGATGATTTCGTAATAAGTCTACTGTTTGGAATAGGTGTTAATAATTTGGATCTTCCCAAGATTAGGGGATTTTATGCAGAAAAGCTTTTACCATGTCTGTTCATTATAATTTGTATCATGCTTTTGGAACTCTCTCCTAGAGCTCGTGGTCTCATACTTTTGATTTTGCCTTTTGTTCCCTCTCTTTTTGATTTTGGGTGTTCTTATTTGGTAGTCTATCTTTATTTCTTATCAGACTGCTGCTTCTCCCTCCCTTCCTCTTTCTAATTTGCCGCATTTTGTTGCCAAATTTTCATTTGTTTTAACATACCGGTGATTGTCGTTATTATGTTTATAGAAATTTGATAACTTATTGTTTATATGTTTTTTTATTATTCTATTTTGAATTAATTTCTTTATGAAGGGCACTTATGAGCCAATTGCCAGAGCTTGCACTTTCTTTTTTTAAAATAATTTCATTAAGTTGATGGAAATTCATGAGTTTGGCACGGATCAGCTTTCATTGGTATACTGATCCCATTTTATGTTTAATATTATAGATAAGGAAAACAGTCTAGTGATCATGAGAACTTTGGGCTTGATTACATTCCTATCTCTTAGGTGATGACATCAACAACATATATAAAAGGAACAGGAAGAATGGAGGAAAGAGAAGTGTTGCTTGGAATGAGAGACGTATGCACCTATTTTCATTGCCTCCCTAGCCAAGAATTTTTCAAAGCCTGTTGAAGTCATTGAGCAACAAAAATTCTACTTCATGTTGATGTCTTATAATCTGCTCTTTTACATGAATGTTTAGTTATGACTTTGTTTTTGTTGGACTCTAGGGGCGATTAGAACTATCTAGACCTGTATTTTTGTTGTGAACTCAAGTAGCACTACTCTTTAGAATATGAAAAGTTGCTAAACATATAAGAGTAAATGATGTGTTTGTGGTCCATGAGTTGTGGTTTTAGGTAGTGATATAACTTATATTTTGTGTTAGTAGATTTGAAATCCAATTATTTACTTTATGTTACACTGTGTTTAATTCAATTCCTTAATCATTTAGATGAGTGGAAGATTTGTATGTACTTTAATGTTATAGAATTGTTACATTCGCGCATCGCGCGGGGATTTTTTTGCTTGTTATTAATAATAGATGGAAGAATAATAAGTAATGTAGAAGACAATATTTTAGGAATGATAGCAGCAAATTTAATATATCAAAAATTAAAATTTATCTTAAATACAAATTTTGCAATTAGTATAGCGAGAAAACATGAATAAATCAATCTTAGTATATCATAATTTACACAATGTAAGACTACAACCAGGTCTAGAAGCATAAGTATAACAAAGAATGATAGGATTAGTATTTACAAATGAACATAAAATCTATAATAAAAATAAAGGAAAAATAACAATAGATGAATATTTTATGCCCGTAATAAAAGAAATTTAAAATGATCGAAAACAAATTACTATACCCGAAATGTTAAAACTAGAATTAGAAAATACTAGAAATTATTATGAAAATATTCCAAGAAGAATGATAACTAATAATATTTTAGGACAAAGATCTTTAAGAATAAATACATCGAGAAAATCTAACATTAAATATAAATATAAATCTAAGAAGAAGTTTAGAATATAATAGACCACCATCAAGTAGAGGAATAAATAGGACATTAAGTCTTAGAACAATAAATACATCATAGGAAATTATGGATAATTTTAACCAAAGAAATTTGTTAGAAGAAAGACCAATAAGTTCAAGTTTAAGAGAAATTAGACCACAAAATGAAAATTATATAAAATTAGAAGTAAAATCGATACATCATGGAAAGAAATTATAGGAAAAGTAGATGAACATATAGAACAAAGTGAAATAGACATAGGATTTACAGAAGATAATCTAATATTAGAAGGAAACCAAACAAAATCTAATGTAGTATTAAGATTTAATAATAGAGATACAATTAATTCAAACCTGTTAGTAAAAGAAAATTTAGGATTTAATTACGAGATAATATTAGGAAAAGATTTTTTAGAATTAGTGAAACCATATAAAATCCAAGATACAAGAATAAAGATAAACTTAAATCATCAATCAATTATAATACCAAAATTATCATGATTTATGAAGACATAACTATTGAGTGGGATGAAAATAGAAATAAAATTGTATTTATATATAAAGGATATAATCAAACAATGGAAATAGATGAAACCGCATTAGTACCCGATGTAGACATAACTTTAATAAGGATATTAGTAAATAAATTAAAAGAAAAAATTAAGAAGTATAAAAGAGTACTAACATTTGAAAATCTTATTCATCACCCAGTTTATTATGATCATATTAGAACAAGACTAAATGAATTTAAAACTGTAAAATATCACTTAAAAGAAAAATTGGAATTATTATCTAGGATATGAACAAAAACAAAATGATTATACGAAATGGAAGAATAAGCAATGGAAAATTAGTAGTAGATACATACTACGGAGATGAAGATAGTCATATAAAAATAGGAGAATCTGAAAAAAATATTAATGAGAAGAAGAGTAAGAAAAGTAACTAAAGTAAATGAAAGATTAAGAAAAATAATGAAAGACATGGGATATCCGAGATATATATATATATATATATATATATAA